>JBBCBC010000079.1:0-300000 GCA_037126765.1 Stenogyne calaminthoides
TAATTGAATAATTATATGATGGTCCCTGAAAAAAAATTAGTTTATAAGATAAACGATTCAGGTTGAATTTAAAGCCCAGTCCCCTTAACATGTTGGGCCGACTAATTAAGAACTTATAGGATGGACCATTCAGGTTGGGCCTTATAGTTTCAAATTTCAATTAATTATTGGGCCCATCTTTTTTGCTGCCCGCATGATTTTGTTTTTCTTGATTCGAGAAATAGGTGAAGCCAAGATTCATTAATAAATTTATTAGGTGAAAAAAAACGGTGGCTTAATATTTTTTAAGACAAAGCCAAGAAAAAACAACTGACAGATAATAAATGTGATGAGCAAAAATTGATAAGTGTGTGTTTAATTTATAATTTGAGAATGGATTTTTCAAAAAAAGTCGTAACTAACTCATAGACTCGTAGTATTTTATTTTCAAGAAATTATATATTTATTATTTTATTTTCAATAAATTATTTCATTGAAGCGCTGACTGTTGACAGAATTCTATAAAATATAATATTTTAATATGAATTCGAGGATAAAGTAAAATGACAGAAAGTGCGGAAATTGTTAGGATCCACTCAATAAAGAAATACGTAATAATTTAATTGGTCCCCACGATCTTGTAATGTTCAAGTCTTTTAATGGGTAAGGTTTCATCATATATAATGAAAGTGCATATATAAGCAAGTGATAAGGTATTAGTTGTAATATCATAAATTGAATGGAGAAGGGTGTGAAAGTGTGTGTAACAGGAGGTGCAGGTTACCTGGCTTCTTTTCTCATCAAGCATCTCTTGCTTAGGGGCTACACCGTTCATGCCACTCTTCGATCTTTAAGTAGGTTTGAAATATTATCGAGCTCTGGTTTAATTTAATTTCTTGGTAATAATCTTGATTTTTTATTTGGAAAAATGAATAAATAAATATAGGTGATGCATCAAAAGTGGGACTGTTGAAGAATCTTGATTATGCAGAAACAAGATTGAGGCTGTTTGAAGCTGATATATACAAAGCTGATGAATTTGAAGCAGCTATTGATGGGTGTGAATTTGTGTTTCATTTGGCTACACCTTTGCTACACACACAAGCCCACTCTCAGGTACACTTTGTTCAAAATTAGTATTAATTTTGACTGGTCAACGGAGCTCAAACTCTTATGAAAATGGATATATATTTAATTAGATTTATGATGTAGTACAAAAACACTAGTGAAGCAGCGATGGGTGGTGTGAGATTCATAACTGAAAGCTGCATAAAATCTAAAAAAGTGAAGAAGCTGATTTACACCGCCTCCGTCATGGCGGCGTCGCCGTTGAAAGACGACGGCTCCGGCTACAAGGAAATTATGGATGAAACGTGCTGGACTCCTCTCAACCTCTCCTATCACATGTTCCCTGTAAGTAACTTTATTACTTTAAAAGGGTTATTGTCAATTTTACTGTAAATGATCTCAATCCTATTTTTTATTATCCGATTACGGTAGACACGAAAATTAAGAAAAAATAAAAAAATAATAATATTAAATGGTGTAAAGTGGGTAAAATAAGTTTGATAGAGGGAAATAATATTATTAAATAGTGTAAAGTGGGTTTGGTGGAGAGAAATAATAATATTAAATAATATTGAAAGTTATTTTATTTCCTTTTTAGGAAAGGACCAAATAAAATTAGGACATTTATTTATGAAAAGTGGACAATCAAAATTAGGACAGAGGGAGTAATTTGTAATTTGTACAATTATTTCTATCAATTTGCAATTTATACTATGTTTTTAGCCCTATTTCAATCTCTTTATGTTGCAATCGGATAAAAATACATACTAAAAATTGCAATTCGATTAAAAAACTATATAAACTAAAAAAAACTAAGGTTGCGTTTGTTTAGGGATTCACACGGATGGACTTAGGACTTTGCGCTCCCCGTCTCATACGAGTTTGGGATTTAAAATCTGGCTTTCAAATCCCACATTTCATCTACACCTGCAAATACCTATAAAATCTATTATTACATATTCCCAATACATCACACTTTATACACTTTATTACTCTTCTCAATATAATATAATAATACAATATCAATCATTATTAAACATTGATTTGACATAAAGTTAAATCTCACCCTATTAAAATCCCAAAACAAACACACACATTTACTATTCATCAAGGATTCTAAATCTCTGGATTTTAAAACATTGACTTGCTCCGCACACTTAAATCCCAAAACAAACGCAGCCTAAGTCTTTTAGGGTATGTTCGTTTTGGGCTTATAGTGAGCGTGGAAAATCCTGGACTTCAAAATCCTATTCAAAAAATTGAGTATATGTTTATTGGGGATTTTATAGGATAGAATTGTGTAGGATGGAGAAAAAGTTGATTGATTTGTATTATTATATTATTATTGTAATGATTGAATGAATGTGATATTTTGGAAATTGTGTAAAAGTGAGGGGAGTGTAGGGGGTAGGGTGCAGTAATAGTATTAGAGGTGGATGTTGTAGGATTTCAAAATACTTTGTTTGAGTATTGAAAAAGAAAAAGGGTATTTGGGATTGTATAGTCAAAGTCCGTCCGTGGTAGTCGCAAAACGAACATACCCTTATGCATTCGGGTGCACAGTACGCTCATAGTTCATTTTAGAAACATGCAACTTGTTTTACTGAACACTGAACCGTGTAATTATTATTCATAAAAATTGTTGCATAGTTCAATGTAAACAAATTGCATCTTTCAGTATAACAAGTTGCATGATTTTAAATTGCACTACGAGTGTATAGTGCACCTGGATGCACATGAGACCTCCTTATTAAAAAATTGATAAAAGACTATAATATTTGTCGCAAATTGATAACCCTAAAATAAGCATGATAGGGTAAATATCACTACAAAAAAAGACATGGTTTAACGACGGTTTTAGCGACGAAAAAAAATCCGAAGTTGAATCGAGGGTCGCTAACCGAAAGTAAGTTTTTTTTGACCGTCCGTCGATTATTAATTTGGTTTAGAGACGGATTAATTTTTTTTTTTTTTGAATAATTTTTTGAATAATTTTTATTTTTTTTATTACATCCGTCGCTAAAGCGTGAATTTACGAGAAAAAAAAATGGCTTACGGTGGTTCGAACCCGAGCCCAGGGGGCGTCCGGATGGGCACCGAACCACGGACCATGTCGAACCCAACCACCAATCATATCATATATAAGCCACCAAGCCTCTAATTTAATGATTTAACCATATTTTAATATAATAATTTTTATTTATTTATTTATTTATAAATTTAAATTAAATTGTATTATATTAAAATATATTTATTTATTTATTTTAATTCATTTTTTTTCACACTTTTTTTATTTTTATTTCATTTATTTAATTTAACTATCTAATAATCTTTAAAATACTAATTATATATATTTTATATATTATAAATTATAAATAATTATATTCTTTTAAAATTGTATATGTCCTAAAAATTCATTTTTTTAAACAAATACTACTATCTATTTAAAAAAGTACTACTTTCTATTTAAACAAGTAATACTTTTAATTTAAACAAATAATGTTTTTCATTTAACCAAGTACTACTTTTCTATTTAAACAAGTACTACTTTTCTATTTAAACAAGTAATACTTTTCTATTTAAACAAGTACTACTTTTCATTTAAACAAGTACTACTTTTCTATTTAAACAACAACTACTTTTCATTTAAACAAGTGCTACTTTTCTATTTAAAAAAGTATTACTTTCTATTTAAACAAGTACTACTTTTCATTTAAACAAGTAATATTTTTCTATTTAAACAAGTACTACTTTTCTATTTAAACAAGTAATACTTTTCTATTTAAACAAGTACTACTTTTTTATTTAAACAACTAGGAGTACTACTTTTCTATTTAAACAAGTAATACTTTTTATTTAACAAGTAATACTTTTCATTAAAACAAGTAATACCTTTCATTTAAACAAGTAATACTTTCTATTATTTAAACAATACTTTTAATTTAACCAGGTGCTACTTTTCATTTAACCAAGTAATACTTTTCTATTTAAACAAGTAATACTTTTCTATTTAAACTAGTAATACTTTTATATTTAAACAAGTAATACTTTTCATTTAAACAAGTACTACTTTTCATTTAACAAGTAATATTTTTCATTTAAACAAGTAATACCTTTCATTTAAACAAGTAATACTTTTTATTATTTAAATAAGTAATACTTTTAATTTAAACAAGTAATACTTTTCTATTTAAACAAGTACTACTTTTCTATTTAAACAAGTAATTTTTTGCATTTAAACAAGTATTACTTTTATTTTTCTATTTAAACAAGTAATACTTTTAAACAAGTAATACCAACTCATTTAAACACTTTTTACTTTTCATTTAAACAAGTACTACTTTTCATTTTAACAAGTACTACTTTTCATTTAAACAAGTAATACTATTTAAACAAGTAATACTTTTCTATTTTTCATTTAAACAAATAATACTTTTTTTATTTAAACAAGTACTACTTTTCATTTTAAACAACTTTTATTTAACTTTACTATTTAAACAAGTAATACTTTTCTATTTAAACAAGTAATACATTTCATTTAAACAAGTATTACTTTTCATTTAAACAAGTACTACTTTTTTATTTAAACAACTACTACCTTTCTATTTAAACAAGTAATACTTTTCATTTAACAAGTAATACTTTTCATTTAACAAGTAGTACTTTTCATTTAAACAAGTAATACCTTTCATTTAAACAAGTAATACTTTCTATTATTTAAATAATACTTTTAATTTAAACAAGTAATACTTTTTATTTAACCAAGTACTACTTTTCTATTTAAATAAGTACTACTTTTCTATTTAAACAAGTAATATTTTTCTATTTAAACAAGCACTACTTTTCATTTAAACAAGTACTACTTTTCTATTTAAACAAGTACTACTTTTCTATTTAAACTTAAGTAATATTTTTTTCATTTAACAAGTAATACTTTCATTTAAATAAGTATTATTTTTCTATTTAAACAAGTACTACTTTTAGTCAATATATATATTTACATATACTATGAATTAAATTTTATACCGTAAACTTCTCGAAATAGATCTGACTACGGTCAGGTGGAACTCTTCTCCAAGTGACTATAAATTAAATATACGGTAAGGTGCATTAACAACAATTAAAAAATTTTTATAATCCTGAAACATAAAAAAAAAATACATAATTAATATTTTAAAAAAAAAAAAAAAAAACTTAAAAAACCGTCGTAAAAACCGTCGCTAAAGGGATTAGTCCAAAACGTCGCTAAAACCGTCGCTAATTTCCGTCGGTAAAACGCGCGTTTTTTTGTAATGTATCAATTTGCAATATGTATGATATTTTATTAATATGCAACCCGTAAATTTTATTTTATCCGATTGCATTCGGTCCTATACAAAATTGATTGATTGCAATTATATTGTACATGTTGCAATTATCCGATTGCACTTGGTCGAATAATAATTGCACTTGGTCGAATAAAAAAATATTGTACATGTTGCAATTGGGTAAAATTTTTTTTGTAGAAATCGTAAACTGATAAAATGAGAATTACATATAATTATTAATTTGATGTATTATGGATAGTAAATTTACTTATTCATTGTGTTTATTTAGGATTACATAGAATCGAAAACACTGGGTGAGAAAAAAGTGTTGAGTTATGATGGAAAAGGTGTACAAGTGGTGTGTCTTGCCACGGGGCTTGTGGGGGGTGACACGATTCAACCGCACGTGCCGGCTAGCATGTCCGTTCTGATTGGGCAGGCTTTCAAGGACGAACTTGTTTATAAAGGGTTGAGGGCACTCGAGGAATTGATGTCCAAAGTTCCAATTGCACACGTGGAAGACGTGATTCAAGCACACATTTTTTCTATGGAGAATTCCGACATGCACGGCCGATATCTATGTGCAAATGCTTTCTTGAAATCTGCAGAAATTGCATCCATCATTCACAAATATCATCCGGACATAAACATCCCCCCAGAGTTAGTTAAATATATATATATATATATTTTTTTTTCTTTTTCTTGAAAATTGTGGAGATTCTGAATGTGTTTTTGGTTATTAGGTTTATTGAAGATACAAAGAGAGAAACAAAGTGGGGGTCAAGAAAGTTGGAAGATTTGGGATTTCGTTACAAATTTGATGCTGAAAAGATTATTGATGATAGCATAATTTGTGCTAAGAGGTTGGGCAGCATAGTTTGATCAGTGTACAACAATAATTACCCATGTCTCAATTTCTTTCATCCTTAATATATGTTTTACCTCAAACTGGAACAAAATACTACTTATTGGAAGTTTTTACAATATGTTCACCATGTTAACATATTTTTACTGTATTCACTGTACCATAATTACTATTGTTGGTAAGGATCAACATTTTATTTGTAAAGTGTTGATCCTTACCAGCAATAATATTATTGATGTACGGTGAACATGATGCACATAATATTTTGTTTTTATCTTTTTCCAATTAAATGAGGTCTTGAAATGAGAAATAAGAAAAAATAATCTTGAACTGAGATATTATTAATTTTGAGATTTAAATTGAGATTCAATCTAAAATTGGGCGTTATAATTATACATACCTATTACTAATTAAATTGTTGGTTCTCTAACTATTAAAATTTGATTTGATTAATAATTATTTATATATGCATCTTAACTAAGAGAGGGATGGGACCTAGGGGGAGTGATGTTTCTCTTTAATTTACCTAAATTTCAAAATTACTTTTTGTTATAATAAACTCAAATTTATTATACAAAATCAACTGCGGCATTAGATTATTTCCAGAAATTAGCAAGTTATGTGTATCTGGTTCGTTTCCCTCGAAAAAAAAAAAAAAAAAAAATGTTGTTTGCCTTAATATGAATTGACGAAGGGCACATGCTATTGGTTAAGGAATTAATTTTATTGGATTCTAAACAGGTTCGTGTTTGATTAGATAGGGGTTGATTTGAATATGATTGTTATGGATCAATGCTCTATTTGACTATTTGTACCTTATTCCTTATAATCAAAATAATAATAATGGTTTTTGAATGTGTATATGTATGTAGGACGTAATCATTCCATCAGAGTAAGGTACATGTTGTAATGTTTCTTGTAATTGAAATCTACTGAATAAGATACATGTTGTAATGTTTTTTGTAATTGAAATTTACTGATTAAGACGGTGTTTGCAAATTTAAAATAATGGAGAAGAATTTTTTAATTTTTTTTCAAAAGCTAATCCTCGTAATAAATTTTGAAGAAATTTATAATAATTTTCAAAATAATTAATAGAATTTGCAAACACGCTCCTTAAAGAAGCTGAATATTGGGGTTTACGTGGTAGGATGTTCTTCAATCAATTTATCTCGACAACAAACTCTCCGTCCACATTAAAGTAGCCCTAAGCAAGGGAGGTGGGACCCTCGACGGAAGATGAGGTACATCATTGAAGGATCGGCAAAAAATCTTATATTCACCAGGTGCATCACGTAACTGTAAGTACATTTTTTAAACATGCAAGTTGTTTTTAACGTAAGATTGAAGCTGTTTGAAGCCTGATATGTACAAGCCTGATGAATTTGAAGCTGCTATTGATGGTTGTGAATTTGTTTTTCACTTAGCAACACCTTCACAACACTATAAAGCCAACTCTCAGGTAACAACACATGAATAATTGTTCAAACTTGATTGAATTGTTATTGGGAATTAAGAATTATATCATGTATCAAAATTGAGCGTCTGTTTGCAAAACTCTAGTTTATGTTTTTCAAAAACCTGTGTCCAACTGCTTTTAAAATAAGCGTTTATCAACCACTTGTTAGAGTATGCAAACAAGCGCCGAGTCAAATACAAGTCGTGTTGGAACAGATTTATTTACCTTATTGTTGAGTTTCTGAATCCATGGAACATAGGAAATCTGGAGAAAATCTCAGGTTTCAAATGCTCATCCTTAAAAAAATCCACCAATCAGTCTAGTTAAAATTTCAATTTCAGTACATGAATAGGAGTGAGGCAGCAGTAGCAGGGGTAAAGATGATAGTCGAAACCTACGTAAAATCCAAATCAGTCAGCAAACTTATTTACACTGATGGCGCCTTCGCCCTTAAAAACAACGGTTAAAATCATCAATGGGGGATTTTTATGGGCTGGTGCTTTCTTGAAGTCTGCAGAAATTGCATCTTTGGTTCATAAACTTCATCCAGACATAACCATGCTTCCAGAGTAAGACATGTGTATGTATATACAATGTAGGCAAAGTTTCTGAATTAAGATTTTGGTTTTGATCAGGCTCATTGAAGTAATAAAGGGAGAAACAAGGTGGGGTTCAAGAAAGTTGGAGAATTTGTGATTCAAGTACTAATTTGATGCTGAAAAGACTATCAGTAGTAGCATTTTGTGTGGGCAAAATATAGTCTGGGTGAAGAATGAAGATCTTCATTGATCTTAGTTAAACACTTAAACTATGTTTTTCCCTGCTAGTTATTTCTAATTTCTAATTTCTAATCATTTCAGTTAATTGTAGCACTTTATCATAGAGAGATTATAGAAATTTTACTCTAAAAGAATCTCTATTTTTCTTCTTTTGGACAAAAAGTACATTTGAGACCAGAACTCACACATAAACACATATATACCTGGTAGCAGTATAGAATACTATAACAGATCAAGTGTCTGAGACTATCTGCAATTCTGAATATGTGTAGCCACTACTAAATGATTCAAAACAAGTATTGCATCAGAAAGGTTAATTTGAACAATTGGTTTTATTAAAGAAATAAGATAAAAAATGAAAACATAAATTAAGAACATTCAGCAGCTACAAGAGGTAGAAATTGACAACTACACTTGTAAGGAATTCAAATGGCTGGTAACTAGTAAGCCAAGTTACAGAAACAAAACCCAAAAAAACTAAAAATTAAAAAATAATTCCTCATTACACATTATTCAGATTCTACCTAGTAAAGGAAAACTCTCTTTGTCAGCATCTGTAAGAAGGCCTGTGAACTACTCACTATCTGTATCAGTATGAACAACTTGGGATTCTCTTTTAAGATGTTGACTAGGATCAAAGCCACATTTCTCCCTTTAATTCAATCATTAGCTTGTCTGAGATTTTACTCGAATTCGTCGAGACTCTCGAGGAAATCCAAGTCTCCGAATGTGAAACTCGTGACAATCGGAGTAGGGTTGGAGATGATCTCCCCGAAATCCGAATCCGAACCCTGAAAACCGAGGCCAATGCCAAAATCATTCAACGAGAAAAACGACTCGGATGTTGCTGGAGAGAGGAACGGAGGCGAGTAGCTCGTCCCGTTGAAGTTGCTAGGCTCGGAAAAGAATGGGGACTCCACGTTTTCGGACTCAATTGGGGTTGAAGGGAACGAGAACGACGGAAAGGAGTCGAGTTCTTGGTTTTCGATTTTAGGGCATGGTGGTGGTGATGATGGTTCACTGTTTATGATCATAATTTGTTGTGGTTGTCTAATTGGCCTCTCCTTCTCTCTCTTGTCTTTCTTCACTCTCATTGTTTCTTGCCTACAACTGTGTTTTCCTTTGTAAACAATCTCAAACGCCGACGCATCATCATCGGCTCGTTGCACTTGTTTCGTCGCCAAACATCCTTGTGTGTTACGATGAGTGCATCTGTAATACGCCCTGCCAAACAACAACCTTAATCAGACTCTATAGGCTTGTTTTCAACTTCAATTGTACAAGTGTTATTATTTGAAGTAGGTGTGACCTAACATTTTTTTTGGAAAAAAGATCTTCTTGTGTCCCTTGAAAACACCAACTATACTTGTTTTTTAGCTCAAATGATCCAAATTATGAGGGGCTATAGAAATTGGACTTATGAGTGCATTTAATGCAATTGAACCAATCTTGAAACACAACTATAATTTACAGTTTGATTTATTCCATGTCTAGTTAGTTGTCGGTAGGTTCTTTCCACAAGTGAGCAAGTGGACATACCAAAAATAAGCAACTTGATACTAGTACAGACAATTGAATGAATCTATGAACTTTTCATTGATTATGAAGTCAGAAACACAACACGTCCAAAGTATATGTATCTTTGGAAAACACATTCTCTACCTAGCTATAATTCTTCAAATTACTTAATAAAATATTAAAAACTCTGTTCTCACCTTGGATGATTAGCCCCCAAAATATCTTTCTGGCCATATTTCCTCCAACTATACCCATCATCAGCTTGTCCTTCCGACCCTTTTTCTGAACATACACGAACTCGTTCGCTCCATCTTCCCAACGTCTTTCTGCAAATTCCAAAAAAAAAAAAAAATTTACATAAATTTTCAAGATTCCTTAACCCCACAAAATAAAAACAAAAACCCAGATTATTTATATGAACAAGACTCCAAAAACACCAAAAAGAAGCTACCTTTTCTTGAAATTCTGGGCCTGGTCCTTAGAACTCTGTTCAGAAGCTTCACTTCTGGGAGAACCCTTGATTGAATTTGGTGACTCAAACAAATTATTAACAGAAAATTGTGAAGAATCGGTATTTCCAATTAGGGCTAGAAGCGTTAGTGCATTTTCATAAGAGGAAAGTATATTGTCAACTAGGGCATCACAAGCCTCTCTTGAAGGATGGAGCTTTCTTTTGAGTTCATTTGCGAGATCTTTCCCTTGAGTTAGCACATTCATTACCGTTTTCGTTTCACAAAATTCAACGCTTCCCATTTTGAAAATTTGTAGGAAAAAAAATTGGTGGTTAATTTGGTTCAAAAGTTTTTGGACTCTGTGATGAAGAATGTGGAGGTGTATAATTTGGAGTGAAGGGGTTCAAGATTCGATCATGTTAGAGAAGGCATAAAGTGAAACTATGAAAAGATTTGGTTGATGAAAGATTTGGGAGTGTTGAATGGGAGATTGTGAAATTCTTGTATGCGTTGTTGGTGATGAAAGAGTGAGGAAACACGGAGGGATATAAATAGGGGTGAAAATGAAATAGCATTAACATATTCATTGATTTTTTCAATTTTGATCCCACCAATCACGCAATGTTTTCAATTTAGTCACACCTCTGTCAAATTAGTCCTATAAGATTATTTTTATCAATTTAAGTCCCACTGTTTAACTAAACTTATAATTTTAGTCTAAAAAATAGACGGCCTCTTATGGACCCTCGTTAAGCGCAAAACGGAGATTGTTTAACCAATAATTAATATATATTAAACCTTAATATGTCTTAACGATTCACTTATTGAGTTTTTTGCACTATTGATCCCACGAACCATGCAATGTTTTCAATTTAGTCCCACATCTGCCAAATTAGTCCTGTAAGATAATTTTCGTCAATTTTAGTCCCACTGTTTAACTAAACTTGCATTTTTAGTCCCAAAAATAGACGGCCTCTAACAGACCCTCGTTAAGCGCAAAACGGAGACTGTTTAACCTATAATTAGTATGTATTAAACCTTAATATGTCTTAACGAAAAGTATTACTTGTTTAGATGAAAAATATTATTTGATTAAAGAAAAATATTACTTGTTTAGATAGAAAAATATTACTTATTTAAATAGAAAAGTATTACTTGTTTAGTTAGAAAAGTATTACTTGTTTAGATAGAAAAATATAACTTGTTTAAAGAAAAGTATTACTTATTTATATAGAAAAGTATTACTTGTTTAAAAGAAAAATATTTTCTTGTTTTAAAAGAAAGGTAGTACTTTTCTAAAAAAAATAAGTAAAAAATATAATTTAATTTATATAAAAAAAATTATTATATAAAAATGTGATTGAATTAATAAATAAGATAATTGAAATAAAGAATTAAAAAAATGTTAAAAAAATGATTTTTAGGACATATAGAATTAATTTCACTAAGTAAAAGCAAGAAAGCAAGTGCCCAAGCGGAATTCATCCCCGCTCAGGCGCCCAAGGTCCCGTGTTCGATCCTCCATGGGAGCGAATAATTGTCTCAATCAATTGGGAGGTTTGGTGGCTTATATATAAGATTATTTCACTAAGTAAACGCAAGAAAGCAAGTGCCCGAGCGGAATTCATCCACGCTCAGGCGCCCAAGGTCCCGTGTTTGGTCCCCCATAGGAGCGAATAATTACCTCAATTAATTGGGAGGTTTGGTGGCTTATATATGAGATGCTTGGTGGTTGTACTTGAGATGGTCCGTGGCTCGGGTGGTCGGGTGCCCCCCGGGCCAAGGTTCGAACCACCGTGAGCCATTTTTTTTTCAAAAATTCACGATTTAGCGACGGTTATAGCGACGAAAACTAATGGTCGCTAATAGCGACGGAAGTTAATCGTCGCTAAACCGTCGATTTAGCAATGGTTATTCTGATCCGGGTCCGGACCCAAATGACCATCGCCAAAACCATCGATATGTTGCGACGGTAATAAGCCGTCGCTAATTAGCGACGGAGTTGAAATAACCGTCGCTAAATGTTAGCGATCCTCGTTTTCCCAACGATCAGAAAATCGTGTGTAGCGACGATTTTTACCATCGCTAAAACCGTCGTTAAACCCCATCTTTTTTGTAGTGTGTGAAAAACTAGGTTTTGGGAAAAATTGTGGGAAAAACTTGATTTTCCCACCAATTTTTGTCAAATTTGAAAACAATGGGACTAAAAGTGAAAGTAAATTTGCGCCAAAAAACGTGATTGGCTGAACAATGGAGCCAAAAAAAATGGAAGGAAGAAACTTGGGTTTTGGGAACCTATGGGACCATATGTGCAATTGAGCTCATGCAAGTTAATTGGTTAATTTTGTGTTAATTATGTTTCATAACATATGGGACTAAAACTGCAAATGGTTGAAATGTGGTTAAGCCTTAATTGAGTATTAATTATGTCACATAACTTATAGGACCAAATTTGCAAGTTGATTTAACAGAAACCGTAACGGCAGGACCACATTTGCAAATTAAAATTCTTATGGGACTAATTTGCCAGAGGTGAGACTAAATTGAAAATATTGCGTGGTTGGTGGGACCAAAAGTGCAAAAAACTCCATATTCATTCATATGAGTTTACGGATCTACTTGAATAAACTAGTAATTTCTGTTTATTTATGCCTAACTTTTGTATACATTCAGGGTTTTTGGCATGCATAGTACATTTAAAAAATATATAAGTTATTATATTAAAAATTTTAATTTATTTATATTGAAATGTGTAATTATTAATATAAAAAAATAATTGCATAATTTAGTATCTGCATAGTGCGTTTTAAAAATGAGTCACTCTCCTGTGCACTCCATGCACCAAAAAAAAATGGTGCACTCTAAACCCTAACCCCTAAATAGTGAACCCTAAATCATATATGAACCATTTGAGCCGGGTGAACCATGAACCACTTGGGCCGAGTGAACCATGAACCACTCGAGCCGGGTTTGGGGTCTGGTCGGGTATTAAAAAATTAAAAAAAAACATCTAAAACTGAAATTAAAGTTAAAAGAAAACCGAAATTGAAAAAATAAAAAAAAAGTTAAAACTTAAAAAAATTAAAAAAAGAGTTTTTAAAATTAAATTGCACCAATTTTATTGGTGCATATGGTGCACAGGAGAATTTGTCTTTAAAAATATATAAGTAATTATATTAAAAGATTTAATTTATTTATATTGAAATGTGTAATTATTAATATAGAAAAATAATTGCATAATTTAGTATGTGTTTAAAATGCACAATGACTCTATGAGTGCACGATACACTTGAATGCACGTGAGACCTACTCTTTATTTATTCAGTTCAGATTTAAACTTCTGAAAAAGAAAAATTAAGTTCAACAAATCGATTTATTTATATATGTTTAATTACTTAATGTAATAAGTAAGTTTTCAATGAAACTTGTTAGTTAATAATATAAAATTATAGCATTATATTTATACTTATAAATTTATATCATTAGATGTATCAATTGATATAATTATATTTATAAATTAAGATTATAGTATTGAATATTATTGGTATTAGTTAATAAAAGTAGCGGTATGAGTTTATAAGTGTAATGATATACATTTCACACTATGAATAAGTTTCACATGAGTGTTTGTGCAATATAATATTTAATAACTATTATTTTTATTAACAAAATTATATAATAATAATATGAAATAATAATCATATAAAGGAGAAAGGTGTGAAAAGGGTAGATTTTCTACCGGCAAAAGGCACTTGGATTTTTTTGTTGTTTTTTTAATTTTAATATTTATTTTATGAATAAAATAGTCTTGATAGAATGGTAGGAAAGAGATTGCAAAATCTTGTTGATGACCATTTCAAAGGGTTAGCAACATACCACCACACATCATATGCAGTTCTGGATTGTCTAATTTGACATTCGACAGAGTATATTATATGACTATTTAGGATTAATGAAATTGAACTTTATTCCATGGGTGATGATAAAGTTTAGGTGATATTATAATGAATAACTTAAAAAATGCTTTTTTTTAAAAAAGTTGGATCACAATGAGTAACACTCATGTGAATCAGGTTCACACATGAACTCTATTATTGTTATGTGTAAAAATTATCATTGTTATGCACAAAAAATTTCAATGTTTAAAAATATAAAACATTTTCTAAACAGTGGTTGTTTTTGTTCATAACAGTGATAATTTTTATACATAACAGTGAGAGTTTTTGTATGTAACAGTGATACTTAAATAACCGAGTTCATAGCATGAACCAGATCTATATAAGTTTTTGTCGATCACAATAACTTAAAAAATAAGCACTTCTACACCTATATGTAGAGGTTGAAAACACCCCCATAGTATGAAATATATTATGATAGAATTTTAAATTATCTACATATATACCGAACTTGTAGATGTGTATTTTTTTCAAATACTACTCCTCACCCCAATGCTGAATTCTCTTATTTCATCATTCAAAGAATGTTCATAGAGTGAAAGGAAGCCCATCGAGTAGATAATTTATTATGGATGAAGTTGCCTTCATTGGTAATCGAACTCAGAATTTGAACATGAGCAAAAAATTATGATACCGTGAAATAATTTTATCTCATAAAAAATTCAAATGTGTAAAAACATGTGGAATTACTTGGTTTATTAATGTGTAAGACTTAAGAGAATGACTTTTAACAGAGAAAAAAAATAAAAATTTCATTTTCAACCAATCACCCATGAGCATATGTAACTCTACTTGAGTTTCACAAAATTTTATATATACTTATAGATATCATCTTTTTTAATTTTATATTCTTTCGACATGATGTATTAAAAGGACTTTGAACTATTAATTTTATTTTAAAAGGTCTTAGAACTATTTTTTATTTAAAAAAATTCTTAAATTATACTAATTTTGTTTGAATCTTGTTTCATTTCATGAGAGCCCTGTAACAAATATTCATGGATTCTGCTAAATTAATTTAATATTTTTCGTTAAAATTTGACATATTAGCTCAATTTCAATACTAGTATATCCAAATTAAACTTTAATAATAAAAAAAGGTCTATGAGAACTGTAAAAAAAAAGAACATTATCAAACAAAAATTGTACTCTCTCCGTGGATTCGTCCCACTATAATTGTCTCATTCCATAAAAAAAAAAAAAATAACTCTATTATCCATAATTTATATCCCCATTTTTCACACAATATTAAAAAAAATGACACTCACTACTCCACTCATTACTCCACATACATTTTTCCTCTTTCTCAATATTCAAAACTACTCTTCATTTTTATTATTTTATTATTATTTCTTAAACAAAAAAAAAAGGATAATTATACCGGGACGGAAGGAGTATAATTTAAGGACTTTCTGAAATAAAAAATTATTTAAAGGCTTTATTAAATAAAATTATATAGTTTAAAGTTTTTTTAAAATAAAAATTAATTTAGGAATCATTAAAAATAAAAGTCGATGGTTTAGTTTAATGTATTATGTATACTCTTTCCTCCATCTGCATATACCCCTCAATCAAGCACTCACAAACAATTGTAACTTCACTTGCTCAATGAAGATATCGATTTTTCGATCAAGCCTACCACACAAGATTTTTTTGATAAGTGGTTTTGTTAATATGATATGCCTATCCTTTGTGATTCGCAAATTATTGCATGAAAATAGAGTTTATCACCGTGGATATAATAACATGATGAGTCTTGATCACTTTTTTTTTTTACCTAATTACGGCCGAATTAAACTTGGTTTTATCTAATTGTGGTTGTCATTTCTTTCTCTTAATTAATCGTTCTTGAAAATGTTGAATTTGCTCGGCAATTTCATATAGAAAATCAGAAAATTCAAAGACATGGAATTCAAAAGAAATTGAACTCGGCCCCACTGCTCTTCTTATCTTGATCATATGAACTACAGTAGAAGTTTCAAAATGAAATCAAAGAAAGAGAGTGAAGACAATGAAGCATTCAAGGAATCTTCCAAGTGGTTTCCGCGTACATAGACTTATTATTAACTTAACGTCCGATCAGTTTTGTAATGTCAACTATAAAATTGTGGTAAGAGTTATTACTAATACTACTACACATTTGAGCTTGGAGAATTTCACTTGGGACAAGTTTTTTTTGAATAAATTTCTCCAAAAATGGCTCTTGGAGAAGCGGTTATATTAAAAAAAAAAAAAAAAAAAGCGATTTTTAAGATCGAAAGTTTTTGGCAATGATTCATAACAATGTCAAGAAGGTATTTGGAGAAGCGGTTTTGAACCATTATCCAGGTAAAACTTGGAGAGCGGTTCATAACCGCCATTCTCAAATTTTTTTTTTTTTTTTTTTTGTAAATCTTGTATTTTTTGTTTTTGTAAATTCTTTTACGCATAATTCAAATATTTTATTCTTTAAATTCTCGTGTTGTTTTATTTTTAATATTCATCTTATATAATGAGATTAACAC
Source organism: Stenogyne calaminthoides (assembly GCA_037126765.1). Taxonomy (NCBI): domain Eukaryota; kingdom Viridiplantae; phylum Streptophyta; class Magnoliopsida; order Lamiales; family Lamiaceae; genus Stenogyne; species Stenogyne calaminthoides. The sequence continues at coordinate 16,888 of JBBCBC010000079.1, forward strand.
AAATCCTTATGTAAAACTTGTTCATAATATTAAATTCATAATATTACACTTATTTAACTTGTATCACTATTAATTCTTATAAATTAATACCTATAATATTTAATATTCTTATATATTAATTCAATTTTGTCTAAGTATTACTTATTTAGATAGAAAAGTACTATTACTTGTTTAAATAGAAAAATATTACTTGTTTAAATAGAAAAATATTACTTGTTTAGATAGAAATGTACGTATAACTTGTTTAAAGAAAAATATTACTTGTTTAGATAAAAAAATATTACTTGTTTAAAGAAAAATATTACTTATTTAGATAGAAAAGTATTGCTTGTTTAAATAGAAAAATATTATTTGTTTAGATAGAAAAATATTACTTGTTTAAATAGAAAAGTATTACTTGTTTAGATAGAAAGGTATAACTTGTTTAAAGAAAAGTATTACTTTGTTTAGATGAAAAAGTATTACTTGTTTAAAGAAAAATATTATTTATTTTGATAGAAAAGTATTAATTGTTTAGAAGGAAAATTATTACAAGTTTAAAAGAAATGTAGTTAAAAAAAAGTACAAGTAAAAAATATAATTTTAATTTAATTTAAATTTATATTTATATAAAAAAATTATTATATAAAAATGTGATTGAATTAATAAATAAGATAATTGAAATAAAGAATTTTAAAAAAAATTGTAAGAAAAAATGATTTTTAGAACATATAAAATTAATTTCATTAAGTAAACGCAAGAAAGCAAGTGCCCGAGCGGAATTGATCCCCGCTCAGGCGCCCAAGGTCCCGTGTTCGGTCCCCCATGGGAGCGAATAATTGCCTCAATTAATTGGGAGACTTGGTGGCTTATATATGAGATGTTTGGTGGGTCTGTGCCTAAAAATTGATTTTTAAAACTGCTGTCTAAGCTGCAATCTTGCACAGCGGTTCAAAACCGCTGTCCAAGTGCGATTTCTTGGACATCAGTTTTTTATCAGCTGTCCAAGCTTGGACAACTGTTACTTGGAGAGCGGTTATAACAGCTCTCCAATGTCATTTTTCACAGCTGTCCAAGCCCAAATGTGTATTAGTGTAACCGATTCCGAAGGGTCCTTGGATCTCTTATTGACCCTAACCAAAGTGCGTTCATACCGGGTCTGCTGATTTCGGACAACGTTATCCTGGGGTACAAATGCATGCATTGGCTCAGAAACAACAAGAGTAAACTGTTGGGGAATGAGTTGCACAGATCTATTCGGGGTGAATATTTAAATACAAATTGAATTCATTAATTATTACTAGCATGAATTAATCCTATATTAATTCAAATAATAATTGCAACAACATATCATGCATATAAAAAAGCCACGTAAAACCTACGCATGCGGAATCTACGGGTTTACGTGAACGTACCTTTCGCGATGGTTGTTCATTTCCATCTAGGTCGTGAATGGCGTACTTTTAGTTACAAGGGACTGTTAATTTAATCTTCTGTGATCTGGTATCACTAAATTAACTACAATGTAACACGTACGAATTATTGAACAGTTATGCAGTAAATATATATAACATTCAATCATATTTAAAGCATCAGTGATAAACAATTTATTTCAGTAAATAAGTCTGAAAATTCAGTTTCGATTATACAAAGTAAAAAGCATACTTTTCAGTATAATCCCAACATAAACAAGGTTATGCTTCTCTTAAATTGGACATGAGTAAGGCCTACGACCGAGTTGAATGGAGCTACCTTGAAAAAGTCATGCTTCGTATGGGCTTTGACACAAAGTGGATTAGTCTTATCATGGAATGTGTCACTTCACCTTCCTACTCTTTCCGAGTAAACAACAACATCTCAGGAAAAGTCATGCCTTCCAGGGGACTTCGACAAGGAGACCCCCTATCCCCGTTCCTTTTTGTGGTGGTGGCTCAAGGCCTCTCCTCAGTACTCAACGACAATGCGTCAGCAGGAAATATCACTGGGGTCAGGGTTGCCAGGGGAAGCCCGGTTATCACTCACCTTTTCTTTGCAGATGATAGCTTGATTTTCTTTAAGGCAAACAGAAGGGACGTGCTGACAGTTAAAAAATGCCTTAAATATTATGAAAAAACATCGGGCCAACTTATCAATTTTGACAAGTCCGCCATTACCTTTAGCAAGAATACCACCCAGGCCAATATCGATTCGGTCAAAGCTAGCCTCCAAATCCAAATTTGTCAAGGCCATGATCTGTATCTTGGTTTCCCTACATTCTCTACCCAGAGCAAAAGACTACAGTTTGGCTACTTAAGAGATAAAGTCTCAAAAAAGCTGGGGTGTTGGAAAAATAAGTTCTTCACGGAAGGAGGACGTGAGATCCTTCTAAAATCCATTATCCAAGCTATACCAACCTATGCCATGTCGTGCTTCAGGATTCCCACTTCCATTTGTGGGAAATAGAATCGATGAGTGCTAGATTCTGGTGGGGAGGTAACCAGGAGGACAAGAAGATTCATTGGAAGGATTGGAAATTGCTTACCAAATCTAAGAGGGACGGAGGAATGGGCTTTTGGGATTTGGTCACTTTCAATAAAGCGCTCCTTGCAAAACAAATCTGGAGAATCATCTTGTACCCGGACTCTATGGTTGCTAAAGTTTTGAAAGCCAGATACTTCAAACACACTGACATAATGGAAGCCACCCTAGGGTCAAACCTTTCTTATATTTGGAGGTCATTAATGTGGAGCAAACCAACCATTTTCGAGGGTCTCTTTTGGAAAATTCACGATGGACATAAGGTGCACGTTAGAAATGTTCGTTGGGTTTCCGAACTCTCCAAGGAAAGATCACATCCAAACTCCGTGTTTGTCAACAACATCAAAGTACATGAACTCATCACTCCTTCTCATGAATGGGACCAGTCGAGAATCGATAACCTTTTTCCCAGTCATGAAGCACAAGCTATTAAAAGAATCCCCATAGATCAACAGGGCCAATCCGACTCTCGTTTCGGGTATTTACACGAAAAAAAGGGTCTCTTTTATCACAACCGCTTATTGGAACACTCACACAACTCCCTCCAATTTAAAGCCAAAGAGAGTTATAACTTCATCCAACAAGACTCATACCTTTTGGTCCAAAATATGGAACCTGAACATCCCCCTCAAAGTCCGAATCTATCTTCCTGTGGAAAACAACCCATAACGTGATTGTCTTTGCCGGGTTAACCTTAACCTTCTTCATCACGCCTCGTGTAACCCTGTGCATGGTATGTGGACATTCTTTTGTGAAACTAATCATGTCTTTTTTTTTGTCGGGAGTGAAAAATGCTTGGAACAAAAGCGAAGTGGTGGCCTCTTATAAAGAAAGCGAGAGGAATCGCAGATGATAGCCTCGCCATCCATCTTATTCTTACCCTGGACGAGGGTGAACTGGAACAAGTGGCCACAAAGATGTGGGGAGTTTGGAAAGAGAGATGTGACTTTATACACTCTAAAGGCGAAACTCATCTAAGGCGGAGAGTCCATGCTAGCCGGATCGAGGCATTCCCGAGCGATTTCACCACTGAAAAGGAAAAAGCTCAAAACTAGGAATCAAACGCGCCCCCAACTCGAGTCCAGATACTACATGATCGTATCCATGACAACTTTATTATGAAAGTGAGACCTTGACCTACAAAGAATCATCCAAGGCCTTTTGCAAGAGGCTTTTTCTATCGACAAGGAAAAGAAACCCCCATGTTTGCCGGGTATCACAAGATCAAACCACCGGGATCGATCCTTGTGCTTTGAAATTATTGCCATCATGGATAGGGTCTCCTACTGGAACACGACCTCTCGAGAGACTATCACAATCTTGTCGGATTCAAGAGAAGCTATCAATGTCATATACTCAGATACTCCCTATAAGGGGTATGAGGAGAGCCTGATCCTCGCCGCCTAAAAAATCGATCTTTGAATTCCCAAGTGGCGGGGAATTGATATTGCTCACAAGAAACAATAACACGTCAAGATAATCCCGCTTAAAATGATTCTTAAATCTCATCCATCCTCCTTGGGTTGGAGATTAAATTGCAAATATTTTTTGTCTTTTCATTTCAAAAGACCATTCTCTCGTAATTTTGTCTTTGTGAGCCTCAAAAAAAAAAAAAAAAAAACTTAACGTGTTGTAATATTTATTGCCGACAAAAACATTTTTTTTTTTTTTAATAAAAAGGTAGGCATATATATGTGTGACGTCTCATTGGATGACGATATGTATTTGTAATGGTGGAATTTGCCCCTTTTCTCACGTTTGATAAAGATGGAACGATTACTTTTACGTATATATTTTTTTAAATGATTTTCTTTTTGTTTAACTCTAGAAGAGATTATTTTTTTTTAAAAGTAATTTTAGAGAAGATAAGATTCTTGAAATTCTATTTGTCCTTTTCGTTATTAATTTTTTTTAAAAATAATATGTAACTCTAGAAGCAATTGAATATTCAAAACGGCCATTATAGATTAGATTATTGCATTTATCCTTCTGTTTTATGTTTCTTGATTTAATAAAAAACAATTGCCCTATTAATTATCGATTATGTGTCATTATAAGATCCAGGAAATAAGATCTTATTTCATAATGTATTTTTAAACGCAAGAATTATCTAAAAATAAACGTCAAGAACTATTCCAAATGTAAGATATCTGTTACGTTCCTATATTAACAGTTGTCATTTTCTGTGTAAATAAGTCACACTTTTTAACATAACAAGATCTAGCCATTAATTATTACTCCTTTTGTTCTATAACAAACAAGTACATTTTCTAAAATTTTGTGCATCAAATTGAGAAAAATAAAATTTTATCTCTCTCTTCAATATTCTTTTTATTTAATGAAAAAATATGAGATATTTTAGGAATATTATGGGATAAGTTCAAAATAAATGTGGATAAACAACTAAAACAATATTGAATTAGATACAAATTTTAAACTTTAAAATTATATTATAAAACAAAAGAGTTTTATTTTGAAATTTGAGTGAGTAGAAATTAACGAGGAGTTAGTCTCCTATGAATAAGTTTCATACTCTGGACTTGAATTATTTGACTCATTTCACTCATTTTAACACATTTTTCTAACCCATCAAACTTGGTTTTGTATCATATACTGGGTAGGTTAACATATCCATGAATTAAAAATAAATTTTATAGCATTAAACTTATTCACCCTAAAATTTGTCATTCATGAGATATGTTTTATGTATAAAATCGTCTTATATAAATTTTTGTCTTTATAAATTTATGCTAAATGTACTTTATATAAATTAAAGAAAAATAAAATTGGCAATATATAACTTTAACATGCGTTAATTTCAGTATACATCACAACATCCTGATCAACGAATGCCCACATATTACGTTAACCAATAATTGCTGACAAAAAAGACAAACTCCATAGAGCAAGGAAAAAGGTATTATATGTGTATTAATTAATTTTGGCCTAGTTCGAGGAAAATGCTTATTGAAAAATGAAAAGTGTGATGAATTTCATGTGATTTTCCTACTAGTGAATAAAGAATCAGTGTTGCACTGTTTCGTTGTAGGCGTCCAAACTAATTTACAAATTCACATCGACTTTCCTCTTTTCTTCTTGTTTTAGTATATTTTCTTTTTCTTTTTTTTCGTGTACATAAAATATAAATAGCAATATATATACTACGTAACTCGATTTGAACACTTATAATTGTTTGATTGTTTCTGATTATGATTCTAAGCTGTTTCGATAATTTATTTTTACATATTTACTTAATTAATTTAGTCGTACCTTGTTTCAAAATAAAAAATAAAAAAATTAGTCGTACCATATCAAAATCCAAATTGTTCCGATCTAACTCGTATATAGCTTTACAACAAGAATTTAAAAGGGTCCTGTCCTGTCAATGTGAAAGGTGTTTGCACTTTGCATTACTACAAAACCATCACTTGTTTGAAAATTAAAATTCTAACACTAGTTTACGACATTTTCAAAGAAGTAGCATTAATTAATGTATTATAATTAATTACAACGCGGAAAGTTTGATTTGTACATTTACATTGACATGTGGGTTCCACAACACTGACAACAGTGACATTGATATTCTCGGATGTTTACGTGGCAGACCAATTACATTGACACACGTATTTATTTTCTTTCACTTATAAAATTCCCCCTATCCATTTTATTTTGCTCTATTATCAATTTTTTAAAAAAAAAATCAAAATGAATGTCATTTTCTTTTTTTTTATTAATAACATGTAGATAAATAAAATGATAAAAATATTGCATTACATGCAGATCTATTATTATTTACTAAATTTTTTTTTTTTATTGTGTGAAATATTTTTAAAAAATAAAGAAAATAGATCGAAGTGTACGTAAAATATTGGGTAATTTGAGGTTAATTGAATTAAAATTGTTCACTCTAATTAAAACCTTTAATCTTTTTTAGTTTTTAGATTAAAAGTTTTTAACAAGATCTCTTGATAATTTATTTTTTGTAAGATCTTTTTAAAAATCGAGTTATCTTTAAAAATCTAAACTTATTTACACAAGTTTTTTGCAATCATTATTATTTACAAAATATTTTTTTTATTCGTGTTGAAAAATTTAAAAAATAAATAGAATAGGTAGAAGTATGCGTAAAATATTGAGTAATTCGAGATTAATTGAATTAAAATCGTGCACTCTAATTAAAACCTTTAATTTGAGATATAATTAATGGAATTGTACTCGTGGCATGATATATTTTTCTATATAATTTGAGATCCCAATATTTAAAGATAAAATATACTCCAACCTATTCATTTATAACCAGTCAGTCAGTCACCAAGCATTATACATTACTTCCAGGCACTATTATCTTTTATCTCCATTTTTTTTATCACAACATGCATATACATACATATATATGCGTTCCATTTTAGTTTTATTTATTTTTTTTTAATGGAAAGCTCCAACATATTCATTTATAACCACTACGCATGTGTTTCTTTTATTATCCAACTTATCTTAATTGGTTTAGAAAATATTTCTTAATCAAAGATGTGGGAACCACGGAATGGCCGAGTTTTTTTCCTTTTAGGACGTGGCCTTTATCTAATTATTATTTTGTTATTGTTTATTTTTGTAAATAGTGGCTAATGTGTTCCCAAAAGGGCAACCTAAAACAAAGTAAACGTTAATTGAGCGATTTTTCCCCCCTTTATTTTTTTTCTTTCATTTGGTTTAACAGGTCATTAGATTCTACCAGAATGGCTACAATTTTTTAATTTTCAAGCTATTCATAAGCGATTAATAAAAAATGATAATGAATTGTGCTTTATAGCATCTTTCTGATGTATTATTATTATTATTTTGAAACCTTCTGATGTATTATATACACGTTTATATAAAAAGACAAGAAAGAAAAAATGCGACAGTTATATCCAATAATGTAAAAGTAATTGCAAATTGCACATTACATAAATAGTGCTTCTAATTTGTTACCTGTAAAAGGTGCATGGTACTATAGTGCGAAAGAGACAAGGTCCGGTAACAGATGAGTAAAGGACATATGGCTCGATCATGAGGATTTTATGATGAACATTTTAGTACTTTTCTTGCTCATGTAATTATCAAATAAGTCAAGTGGTTAAAAATAAAAAAGAGTGATGCAATTAGTGCTAATTATACAAAGTGCAATTGAATTCAATTTTAATTTGGATGAATCATAAACTTTAAATCATGAACTATAAATCATAAACCATAAATCATTCGGGTTGAATCCGGGTCGGATAAAAAATTCATAAACCTAAACCCTAAACCATGAACCACTTAGATCGAATTCGGATCGGGTCGGGTTCGGGTGGTGCAAAAGGTACACACTTTTGTCAAAGAAAAATAGCCAAAAAGATTAATTATAATATGAAGCGAATTTGAGTTGAAGGAGATATTAAAATATTGAAATCGGATTAATTGCGCAAAATTAACGTGTACCGTCAATATTCACATCATTTCATAATTGATAATTTGATATATTTATCTATACTAATTTTTTTAAATACAATTTAATATTGTGCACTCATTTTTTTATTTTATAAAGAAAAAGAATATTTTATTTTTTAAAATTAACCTTAATTAATATTATTTAAATATTCTTAACAATAAATACTATTGGTTGAAAAATTAAACAGGCAACATATTTGTAAGAAATTTAAAATTTAAAATTAGGAATAAAATACCAGAACGATATTTATTTCACAAATAATTCAAAAGATTAAAATGATATAAATAAAAAAATGAGTGAGTAATAATTACCATATGCTCCCTCTGATTCGAAATGTTTTAACGTTTTTGTTTCAAAATATTTGATGATTTAGATAATTTTAACTTTTTCCCCCTCATTTACCTCTATCCCAACCCAAAGACTCTCTAATAATTCTGTATTAATTTATCTATATTAATTTGAGGAAATATATGTTTAATATTGTGCACTCATTTTTTATTTTATCAAAGAAAAAATCTAAAACATCACTTATTTTGAATGGAATGGAAGGGAGTATCAATCATTAGTTTGAAATTCAGACACTAACAAACAATGTCAAAGACTACGTGTAAACATCTCATAGACATAACCAGTGTAAATTTAAACGCGTAACACAGCCTCCATATTTTGTGTTCAAAATATATGACTTGGTCCAAAGTGATAATTACTAATCAAATACGGAGTAAATAGTTAGCAATCATTTCATAAAATATAGTAATTTGGTTTGATATGCATCCTCTCTAAATAATTTCCATTCGACTTTTACCAATTTCGGGAGCAAGTCTCTGAAAAAACTTGTTCATGACAATATGACATAATATGTTCATAATATTTATTAATTGATATTATTATATTTAATAATATTATATCAATTTCATACTATTATTAACCAGAGTTTATGATTTAATGTAGTTATTAATTTATATCCTTGCATGTTTCCTCACTCTTTCTTCAATTACCACCAACAAATCAAAAAAATTCACACCTCCCGTCAAACACTCCCACGTCTATTTTCTTCATCATCTTTCATCAACCAAATCTTTTCATAGATTTTATGTTTTTTCTCTCGTGATTTTTAAACTCTCCCTTCACTCCAAATTATACACCCTGCACATTAATTCTTCATAAAAAATTTGAACCAAACTTAACCACCAATATTTTTGTTACAAAATGGAAGGCGTTGAATTGTGTGAAAGGGAATCAGTAATTAATGTCCTAACTCAAGGAAAGGAGCTTGCAAATGAACTGAAAAGGAAGCTCCATCCTTCAACAGAGGCTTGTGATGTCTTACTTGACAATATACTTTCCTCTTACGAAAATGCAATAACACTTCTAGTCCTAATTGGAAATACCAATTCTTCACAATTTTCTATTAACAATTTGTTTGAATCACCAAACTCAATTGAGGGTTCTGCCAGAAGTGCTTCTGAACAGAGTTCTAAGGACAAGGTCCACAATTTCAAGAAAAGGTAGAGTCTTGACCGTATAAATTTTCTGGGTTTTTGTTTTTATTTTGTGGGATTAAGGAATCTTGAAAATTTATGTAACTTTTTTTTTTTTTTTTGAATTTGCAGAAAGACATTGGGAAGGTGGAGTGAACAAGTTCGTGTGTGTTCAGGAAAAGGGTCGGAAGGACAAGTTGATGATGGATATAGTTGGAGGAAATATGGCCAGAAAGATATTTTGGGTGCTAATCATCCAAGGTATTATATATATATTTCTTGGTTCTTGAAGCAATGTTATAATCCTTATATAACTTTGAGGTAGAGAATGTGTTTTCCAAGTATAAATATGTTGTGTTTCTGAGTTGATAATCAATGTGAAAGCCATAAATTGATTCAATTCTCTCTACTATATTACTACTATCAAGTTGCTACCTACTTAAACATACTTATAAGTCCAATTGCTATTTCCCTATGTAGTTTGGATCATTTGAGGCTAACTAGTAGCTAGCATTGATCAAAACTTATGCAGACGCCTGCCTAATAAGGTTGTTGTGTGGCAGGGCGTATTACAGATGCACTCATCGCAACACACAAGGATGCTTGGCGACGAAACATGTGCAACAAGCCGATGATGAGGCGCGTCGTTGGAGATTGTTTACAAAGGAAAACACAGTTGTAGGCAAGATTCAATGAGAGTGAAGAAAGAGAAGGAGAGGCTAATTACACAACCACAACAAATTATGATCATAGACAATGAACCATCATCATTATCATCATGCCTTAAAACTGAAAATCAAGAACTCGATTCCTTTCCGTCCTTCTCCTTCCCTTCCACCTCAATTGAGCCTAGCAACTTCAATGGGACGAGCTACTCGCCTCCTTTTGTGTCTCCAGCAATATCCGAGTCGTTTTTCTCATTGAATGATTTTGGCATTGGCATTGGCATCGGTTTTCAGAGTTCAGACTTGGATTTTGGGGAGATAATCTCCAACCCAACTCCGATTGTCACGAGTTTCACATTCGGGGACTTGGATTTCCTCGAAAATCTCGACGAATTCGAGTGATCTCACAAGCAACATAAGGATTGTTTAAGGTGTGAAAATGTGCCTCTATATGTCTATTGATCGTCAGAAATTCCCAATTTGTTCATACAGATAATTAGTTCACAGATCTTCCAACAGATGCTGACAAAGAGAGGTTTCCTTAATTAGGCAGAATTTGAGTAATGTGTAATGAGGAATATTTTTTCAAAATTTTTTTGGGGGGCTTTCTCTGTAGGGTTGGCTTACTAGTTACCAGTTACCAGCAATTAAATTCCTTACAAGTGTAGTTGTCTATTTCTCCCTTTTGTAGGTTTATGTATTCATTTGTTGCCTTATTTGTTTAATAAAACCTTTCTGATTCAATAGTTTTGTCAATCATTATTTAGGAGTGGCTAACATGAGCTCAGAATTGTTTTTTAATATTGTCATATACCCTTAATAATTCTTGTTTCAGAAATACTTTTTGTCCAAATTCATTCTCGTTTTTTGTAATGACAATTAAAAAGGAACACCATTATTAATAAAATGGGACAGTTAAGTAGAAAAGGAGGGAGCACCACATATTGTAAGATATTTTAAAGAAATTAATAGATATTTAGGATAAACCATATAGAAAGATAATGGGAGTTGGGAGATCTTAAAATGTCAAATTTTATCTCCTCTCATTACAAGTCCCCCTTTTAAAATTATTACATTTTTCTCCCAATAAATCATCTTTATGGAATATTTCCTCCAAATTTTGCTATTTAATTTCATTAATATACATCACAACAGGTATATTACACAATATAACATCATCATCATACTCTATAATTAAATTAAACACATCTAAACATAAATGTATAATGCATACTTATAGAGGCAATTAATGACTATATAATCAATAACATAAAATTAAAAGGTCTAACTTGTCCACAGGTAACATTGTACTTCATAGTTAGTATTTCATCTAAATCAGTAAAGATGGAGTTATATAGCATGAAAATCTTCATCTTCCAGTTTGTTTCACAAAATTTAAAAGCAACTTTGATCCCAAGTCTACGAATACGTGTCGTTTATTCTGCTGATCATCTCAGCAGCACAAGATTCTCTTGCTTCACGGGGAGTCCCCTCCGAACCACTCTTCGAACAGAGACTTAAACCATTGATTTGCACTTTTACATCCCCCATATATTTACCTGACAATAAACATAACATTGAACGTGGATGAAAACGTGAAACATGCACTACCAGAAAATTAGTAATTTTAACAATGTTTTACCATCTGATGATGATATGGTGTATCTTGGAAGAAGCAATTTGTTAGTGAGACAAATTAATTCCAAGTCCTGATAAGTTAAGAACTTGTATTAATAATAAGATGACAATGGAAGAAAAAAATGAATAATTATGAGAGAAGAAAACCAACTTGACATGAAGATTTCCCGGGGATAAGTAGTCTGGTTTTCGTTTGAGATTGAGGGTCCGTATGATCTTCAACAGGACGGTGACCCTGCACTTCGTTCAGCAACAGATGTTCGTTTCCATTTAAGATATATTGTACACATCGTCTAGCTAATTCAAATTCCCCACCTAAAATATAATGGAGGAGATATGAATGCTTGTTTATGTTGAGACAATATATAAATATGTGCAATTTTCACTATTTACAGAGAAGGGAACATACCACGCAATATTCTTTCAGCAGCATTTTCGATTACTGCTTGCTTGTCTTGCAAAGGACAGATTTGAGAAGCCTGCCAATCAAATTTCATATAAATCACTCACTTATTATACCGTTTTCAAACATAAGAAAAGTTCATCACACATTACCAGTTCCTGACTTTTCCTGTACAAAAGTGCTACTGCACTCTTCTCAGTCGCTGAAAGCATTACCGTTTCTGCTCCAGTATTATTGTGTAAACCCTCAGGCTTAGATGGTGGGTTCTCTTTCACAGCAGTCCCACCTTGATTGCGTGAGATATTCGTAACACCAATTTCTGCAGCCATCCTCTCGTCTCTGCCTAGAATAACATTTGATTTCAGACGATCCACTGCAGCCATTGCAATTTCTATTACAGAATTGTTTAATGCCTCAGATTCAGCTAGTGGTTTCTGTTTTGCAGCAATACCATTTTGATTGGGTGAGATATTTGCATCACCAGTGTCTGCAGCCTTCTTCTGGTCTCTGCATGGACTAACGTTTGATTTCGGACGCTCAGCTGTCTCCACCTGGAAAAATGCATTCAAGTCACCAATAAATGGACTAGCCAAATGTTTCACCATTAAAATATACAAATATTAACTCCAGAACACTAATAACCTGACTCATCGACAGAAAACATTAAGGATTCATGGTTCGACATAGATAACCATACGCAAGTTCAATTTTTTAACAAATCAGAAAAGTATACTTCCTTTTCTCCATTTTCACAGTAAAAAGGCAATTAACCTATAATGTAAAGTGCCATATATCTGTCCAGAAGGTATAGATTAGTATACATAGTGCTAGGTGTTTCTGCAGAAATTAGTTTCGTCTCACCAAGTTAACAACATCTTCTGGACGATGTGCATCATGCTGAGAGGAAGGAGCATTCTTTCTCCTAGTAGCAGGTTTTGGGTGCAAGATCTTTAATTCCCTGGCCTTTAAGGAGCCCCTAGTGCGGTCACTCACATTCGTTCTTTGCATAACATTATTGTTTTTAACCGTACTCTGAGACCGCCCTCTTAAAGGATCAGATAGATAACCTCTCTCGTGTGTTTCATTGTTCATATCTGATTTTGCGAAATTCATTTTGCTCCCTTTTTTATCAAGGAGGTCACGAATGTCATATTCATCAGTGACATTCCCTTGTTCTTTTGTATGCAGAACGACACTATCAGGAATTTTGCCAGCAGAAGAATGCTTCCTTTTATTTTGATGGATTTCGCTGTTCCCATTAACTACTTTGTCAGCAGATCTACTTTTCATCCCAGAGAAGTTGGTGTCAACTTGACCCAAATCTTTGCTTCCAGGAAGCTCCTTTTTATCATAGTTCTTGATGCTTTGAGAATCGTCGCTGTTAGAACACAAATCTTTCCTGCAACATTTAGTAAATTCTCAAACACTAATGAACGATCATAAATCCATACAAAATAGGCATGCATTGGCATGATGCATGAATTCATTAGTGTCTTTCACGTTCACATAGCAAGTTGTACATAGTTAGGAACTGCAATATAAACTCATTTTTCAATGGTTTAAAAGAGCTATAAAGATGGAAAACTTCCGCATTTATCTTCCCGTTAGACATCATACCTTGAAAGCAAGCTGGAGATGAACCCCACGTAAGGAAGCATGTGATGAAACTCGACAACTTTTGTAGTACTCAAACTATCACCATTCTTTTCCACTAAAGGGTCCTGCAAGCTGTCAATGCAAAAATATTTATGGACAGGAACCTAAAGTAATCCAAGACTCACCTGATAAAATGCTAATTTAATATCGGAATTCATAAATAAAAGCAGTATTAAAGAGGGAAAAAATCAATGGCTGGTCAATATTTTCTAAAAACTCAAATTTTCCTGGGATAGAACGGTCAGAAGTGGCATTGGGCATTACACATCCCATTTGACGGGTTGTCCTTTTAAGAGAAACACCATGTGCTAGGGGTTTTGTCATAAAAGACAAATCTTAAAATTGCTGAAGTTATTAATCCAATCTTTTAGCAACTTTCCAACAAAAAGGAGAAACATTAGGCAGAAAGAGCAAATGCAATTACAAGCTAAGAAAAGAATGTTCAACTAATTTCTTCGGTGGAAACAATCATCAGAATACTGATATTTTATCATAGAACATCATTGTTCTCAAGTAAGAACTTTAGGTAACGGGACTAACCTCTCAACAAGTTCTTTAAGAGAAACACTATCTCTTAAGTCGAACGACTGAGAGTATTGCATTATAAAAAATTGTGCAGCTGACTTATCTTCACTTAGTGAATGCACAACATGATTCTCCAACACCTTAACATCAGAACTGGCAATTTCTGCTCCATACAACAGAATATCAAAAGTATTCGGTGAATAAATTACAATTTATAAGCAATGAAAATTGCAAGCTACTTTCCAATTTAACAATTTTAAATTTTTAGTACATACCCTTTTTGGTTTTCTTTGTGGCATCCTTCACAGCTTCATATGCTATCAGCAGAAACTTATCATAATTTGATGCATGCCCATTGTCGGTTTTCCTTTTCTTACCCCTTTTGCGGACCTAGCATGTCAATACCAATGCTAGACTCGTTGATCTTTTTTTCAACAAGGGACCAGACACCTTTAGTGATGACACCATTCATGAGGAAACATTTCTCTCCCTTTGAGTCGATCAGCAGCACAGCAACCTTCGATATGGGAAGTCCTTCCGTGATTGGAACATCTTTAGATGCATCTAATGACATAGCTATGTTACATGCATCTCTTATCGCTTTCTCAGTCTCCGAAAGCTGATTATCAGCATCAGTCAGTTCCACCGGTGGGTTTTCTTTAGTAAACTTCATGAATGAGCCGAGAGGCAGTCTCAACAGCTCGGCCAAATGGCAGAAGTCTCTGAAACTCAAAAATTCTATATCCGGATTCTGCTTCCGGTGGTAGTAGTTGTAAAGCAACACTACTGCATGCATCTAACGAAACAAAAAGAGAAACAAAGCAATCAGAACAGTCATTGTTATAAATGATAGTAATTGCCTAAATATAATTCCCTAATCCACTTAAACAATACGGAACCAAAATTTCCATACAAGTACCAAGAATTAATGAGACAAATCCCCCAAATCCCCAATTTCCTTCTTGTTTAAATCAACATATTTAGCAGAAACTCAACAGTTAAGATGAATGCTTGAATCAAACAGTATAAAACAAGACACATATACAAATAATGACCTGTTTGGCAACAGATTCCTGATTATCTTCAGAAGGAGGGTCGTTAGTGACCACCTTTGACAACATCGGACCTACCAAGGTCTCCAACAAAGCATTAAGCACATCCTCTGCGGGGCCCACCTCCGAATTCACCATTGAAACACCTTATATGAATGCTGGCAAACCCTCCAACAGCTACGAAAATCAAATCAAGAAACAGGACGGAAAAACAGAGAAATCAAATTAATAAATCAAGAAAGCCAGAAACCCTCATACACAAACTCATGCATGATCAAGAAAACGAAAAGAGGCAAGAAAAACTCAAACACATTTTCAAGAAAAAAGGGATTCATCAAAATACAGAAATTTTAATTTTACCAGTGATGAAGAACCGAATGAGAATTGGAGAAACGAGTGTGGGGTTTCTGTCAAGAAAACGAAAAGAAAGGAAAAAGGGGGGAAAAGCAGATTTCCGCAAAATCAACTGATTTTTATCACGCAATTGGGTGTGTTTGTGTAGGCTTTGTGTGTGTGGCGATAACCCGAAAAGGCGCGGAAAAAAATGGCTGTAATTCTTCGCATTCGAATTTGTATGCTTATTGTGGTATCTTAATTAAACATTAAACATGGAAGGGTATAATTGTAAATTCGCCAGGAATCTTTCACCAATTCAGAAACATATGCGAATTTATGCAAGAAAATGTTAAGAGATTTTATTCAGGGCTAGATTGTAGTATATTTTATTTCCCCTTTTGAAGACTGAAATTGAATAGATCTTGAAAAGACAAAAGTATAATTATAATATTGAGATTTTAATATCTTCAATTACCCATAAATAAAAATAACTTTCTATAAAACCCTTATAATTTTTTCTTTTTAAACCCAAATATATGCTTATTTCTATCAAAGTAAATAATTTTTTTCTAATTAATTTACTAATTTTTATTATGCATTAATTATATTGGAAACTATAACAATCATTAAATAAAAGTATAATAGAAATTTGACTTGTTTAATTTCTTTTCCAATACAATTTCTTAAATAAAAAAAACTTTCTATTCTATATATTCAAGTTAAAAAAATAGTTTTATATTTGGAGTATATTTGCAAGGATCTTTTTATGTCAATTGATTGGGTGTGTTTGATTAGTTAGACTATGTTTGCAACCACTACTCTAGGCGTAGAAGCATTTTTATTTATTTTTTTAAAAGTTGGGTCACACAAACTTCTTAAATAAGTGATTCTACACCTTTGAGATGAGAATGCAAACATCACCTTAGTACGACAGTAATGAGCTTGTCTTTTTAAGTTAATTTAATATTTTGTATATACTTAATTAAGGTATTGATTGGATTGGATTGTTCTGAATTAGTAACTAATTTTCAATTAGTTTGTTAAGGTTATATCAAACTCGGAGTTTATAACCAATAGAGACGTTGAAGGTGTCTAATTGAGAAAAAAGTCAAAAAGAGAAAGAAACATCGCATTCATTTAATCGATCAAAGGATGTTTCAAATTTAAAAAAAGATGTCGATGTATAAAATTGTTAAATGAAAATGAAATCTTTCACGAAAATTTAGAAATTAAAACGTGTTAGAGAGCTCTAAATATGATCGTTTTTCACACAATTAAATTTTTTCAGGGGTTTATTCTCCAATCGGATAGTTTTTGAAGAGTGACCTCAAAAAAACAATTACATTAAGAATAATGGAAAGCAATCAAC
Source organism: Stenogyne calaminthoides (assembly GCA_037126765.1). Taxonomy (NCBI): domain Eukaryota; kingdom Viridiplantae; phylum Streptophyta; class Magnoliopsida; order Lamiales; family Lamiaceae; genus Stenogyne; species Stenogyne calaminthoides. Next base: position 33,979 of record JBBCBC010000079.1, read on the forward strand.
TCTAATTAATAAATAAAATCTGGTTGATAATCCCATATGTCGAGGGTACGAACGCGGATTTTAGGGTTTTTTTCCTCATATTTAAATACTTTTGACTCATTCAGATTGAAACATTGAATAAAAATAATTGGTAGTGCCTGCAGAATGATTCAAAAAACCGGGTAACCAAATTGTTTGTTCCTTAATGTTCCATTATTTTCTCCTATAATTGCTTGCTTAAATCCTAACAAACCGTATCAAGAGCATCCGTTCAAGGGATCCTGGGAGCAATTATGATGAAAGGGAAATCGTCTGATTGAGAAGTTTGATGGAACGAATTTTGGATTGAAATTGAGACGAGATATACGGTAAAGACTCAGAAAAGGTTCAAAAGATATGAAATATGGAATCTTGAGATTTTAATGTCGCTATTCAGAATACCTACATAAAGCAAAAAACAAAGGAGAAGATTTTTCTATATGAAAAATTAATAAAACAAGGTTATTAAATTCAGTTTTATATAAGGTAGTTAATCATTCAACGAAGTTCAATATGATTTTTATGTCAATTGATTTGGGAGTTGATTTTGATGATGAAGTACGCCTTAATTTTGTTGTCTTCTTTACCAAAAAAGTTGGAGTTAAATTTAATATTTTTATATATAAATTAAAATGAAACTAAAATTTGATGAGGTTGAATTTGATCATGTTCCGAAGAAATTCACATGAAAAATTTTCAATTAAATCAAGGGGAAGCCAAACGGGGGTAGAAAAGCCCAAGAAGGATTTAAAGTTGAGTGTTACAAAAATGAACTTGGTCATTAATGGAAAGGCTACAAGGAATGAAAAAGAAGAATCTAATTAATAAATAAAATGCATTGATTTTGATAATCCATTAGTCGAAAAAACAATAATATATTTTTCACATTTGGAAATCTTGTTTTAATGGAGAAGTCTCTAACTTTGGGAAGGTTTAATCGATGTATGAATCGGAAAAAAAAGGAAGGGAATGTTTGGATTAAGACACCAAATGATTTTTCAAATTGAGTTCGAGACATATTCTGGTTTTTTGATTTGGGGAACAAATTTGATGATAAAGGGCATCAAGGTGACTTTTGGGTGTAACATGTGGAAGATATCCAAATTTTCATGGTATTCGAGGAAATAAAAGGAACATTGTATAAAATCCGGGATAACATCTCTTGAAAAAAAGGGAATGTAAATGGCATTACATTTCATTTATTGAATTAGGGGATTAAATCATAAAAGATCTAAAACATTTTTGGAATTAAATTTACAAAGATCGGAAAAGTAAAATGGTGAGTTTTAAGGGATAATTTTTGTCGGAGTTTTCACCTTGATTTGTGGGGTCCAAAGACCAATTGACATCCCTTGGTGAGCATCAAGACATGACTTTCAATCAAATGAACTATTATGGGTTTATTTCTTGAAAAATATCGATGTCTTTAATGCTTTAGAAAATAATAAATTTTGAGAACTATTTATAGTGTTTGAATGGATTTTGGAGAAAAAAATGAGTTCAAAGAAAACGGAAAAAATGGAGAAAAACCGTGAGAGGAATATAATGAAAATATTATATATGTGAACGTCTTTTAAAATTGAAAAACTTACTATATATACAAAAAATACTTATATAGAAACCCTCAATTGAAAATGGCATAAAAGGAGGTGGGAATTGAGCCGTTTTTTTCTAAGTGGGAAAATTTGTATGTCATGTTCATGTTTATGAATGTAAATTTGATTACGTTTGTTGGATACGACAGTGATGAATTTAACTATCGATTTTTAAGAAAATTGAAAATAATTGAGAAAAGATATCACATTTAATGAAGGTGATGTGAAAGAATTGGGGATATCTGAATTAACTAATTTTCAATTGACCCTAAAAAATTCCGTTAAAAATAATGGAAAGCAATCAACTCTAATTAATTAATAAATTGTTGAAAAAGAATAATATACCACCACCAACAATTTAATCAAAGGGAGATTAAGAAATAAAATAGGTATTCACCTTTTCATTAAAAATTGTGACTATCACGAGAAATTTTAAAGAGTTTAAATGTTAATTAATAATTCAGATTTTTTTTTTTTTTAATACATGGAAAAATTAATGTTGAGAGAAATTTTGAAACGGAGGAATTAAATTTATTCTTTATGGAGATTTTGGGATTGTTGGAATCTGGGAATTAATTTTTTCAATCTTTAATTGATATGTAAATGTATTCTAATAAATTTTATTTAATGTTGGTTTTTTGAGTTTTAATTTTCCATTTCGAAATTTTAGGGTTTTTTTTCATATTTAAATTTGTTGTATTTTCTAAAACAAAATTAATATGAATTCAGTTTGGCGAGGTATTATTTTGTCCATTTAATTAAATTGTTTGTTCTTAATTTGTTGTTCCATTGAGGATGATAATTTTGCTTAAATTTAACAATTTTGTTTAGTAATTTACTTTGTATTTAATTTGTAATTAAAAATTTCTTTACACATAGATTTTAATTGTATGTTTTCCATCAAATTCTTTAAAATCACTAACTAAACGAATACTTTTTTTTTTTCTTTTGCAAAGCAACGCTCCCTTAATTAATTGGATGATGGTTCGAGCAAAAGTTCTTCTTTTATTTTTAAAAGAATATTAATTTGATTTTTATATTACATGAGAGTATGCGTTTATTGTTGAACTTCTTCCATTGCTCAAGAAATTCCTTTGGATGTTTACTTAAATTCGTAATCCATTGAGGTGGGTTGTGTTGTGTTAGAACAACTCCACCCATATTATTTTTTTCTCGATGGACCTCCTCACAATGACGGAGTAAAAGAATTTAGTCCACGAGTGAGTTTATTATCATGATTTTTTCTGAAATCTAAATTTTCTTGAAACTATCTCCTTTAAATCTATGAGAAATCAAATTTCATGAATGAGTTTGTTATCATAAAGTTTTTCTGAAATCTAAATTTTCCTCCATAGGCCTCCTTTCAAGGAGTTGTCTCCCAAAACCAAGTCTATGCTATGAATTTGGATTATTGACTCATTTCACTAATTTTCAACACATTTTTCTAAACCACTAAACTTGATCCGTATTATATCCTGAGTAGGGTCAAATGTCATGAATTAAAAATAAAATTCAAAAATCATTTAACAAAGATCTATAAAATTTTTGTCCCTTTAATGAAAAAGAAGAGAATTCAAATTTAAAAAGTGAGTTTTGTTATCATAAAATTTTCTAAAATCTATATTAAGATGACTTTTGAAAAAAAAATATAACTTTAATAAAAACAACAAAATATTACTATCTCTTTATAATGAAAACACACATTAATACTAATACTTATAAAAAGTTAATATTAATTCATTGTGAAATCATAATTGTACAACGCACGGATTTAGTTACTAGTATATCTATTTATGAAATATTAACTATTTTTTCTTTTCTTTTATTTTATTTATTGTCCTGAGCCAAAAAACTCTAATAGGAGTGGGTAATCAATTTATTTTATTTCTCAAACACTCCACAAATCCATTTAAATTAAACTGTATTATACGAGTTTTGTCTTATTTTAAAATCGCTATCACATTAAGTTATATTTGCACAGTTGCACACTCGTTAAACCAACTTTTTATTACATTATCAACCAATACTTGCTAAGTTAATATAAAAATATTGACAAAGTTTAGTATGAAAATTTGCATACATGAAAAAAAATTTTATTTATAAATAAATCAGATTTAAAGGTAAAACAAAAAAATTCTACATATGATATTAAGAATAGTTCATGGATTCAAGACGAAATATGCTATAATTTATAGTTCATTTCAATAAGGGTGTAGATGACCAAAACTACCCTAAAGATCATGATTTATCGATTTTTTTAATTTTTTCATACATGAAACCTACTCAAAAATATTTATTGGAAATCAAAATTAATATTTTTTTTAAGAAATTGACCCACAACAAAGAATAAGGGAGATGAGCTCAAGAACTCGTCTTGCTCTTTAAACTATCCTTATCATTTCTCATCAGCCAAAATCTTTCAATCTCTTTAGCTGTTCTTCCTGGAATTCTTCCAGCTATCAATTCCCACCTATGGAAAAAAAAAATTCAAAGCTCAAGAATTAAAAATTATATAAACGAAACAGAAAATTAATAAAAGTACTTTCACGGTAACCACTAAAAGCGCAGGAATTAAAGCCCTTAATCAAAAAACATTGAGGCATCTAATTTAAAAATAAACACGATATATGAGATTATGTTTATATCGAGCTAGCAGAAGTAAATTCTCTATATAATAAATATATAATATTTACTTGTCTCCAACAAGCTTGTGCATTCTACATATGATATCTTCTTCTTCATTACTCATGTTTATGAATTCCCATTTATCAACACTGCTTGAATTCTGAATTTTGGCACTACAACAATTATCCATGACCAAAATGAAGAAGAAAAATGTTGTGCTCAAAGCTTTGAGAATAACTGATATTTATAGAAAGACTTTGTGAAATAGTTCTATATATATAGAAATTCAATAATACAAAAAAAATAATTGGGTGGTATTGGACCAGTAGGGGGAGTTGCATGCTGGTCCTACCAAACAAATGGGATGGATGGATGGATGCTGGGATTATTTGACCTATTCCTATTCATCCTATTCCTCATCCTATTCCTATTCCTATTCCTATTCTAGGAATTGAGCAATCTAAAAGTAGTAGTAAGAATTAACGAGTTGCGTTCCTGACTTTCCTATAATAAACGAAAAATTGAACGTTCCATATATATTTACGTACATATTTTCAAGAATGATTTTTAAAATGACGGAGGTAGTATATGCTTAATGAAAATCATCCACGTGGAAATGATGAATTCAGTGTCTCTTTTACTCTCTAGATAGATTGAGAATACAATATACTAAGAAATCCATTGATTTGATATTGACAATAATAAGATGACTATGAATCGGATAAGAATTGGAATAATTTATTTATTTAATTTTCCTCAACTGATAGAGATGGAAATTTCAAAAATCTCTCTAATAGGATTCGAGTTTGTGAACAAAAAAATCTCATCGAAGCCCAGGTTGGGTGCATAAACAGCCCCGGACCAATTTCCCCTACTAAAATTGAAGAATTAGGCGCTCTAATATTGATTCTTTTTTTAAATGAAGAATTAGCCAGGCTATATCCGTTTTAATTATTTGAATAGTTAAAATTATTGAATATATGCTTAATGAAAATCATCCACATGGAATTGTCTATTTTACTCTCTAGATTGAGAAAACAGTGTACTAGAAATCCATTGATTTGATATTGACTAAAGATGACTATGAATCGGATAAGAATTTAATGACTAGTCACGACATTAGTAATTTGAAAACGTAACAAAATTGAATTCGAAATAAATAACCAGAATGATGTACTTAATTAACATCATCAAAAAGTCTTAAAAATTCAAAATTTACCTTGTAACTATACATTAGGGCCCAACGTCTTGTATGAGTTGTATCTCATTTTGGATATAGACATTAATCATATCCTTTTTGCACCAATCAATGTCTAGTTACTAATCCAACTGTTTTATCATGCATGCAGTTATTGTTTATCTTCTCAAGATACGTAAAGATATCAAAGTACCTGGAGAAAATAAAATAAATGGGCTCCATTCAAAACAAACGAATTAAATTAAAATAGAATTGTCATTTAATTTAAATATATAAAGGACAAAAAAAAAAGATGTGATTAATTATTATTTTGGACAGTTTTGTTGGGTTGTACGTCCAATTTTGCTGCAAATAGTGTTTACTATCTGGGTTTAGAGTGCGAGTTCAAAAGGGTAAAGTAAAAATTCAAGATCTTGCTTAATAATAATACACAAGAAATAAAATACCCCTATTTGAAATCAAGAATTACCAGAATCAAATAACACTTATTTAATTAATTTGTACCATGATACATCTCATTTCCCATTCAAGCAAAACTACTGATTAACATCCTTACAATTATCAAAAAGTGATGGAGCAGCGTAAACCTAAGAATATGTTACCGTGTACCGATACTTTATACTTAAACTTACATAGGTTGAAAAACGTCATAACAGAAGATGTTACATCATTGTAGTAATCGTACATTAGCCACTTGAAAAAGCGGGTACGATATTTTGCTTACAGCTCCGTGTTGTTTTGGCACTAAGGCTGTGATGGCATGGGCGACGATGGAGGTTTGTAGTCGGGATACTGCAATCATGAACGAACATAACAACAAAGAATCAAATTACGACTTGTGCTTGAAAAGAAACGAAGGAAACGAAAGAACTCACGTTGGGATATGGTGAAAGTGGGCTTGAAAGTGCAGGAAGAGGTTCCTTTTCGACTTCTTCTTCAACTTTTGGTGGAACATCGGTGATGGGGTCCGATTTCAGGGCGGTGGTCTGACTGGGGACCGGGGTTGTTTCTGGTTGTGTAGGTACGGCGGTACTGTCAGTGACAGGCAATGGTAGGAGAGCCTTTCCAATTCGCTAAAGGCGTCGAGAAGAAAAGGGAAAAAACAAAGTAATTATTTCGTGTGAGATTATGAATATAAGGAATTGAGATGTGAATGCAAACTTGTTACCTGGACATCTTCTACGAGCTCGTTTGGAGCAACTTTGGTGTTCAAGAGTTCCTCGATTTCTTTAATTGTTTGCTTTCTATCCTGCAAAGGGAAATGGTTCAACGTGTTATCAATTGACTAGAAAATCCACGGGAATGCATCTAAATCACGAAAACAGAAGGAGAACTTTTAAAGGGACAAAGAACCTCTGCAAACAATAGTTTCTTGCTGGCAAATTGCAAAAGGGCAGCTGAACCTAAGATCTGGAGAATTGTTTCAACCTATTAATTTGAAAAAAGAAAATAAAGATTAGGCAATCCAGGATGTTTAATGTATGTACTCGACGAATATCAAAGATTTTCGGGCAGTCTTCTTAACCTCTGCAAAAGCAAATAATCCAAGACCAGCAGCTGCTGCTGCAACACCAAGAGCAACTGGCACAGAATCAGATGCCTCCTGCAAATCCAACCAAAAGGAATTTAAAGAATATGTAAACGGATTTGTGAAAGAAACGTAAATGGAACACATCCTGATTTTTATTTTCATACTAGCCAAAAAAAATTACTGAAATGTTTACCCCAAAAGCATCACCAATTGCATCTGCCAGATTGCTGAGGTCGAGTGCCTTCTTCGGAAGTACCCAAGGAAGTCCACTATTCTGCATTTCAAACTCTTATAAAGTTTCTCACCATTAAAACTTGACTACAGAAAACTTATATCTCAAGAAAGTAAAAGGGAGCGGGCAAAGGTGTGAACTAACTATCCATCCTGTTGATCCTTCTGCACCATCTTTGATTGCATAAGCAGCTTTAAAGCCATTCGACGTTACCAGTTCTGCTACAGCTTTGGAGTTTCCATCAAATCTGGCTTCAATGCAATTCAGAAATATAACACTTGATACGACGACAAAAAAATTCAGAAGAGACTTTAACTGTAATAAGCAATGTAAAGGCCTTGCCCCTATATCTCCCAACACAATGTCGCCTTATAAGTTATAACCAAGCAATTCTAACAATCAAAAAATCTCTAGGAATAATACAAAAGAGTTCAACTCTTTGCCCTCAAATGAAATTGCACCAAGATCTCTGTAAATGAAGTGTATGTAATTTGTGCATCGTGCGTTAAATTTTGATATGTGAGACTAAACTAGGAGACGCAATAACAATAGAATCGTAACCTAACCTACAACAAGATCAACACTCAGAAGATCCAAATGCTGCCATCATAGTTTTTTTTTATCGGACAAACTTAGTTGTTAGTAGTTAGTATACACCAAAAATCAACACTCAGAAATAACCAATCCAACCTTATAACTCCCATCAATCGAATATGGGTACAAAAGTGATCCTGGTTGGTTAAATGCTGCCATCATAGTACAATTGATCCTTAAACCTAAAGATATTCTGTGATCATACAACAGTAACAACATATTGAAGACACCTAACAAATTTTATAGCTTCAACTAAAACACATAAATCATATGAAGGTCAAGACAAAAACCAAATCAAAATGTCATAGAAAACAGTTTGAAATCTTACTTATCCAATATGAACAACGTGGTGATCTCTGGCTCCTTAAACTTCAAAGACAGCTTTTTCAAGAACCCTTGTTTATCTTCACCATTATACACAACTGCCACCGCCTTTTTTTTCAGGCCCCGGATATCAGGGGTCCCAACTTTCTTGATTTCCACCATTGATCTAATATCAAGCAATTGAGCATTCGGATCATCTCCCAATTTTTCATAAACCCCCTTTGCACTCTCCACTCCCCAGGGCTTTAACATGCTCAAAAGCTGAGCAACCACCAGCGGCGCCGCCACCGCCGCCGCTGCGCCGCCAACGATTGTGGGGTTTTCGGCGGCGAAACTGACGGCATTATCGAATACTCCACCGGCGTCAAAATCTAGCTCGAGGGCTTCATCAAGTGTGAGTGCTTTAGCTAAATCAGAGCTCAGAATTGAAGATAAAATCACCAAACCCCCCTGGAGAATTCTTGGCGCAGAAAAAGCACATTTAAAATTGCTGAAATTGGGAAAAGATTGGTTCTTGAATGGAGAAATGGTGGCCGGCGGCGATATTTTCTTGGGGTCTGATGTTTTAGCAACAACTGATAGTGGTTTCGCTCCAACTGCATTAAGGGCCTCCATTTTTTAAAGCCAAGATCACTTCTTTTTTCAGCTTTTTTAAAGCTAAAATCACACTGAGAATTTGAAGCTGTGAATATTCTCTGTGGACTGATTTTAAGTTGAAGAAATGCAAGAATCAGGGTGGATGATCTTGATGATGGCTCATCCGTTGAATGTAGTGATATTGTGTGGCTGAGAAACGATCAAGCAAGTTGTGAAAATTCTAATTCTTGATGATAGGCTTCTGCATTTATTTTTTAAATTGTATTTTATCTCATATACTATGATTTTTTTAAAATTACAATTATATAAATACATATTATAATATTTCTTGTTCCACTAATTACAATTAATGGAATAATAATATATTTAAGTAGAATTATTTGAAGAAAACATAATTCTTAAAATAGATATTTGTTCACCACTAAACCTCTATGAAATTAAAAATGGAATAAAATTGATATTTAACTAGAATTCTACTGATATAAGTAAAATTTTATTTTCATACAAATCTTAGATCATTATTTTAAACAACTTTTTTTACCTTTTTTGGGAACCAATATAAGCCACTTTAAATTTCAATCATAGATTAAAATGATAAACTAGAGAATATTTTCAAACTAATTTAATCTTTTGGGTGAGAAAATTCTAAGTTTTTATTATTTTATTGGATAGTTTTGGTTGCAACTCCATCACCCAAATCTTATATCATTATTATATAGAGCAACTTTTTTCATTTTGGGAACCTATAAGCCACTTTAAATTTTAACCATATATTAAAATATGATAAACTTGAGAAGATTTTTAAACTAATGTAATTTTTTGGGGAAGAAGATGTAAAAAAAAAATTTTATTATTGTAATGATATTTTACATCTTATGCCTAAAAAATAAAAAGGACATTTTATTTAATTTGGGGAAATATTTTAAAAAATAGGAGTATTTTTATTTCATATTGATCTTGTAACAAGGAGTTCGTTGCATTTACTGAAAAGTAGAGGGGTATATTAGCAAAGTTATCCAATCCCCAATCTATTTCCGGAAGAAGAAGAAGAAGATAAAATATCTTTAGTGAGGGTTTTTGTTGATAAACCCTAGTTTGAGTACAGTTCAGTGATTCCTTGAACTCAATCATTTCATCTCCATAATTATTCGCACATCAAATTTATATGCAATTATCATTATTATATGATGTTAATTCTGATTTCTTTTTGATGTGATTTTATTCAAGAATACCAAATTCGATAATGGAAGCCAATTTCTTGATTTCATCGTATAAAGCTTCACCATCAGCTTGTGCTCTTCAATTTCCCCTCTCGTATAACTCATCGCTGCTTCAAAAGCCCAAATCCTGTTTAAACGCCCGTTTATCTAATGCGTCTGATAAGTCATTTTTGGGTCAAAGTTTAGTTTTTAGAGGAAATAGCAATTCTTATACAAATTTGAGGACCCATTTTCCTTTTATAAGAGCTGTAGTGAAGAGGAGGAAGGAGCTTCCCTTTGATAATGTGATTCAAAGGGATAAGAAGCTTAAATTGGTTATGAAAATTAGGAAGATTTTGATGAGCCAACCTGATAGAGTAATGTCTCTTAGAGAATTGGGTAAGTATAGGAGGGCTTTGGGACTAGATAAAAGTAAGAGGTTTATTGCTTTATTGAGGAAATTTCCAGCTGTGTTTGAGGTTGTGGAAGAAGGGGTTTATTCACTGAAATTTAGATTAACCCCTGAGGCTGAGAGGCTTCACCTTGAGGAGATGAAGGTTAGGAATGAAATGGAGGATTTGTTGGTTATTAAGTTGAGGAAGATGTTGATGATGTCGATTGATAAGCGAATTTCTTTGGAGAAGATTTCTCATTTGAGGACTGATTTTGGGCTTCCGATGGAATTCCGTGATACTATTTGTAAACGGTACCCACAGTATTTCAAGGTTGTTGCAACGGGGCGAGGGCCTGCGCTGGAATTGACTCATTGGGATCCTGAACTTGCAGTGTCTGCAGCAGAGCTTGCGGAAGAGGAGAATAGGGTGCGGGAGATGGAAGATAGAGATTTAATTATTGATAGATCGCCGAGGTTTAACAGAGTTAAACTGCCAAGAGGACTTAATCTTTCGAAAGGGGAGATGAGAAGGGTTTGTCAATTTAGGGACATGCCTTTCATTTCACCTTATTCTGATTTTTCAGATTTGAGGGCTGGTACTGCAGAGAAGGAAAAGCATGCTTGTGCTGTTGTTCATGAGATGTTAAGTCTCACTCTTGAGAAGAGGACTCTTGTAGACCATTTAACTCATTTTCGAGAGGAGTTTCGATTCTCTCAACAGCTTAGGGGCATGTTGATAAGGCATCCGGATATGTTCTACATATCTTTGAAGGGGGACAGAGACTCTGTTTTCCTTCGTGAAGCATATCGCGATTCTCAGTTGATAGAAAAGGACAAGATGCTGCTTATCAAGGAGAGGCTTCGTGCGCTTGTGAATGTGCCAAGATTCCCTAGGAGAAATGCTGCAAGGACAGGCTCGGATGAAGCTGAAGGAACGAAACCAGAGGATGGATCTGGTGGAGAGGATGAAGATGAGTGGTCTGATATTGACAATTTGGGAAGTGATATCAATGAAGATTATGATGATGATGATGACATACCTCCAGATTTCAGCAATGGAGAATTTGATGCATTGCCAAGTTTGGAACTGAGCAAATCAACTGGGCAAGTGAATGGTGCAATGAAGAGTGATGAGAAAGATCCTGATCCTGTTTTGCCAGATGGTCGACCAAGAGAACGCTGGTAGGGATATAAAAGTAATTTTGGAGATCAAGAGCTCCATTCCCAGAGGTTACTTTGAACCATAGTCTTCTAATATTCAGTATGAGGGGCAAATAATTGCCAAGGAGGGATAGTTATTTAAGATCAGGAACTCAATTATTATTCAATATATCTTTAATTATGTACCTCTGTGTGACTTTTAGGTCGATGGTGCAACTTTGGAATCAATTCACAGTCGCTGTTTGTTTTAGTCTTGTGAGATTATTAGATGTATTGTGCAGAATTTTTTATCCATATGAAAATGCATTGCTCAAATTGTGAAACGTGCTATGTTTAGTTGTTTGCATTCTAAAGTTAATGTCCACCTCAATATTCTCCACATATTTAATTAGACTAAAGTTGCCTCTTACTGTGGAGATATGGTTAACACTTTTTTAAAAGAAGATGAAATGGTATTGTTAGTGGAATCTAAATAATCTTGAGGATATGGATGCGCTAATTGTCTTTGTTAACATCTGAAAGGGCAAACTTCCATCCCGATGGATGATGACAGGGAAATTTCTGAAAGATAACTATCTAACCAACATATATTCCTCTGGGAAATCAATTGGATTTTGCAACAAGGTTTGGTGGTCTAGATATATTCTTTCCCCCAATAGTTTTCATATTATGTTTCCCCACCATTTTTAAGTACATTGATACAATTTCATGTTGATTATCTTATCATGTACCTTGCTGTTGGTTCTTTTATTTGCTCATATCAAGGTGGATGGGAGTTTTATCTTATAATAATAAATCACTAATCATGTTTTGGCTCTACTTGTTATGTTGCTTAACTTTTATGTGCTTTATTTTCAAAAGTAGACAGTAACATCCATTCAAAAAACAGATTGGAAATGTTTTCTGATTGTATATACATTGAGCACCAATAATTCACATCTATCTTTACCAAAAGTGATATCTGTGTGTTTATAAATTCAAAGAGGGGGCCCTCATTATTTACTGATATGGTTTCTTTTTTGTCAGTATATAAATTACAGTGATTGCCTTTTCTTAATACCACCACATGTTTGCTCCTTCATTTGTATGGAAAATCTTCCAGTAATAAACTATTGAGCAAGCTTTTCTTTTGATAATGTGAATATGTTCTTTTGTTAGAAAGAAGATAGATATATGAACTGTTTCTTCAATATCCCATGTTTTTCCGCGTCACAGATTTTATATCATCTCTTCAGAAATATTATAAATCTTTTTGTTGGTGAAAGTGTGGGGACCTCAGGATTTCTTTTTAAAAGGCAAGGATCCCATGCAATAATAATAATTTCCTTTGTTTTCTTGCCCACACTAACAGTGTTGATTTTGTTGCTTCTAGGTGAATCTACTGTCTGAGTGAAAGTGGGATTCATGCAGACAAAGCATTCCACGTTGTGTTAGTCGGCAGAGAACAGATTTACCAAGAAAAAACATAGTATGTGTCTCTAAATTACAGAAGTATTTACTTTGATTTGATGGGATTTACAATATTCATCGTTCTTTAATGTGCAGCCACGTGCACCTAGTTTTCTGCATTTTTAGTTTAAAATATCAGTAACTTTCACTCAAGACCACTAACGTTTCTTAAAGATATGTTGGTATACATGATTTCTTGAGAATTCCCAAATTATAGAATGCCACATTTACATGCATGCCTCAATCTGGATTCTTAGATGTACATGCAAGGAGATAAACATGATCATGTGGTAGAAAGGAATCAAATAATAATTGAGAATGTTTAAGATGCCTAAGATGCTTTATTCTTGGTTTAAGTGGGTTGACTTCTGTGTTTGAGGGCCATATCTTTTCTGTTTAGATTAGGAACAATATCATGAATCAAACAAATCTGGTTTTGCCAATAAGGTGTCTAGTGCCAGAGATATTTAGGTCCCACCAAAACTTTTTCACGTGTTTTTTCTCTCGATTTTTGGCTATAAATAGGTTTCCAACCTCATTGCAAAATGTTCAAACCACAATATCTTCCTTTCATATAACATCAGATAAAACATTTCAAAGCAGGGATTGTTAATCTCCCTCAAAGGCTTCTGGCATGCTTCATACTTAGTATCATCGATGAAAACGATGCTACTTATTACACATGAAACACGGCCGGTGGCCTTTAGGGAGACTAACAAACCATGTCTTTGCTCAGAAGAATACACTAATATTTCACCAGGGGAGCTTTTGTTCTCTCTTCCTCAAAGGTTTCTGGGGTAGCACACTTAGATTGTGCGATCGTTTGGAGCCTTTAGGGAAGGGAGAACAAAATCTTTTCATGGTTCTTCTTTTGTTCAAGTTGCATACTCTAGTTGTGTTCAAATCTCTCTGTATCTAATACGTACAATCTTTTTTTTGTTTTCTTTTAGATACATATTCTAGTTTGTGCTTTAAACCTAGTATTCTCTGCAAGATTTACTGATTCATTTTCATATTCTTCAGCAGAAGAAAACCCACACTGGAAACTCGCCTATGAGTAACGTTAATAGGGGTTTTCGGACATGTTTGTTCATCATTCACCCAGTCGTGCTACTGAAAAGACAAAGGGGCTCCACGTGGTCCATCAGCTCGAATGTCTACTCCAAATGTGTACAAATTTGTGTGTGTGTGCTCATTTTTCAAGTCTGCAACCAGTTGAAGAAATGGGTTTCGTACAAAATTAGTCGGACAAAACTCGATCATTTGGACTAGGTCGCAAATAACTAGGTTCATCATTGGGGGAGGATTCAAATGTGGCAAATTATTTTGCTAATTTTCTGTTGCGGATGTCTCTTCTTTTGTCTATGCTGACCGATTTTCTCTTTTCTTGATATCTTTTCTTTGTACAAAGCTGAGATCATCTTCAACCCATGCCAATAATTTTTGGAGCAAAATTACTTTACTCTTAATTTAATATTTTGTTATTATCCCTGACCTAATTGTATCTCACTAATTGTAAGTTTGAAATAAACCATTTTCAGTACTAAATATGAATCATGAAATAATACCGTTAGTTGTATTATCTATGAGTGACTAGAGTGGAAAATAACGAAATAGAAAAGGAATAATTCATCTTATAAGTGGAAGACCTTCATCGTATACGAGAAGATGGAATAATGTTTTTCGAATTATAACTTTTATTTTTTTTCAAATTAAACCTTCATCGTATATTTATATGTTCAAGCCCATGGCATCCTTCATATATGTTTTCTGCACGGATGGTACCTTTTATTTAAATTAAATTAGCATAAAAAGAAAAGTCGGTTATAATACAAGTCAAGGAGGTAAAAAAAAAAGAAAAAAGGAGGTACTTATAATTCTAAAACTAAATAAGATTTTTTTAATAGGCAATATTTATAGATATTTTTGTTGTTTAACCTTGAGACAATTACAAAAAATTAGAAAATTTTAGTTTAGCGGTTCAATTTACATACTTGTAGTGCTACCAACCCAAAACGAAAATCCCAATTGAAAATCTTCAAATCTAAATTGGTCACTTTTTTTAGCCAGCAAATTAAAAATACTCAATTTTAAATTGGTCACATGGCATCAAATGCTGATTCCGACAAATAAACCATAAAAATCACTAAAATTGACAAAAAAATATAATCAAATTTTAAAAATACAAATTTTATGAATTTGAAACATTCAGGACTATAATAAAAAATGTGAAAATTAGAGGATTAAAAGTTGAATAGGCATAAAATTACATGACTATTGCCCCCGATTGGACCAGTTTAAGATACTGCAGCTTCAAGTGTTCTAAAATCTACTTCTTAACGTGGATAACCTTATCCACACAGAAAATCTTTATTTCAAAACTTTATTCATCCCATCTATTTTGGCTCGTACCTTTCCACTATAGACGTAGTTGCTGGTAATAATGAAGCCTCCAAACTTTTCTCCCATGTTTATAGCTACATAACTTCACCTTAACTTGTTGCAAATAAAATCAAGATTGCAGCCTAAAATGGGAGCCATCATTCCTCTCTACCACTTTAACTTCAACCCAGGAAGAAACTTCACCACTAAATTCAGCAAGATTAATGTTGCAGAGAGTACTGGCATTTCATACTCTGCTTCTCTCTCCTCTTCAAATTCAGAATCTTCTTCCAATATTTCTTTGGACAGCAAGTTTAATCCAGTCAATTCTGTGAGAGCAAGACATGCCCAGATCATAAAAATAATGAAAGGGGGAGATAAAGACATAAAGGTACAGTCTTTGATTATATCGTATTTGAAGTTTGGAGATTTCCAATCTGCAGCAATGGTGTTTTTTCTGGGTTTTGAACGAAACTATTTGTACTGGAATTCATTCTGGGAGGATTTCAGGGATTTTGGTGGAGACCCACTTGAAATTCTTGAAGTTTTTGTTGAATTGCACAACATGGGAGTGACATTTGGGAGTGAAACTCTGGCTATGATTTTTAAACTCTGTGCAAAAATAAGGGATTCATCATGGTTGGGTTTGGAAATTCATGTCTGTTTGATCAAAAGAGGGTTTGATCTGGATAAGCATGCAACATCTGCATTGATGAACTACTACGGGAGCTGTCGGGATTTGGATTCCGCAAATAAGGCGTTCAATGAGAGTTCAGATGACAGGTCTTTTTTATGGAATGAAGCTGTTTTGGTGGCTTTGAGGAATGAGAATTGGTTTCAAGCTCTAGATGTTTTTCGACAAATGCAGATTTCGTCGAAGGGGGCTAAAAATACTTTGGCTGTTTCTAGGGTTCTGCAAGCATGTGGGAAAATAGGAGCTCTAGATGAGGGAAAGCAGATACATAGCTACACCTTAAGAAATGCAATGGAATCCAATTTATCCATATGCAATTCATTGATCTACATGTACTCAAGAAATGGCAGTCTTAATCTAGCAAAAGCAGTCTTTGATCTAATGGAAAATCGAAACCTGTCTACATGGAACTCAATCATCTCTGGTTATGCAGGACATGGTTTTCTTGAAAATGCATGGGAGCTATTGCATGAAATGGAAACTAAAAATCTGAAACCAGATATAGTGACTTGGAATAGCCTTCTATCAGGACACCTTCATCAAAGATCATACCAAGGAGTAGTAACAAGTTTACAAAGTATGCAGAATGCAGGTCTTAAGCCAAATTCAAGATCGATTACCACTGTTCTTCAAGCTGTCAGTGAACTATTATACCTGAATCTAGGAAAGGTAATCCATTGCTATGTTATAAGAAACAGGCTTGATTTGGATCCACATTTAACTACTTCATTGCTAGACATGTATGTGAAGAATAATGACTTACACAGTGCTCAAGCTATTTTTGATGGTGTGAAGGAAAGAAACATATTCGCTTGGAACTCTATGATTTCTGGATATTCATTCAAGGGTAATTTTGAGAAAGCAGTTAGTCTCATGAATCAAATGGGGAGAGAGGGAATCAGACCTGATTTAGTGACATATAACAGCATGGTTTCTGGATATTCGATGAAGGGACGAAATGATGAAGCTCTTCACATGATTAGGCAAATGAAGAATTCAGGCCTGACACCCAATATTGTCTCATGGACTGCTCTTATATCAAGCAGCTGTCAGAATGGATATTACCAGAACGCCCTCGATTGTTGCTACCAAATGCAAGCATGTGGTGTGAAGCCAAACTCAGCCACTGTTGCAAGCTTACTTAGAGCCTGTTCGGGCTTGTCTTTGTTGAAGAATGGAAAAGAGGCACACTGCCTAAGTGTAAGAAACAGTTATGCTGAAGATGCATTTGTGTGCACAGCACTTATAGATATGTACAGTAAGTGTGGCGATTTAGAGAGTGCTTACATTGTTTTTCAGAAGGCTGAAAACAAAACATTAGCTTCCTGGAATTCTATGATAATGGGATTTTCCACATATGGCCATGGGAAGGAGGCAGTTTCTCTGTTTCACCGAATGCAAGAAGAGAAACTCAATCCAGATGCCATAACCATGACAGCTGTTCTCTCGGGGTGCAAGCATTCTGGTTTGATCGATGAGGGGTGGAGATTCTTCGATAGAATGGAGAGACAGTATGGGATAACTCCATCCATTCAACACTATTCTTGCATGGTTGATCTTCTTGGAAGAGCTGGATATCTCGATGAAGCATGGGATCTCATCAGCCAAATGCCAATAGAACCTGATTCAACAGTTTGGGGTGCTTTTCTTGGATCATGTAGAATCCATGGTAACATCGAGCTGGGGGAGATTGCTGCAAAACAACTTTTCAAGTTAGAACCACAAAATCCAGCTAACTATGTCCTGTTGATGAATATATATGCAACTTCAAAGAGATGGGATGATGTAGACAAGATCAAAGATTTGATGGATCATAGATCGGTGAAATTGGGAAATGTTTGGAGCTGGATAGAAATCAACAAGACAGTCAATGTCATTTTCTGCATTGGGGAATCCCCATCCAGAAGAGGGAGAGGTGTATTTTGAGCTATATCATTTGGTATCTGAAATCAAGAGCATGGGATATGTACCTGATACTAAATGTGTACATCAGAATACAGACGAGGTGGAGAAGGAGAAGACGCTGCTTTCTCATACTGAAAAAAGGGCAATTACATATGGTCTGATCAAGACAAAAACCAACACCCCAATTCGGGTGATTAAGAATACAACAATTTGTGCAGACTGTCATACATTTGCTAAATACACTTCCTTGGCAAGAAAGAGGCAGATCATCCTCAAAGATGGCATTCGATTTCACCATTTTGTAGAAGGCAAGTGTTCTGCAGAGAGTTCTTGTGAAAAAGCCTGTAAAGCATAGTAATATGCCCTTCATAATATAAGCTCATGGCTGCAGTAATGCTTTATTTTGCAAGTAAACTTGCTTTACTTTTGTTTACTAAGCAAATTAGTTACTCAGAAGATGACATTAACTATATTTGTATGGCATTCTTTAGTATACATAGCAAGAGACAGATATTAAAGCAATTATATTGGAATTTGGAAGTGGCAAAAGAGGAAGATAAAGAAAATATAACATTCTGACATTCTTCAAGATGGTGACAATATAACCTTTTCCCATACAAGAAGGTTCTTATATAAGAATCCATGAAGTGCTTGATATACAACACTCATTTCAAAAGAAGAACATTACTACTAAAAAATTCTAAAAAGGAGATGAAACAAACAGAACCCTCAATACATGATTCTCTAGGTGAACATTTGAACAATCATTTTTTTTCGGCCGCTATCCTTTTGCGTATCTCAAATGCTGTATTGAATATCCCATTTGTTGGCTCGTTGCACACAAAGCACTTTTTGTTCCTTGCATGATGCTGCAAATTAAATGTAGAAATAAATTAGAAGTTGGAACTGGATTTAAAAAAAATATGATTGCTAATTTCCATGGTGAGGACAGTTCTGTGCAATGGGACTCTTCCACATTATAGTGGAAGATCTTAAACCATAATAGGAATATTCTAGGTATGACTAAACAAATAAAAACAGATGCTTCTATACCTTCAATGAGCAATGCTCACAGAAGTAGTGTTTGCACCTTGTCACAACCGGATCAACAAAAGGTTCCCTACAAATAAAGCACGCGAACGGTAAGGCATTTTCATCATCTTCATCACTAGACTCAGGACCCTCTTCATCATCATTATCCTTCATCCCCATTGCCATTTTCTTTGCCCTTGCCTTCTCTTTTTCATCCCACTCCTTCTCCATCTGCCAACCTGACTTGTAATCACCCCGGTCATGCATAAACTTACACGAATCACCATACCCACAATATCCAGTCTCCTTATAATCTTTACAAATATCCGGCTGATAATCAAACCGTGCAGACACTCTTATGTGAGCAGAAGCTCTCAGAGGTCCATGAGACCCACCAGCTTTCTCACTGGCAACAGTTTGTTCTCTCCGAAACCCAGCCTTATAATCCGTATACGCATTTAAGCCTTTATACAACTTCTCACCACCTTCAGTCTTATCCTTCCCTTTCAAAGCATCTTCAGCTTGCTTGAGAACTCTCTCTCTGATCGCCCGAGCATCTCTCGAGAAATCAGTCTCTGTATCTAAGGTAGCAGTTGCTCTACTATCATTCTGAACCTGAATGAGTTTGGATGATTCATATTCGAAAACTGAGGCTTTAGGTTTTTCCACCTCAGAGTCTTTTGAAAGCTTCTGTGGCCCACTGGAGAAGTATAGCTTGTTGCCAACTCCTGCTTGTTTCTTCTTATTGGAAAACGCCACGCTCTCTTTAGAATTTTCTTCTTCATCCTCTCCTTCTTCGACAGAAGTTCGCTTCCTAATGTTTTTGCCCTTTGATGGCTTCCTGAAGAAATTACATACTAGAAACAGAAATTCACTTACCAATGAGG
The DNA here is from genome assembly GCA_037126765.1 of Stenogyne calaminthoides. Classification (NCBI taxonomy): domain Eukaryota; kingdom Viridiplantae; phylum Streptophyta; class Magnoliopsida; order Lamiales; family Lamiaceae; genus Stenogyne; species Stenogyne calaminthoides. The sequence continues at coordinate 53,796 of JBBCBC010000079.1, forward strand.
AAATAAACCTCAAATCTTAAATTTCACACAATTTTATTGATATATTATCCCATCACACCAGAATTTTAACAACTTTTGCCCTAACAAGTCAAATAAATCATCTACCTACATAACCATTGGTGCTATCAGCAGAATATTAACAGTAGTATAATCAAGAGTTTGAAAACAGGCGGTTTATTTCCTTCTAAAGTCGGTCCTATATCAAATGAACGCATACCTAAAGGATACTTCAAAATACGCATGAACCTTAATGTCAAAATAGTAGCATAAGGCATTATGTTACAATAAGAATTAGGGCTAGAAATAGAACTTACCAGTAGAGCCATCGCCATCGCCATCGCCATCGCCATCGCCGGCGCCTGCGCCTCCATCTGCTTCGTTTTCCGCCATCACCGTTTCTCCCTCCTTGTTTGCCTCTCTTTCTTCTCTGCAATACTAGTCTCCTTTTCTGCTTCCTCTTTCTGTATATGGCACGGGCTATAAATATTTAAATATTTGGGCCGAATAATTTATATTCTATTCTAGCATGTCGGTTTAGAACTGGGCTAATAAAAGGCCCAGTAAAGGTTCGAGCAGTTGACCATCTTTGATTCTTTTTTTTTTTTGAACATTTACATTTATCATGTACAATAGTTGTAGCTTGTAACTTGTAACTGTATATAAAAATAATAATACTAAAAAAATATATTTAATAAAACAAACTTATCATTTTAAAAATATAATTGAATTCAAGTTCTTGAATTATTCGGGACTCGACTCGAAAAATATTCATTTGTGTCTAATAAAGCTCGTCAATATAATAATAAACAAATAAGCTCAAACTCAAGCTCAATAATATTTGATTTGTTAAATAATAAGCAAATAAGCTCAAACTCAAGCTCAATAATATTTGATTTATTAAATAATAAGCATGCGTAGTAAGCTCGTGAACTAGCTTGTGAATAATTTTAACATTAAATATATATAATATATATAAAAATATGTACAATAAATATATATATATATATATAATAAATATAAAAATATGTATATAAATTTATTCAATTAAATAAAATATATATATATATATATATAACTTTAGAAATATATAATTTTTTTTTTATAATTATTTTATAAATAATTTAATTTAAAAATGATATTAATAAACTCGTTAAGGCTCGTGATATGTTTTGAGTTCGAAAAAGCTCATGAATATTCAATAATTAAACTCGAGCTTGATTTGATGAAAAACAAACCAACTTGAGATTTGGGTTGACTTGCTCTATTTGATTACATTTCTAAATTGAGTTGAACAATTCATTTATGACTACAAATTTTTGTCTTTCATTTAAATAAGAAATATGAACCTCAGGTAAGTTTTGGAAGATATTTTAAAATCACCCAAATATTAGTGGAATATGGTCTGGAAACAATTGCTTTCATTTACTTTCTTTGTTAGGCCAAACAATTCATATTATTTCACCAATGTCAGATTAATTAATAGGTTAAGCACTTTTCACTGCCCACAACTAAAAGATGGTGGATACATCAAAGATTTAGTGCTAAATAATGTTTTAACTGGACAATGTGTTGACAATATGAAGTGCCATAATTTGATGGGAAAATGCCTTTCTTCTGAACTTCCTGCAAAGTAAAAATGCCTTTATAATCCACCTCAAAAAGGAAGAAAAGTTTCCCTAAATTAGAGAGAGGGAGAGAGTGATATATGACAAACAAAAAACATGTACATCACATATACATAGCTTTATATTGAGCAACAAGATCCCCAAAGGGTTTGTACATGACCTAATATAGATATTATTGTTCTACTACAGACATCTTACATCTTACACCATCCAACATAAAGGAAAACAAGAGTACATCAGAAACAAGAGCCGAAACAAACCCTCTTTACGCGACTATAAGGGCAAACAAGTCTTCAAGGCAACTGATTATTTCTTGTAAGGACGTTCGATCAAAATGAGTTGAAATAGGTACCTATATTCTTTCAACGCAGACTAGTCGGTTCGTTGGTGGAAACTGGGATTGGATTGCCATTCGTTCGGAGACATCAGCCAAAGACTTGAGGTTACAGTTGATGAGAGCCTTCACAAAGTAGCATGTCTCTTCTTGGGTATTCCCTTCAGGGACGTCCACCACAAATGACTCGATAACTTGTGTTCCTGATCTCCCATCAATTATCTCGGGATGTACTGTGATTATTGATGAGTAGTTCTGCAAGATTAGCAGAATAAAGTTGGACTGTGAAATATAATTCGGGTTTCTACCTTAAAACACTATAAAATCAACAAGGCACGAACCTAACATTAAGATAAACACAACCTAATACTATGAAGGTGAAGAGTGATACTTCTCAAAACATTTGGAAATAATAGTTTTAAAAGGAAAAATAAATATTATCTTTCAAGTAAAGAGTAACATCAGTGTTTAGACAAAGAGCCATTACTACTACTTTTTAACAGTGAAAGATTCAACTTATCTAACGTAGTTTTCAGTCTTTTGTATTTCTGCCTCATTATTCGAACTTCCATTGTCCTATTTTCTCCACTGAGAAGATATTTAAGCAGAGAGAACACAAAAAAAAGAAACAAGATTCTTACCTTTAGTCTATGATCACCACCAACAAATTTCACACCAAGAATATGTTCCTGGTCATCAAGCAGTTCTAACCTCTCCGTGCTGGTTGTAGCAGGAAGTCCCGACTTAACATTAACCTCTCTCACACTTCCAATATTCAGATCACCCTGCACAATGCACTGGCTCACAAAGGGCTTGTACTTTTGTGGCTGATCAAATCTCCTAACCAACGACCAAACCTGAAAATGTGCAGAAACGTAAGCTTGATATTGAAATCATATGTTTTACACTTTTGAGTACATAAATTTTGCAGCATCCGGGGTTTGCACAAGACTACATACTAAAAAGGCATGCAATTTTCCCCCTTTCGTTTCAGTTCGTGAATAAGGTATCCATTTTCAAAATTTAAGGGGTACAAACAAAAAAAAAGAAAGCCATTAAAATCATAGGCTCGGATAAGGATTATACAATAAATTCCACCAACCAGATAAGATGATCAAATTGACCTAAATTCAACAATAGGAACCCAAACTCACAAATAAACAAGAGATCAAAGTCAATTTCTCATCTCAGCCTCAACTGAAAATCAAACCTAAAAAACTGATAAACCAATTGAGCCTAATTCAGGACATCAAACCAAACCACAATAACCACCACATGATGGATACTCAACCATATCTCATTTGAGCCCACATCCAAGTTTCCCCCAATATTCATCAAATTAAAACCAAAATCCAAAAACAGAGCTCCGGAAAATAGCAAAACCATATTGGACCATAACTAATTACTGAAATTATCAACACACGCACACAAAGAGAGAGAGAGAGAGAGAGAGAGTGATTACAATGTCAACAGGAGCTTTGATGTGCTTCACAACAGAAGATGAACACTGGTGCTCGCTAGGCTGATGCTTGTGGTATCTACATATGTACTGCGCCTCCATTTTTTCTCCTTGAAAAATTCACAACCAAAATGTCGATGAAGAAACTCAAAATCTAAGATCCAAGAATAAAAAATTCGCGCACTTTGTGTGTGTGGTTGGTTTATTTCGGGCCCTAAACTAATATTTCAAGAAAGAGGGAGAGTACACGCACCTTGGCGCGTGTGTGTGTGTGTGAATAATTATAAGGTGAATGTCTTTGTCAGCATGCACCGACCCGGCCCACTTGTGTGTGTGACCAAAAGCCCTTTTACTTTAGGCCCATTATCTTACATAATTCATATTTAACTATATTATCTATTTCATTATTTTATTACTATATGTATTTGATATTTTCCTTTTGCATTGAGTATGACCTTGATGTGATGAAACTGACTTTAGTGACCATATAATCTCTCTTTTTGTTGGGGGTTGGTTGATGAACATTCATGATAAAAGGAACTAATTTGGTTGAATTATATAGATATATTTTATAAGAGTAGGTCAAGGGTAAAATTTGATCGTTATATAAAATTTATAATATTATATATATAAAATATTAGTTTATAAAAATAGTAGTATTAATTTATAAAAGATATTGTATCAATTTTATAGTATGGATAAATTTTATAGGAGAGTTTGTGATTTTATAATATCAATTCTGATTTTAATATAAGAAAGTGTCCAAGAATGTGTTTGCAAACATGTCCCTCACAATTTTAATTTTTATAAATAATTTTAAACTGTGAATAGAATTTGCTAACACCCCCTAATATTCATTTAGAACTCATTGCTAAGCTATATATTGTGCTAGAAATAAAGTCAAGTCAATTTTAATTGACAATAACCTTTTTTTTTTTTAATAAAAAATTATAATATCTAGAACAAACATTATCAAGATGGAAATACTCTAATTCTTTTTACTAGAATAAAATTACAAAAAAAAAAAAAAAAAAACATTCTACACCAAATCAATACAAAGAAGAAAACAAAGTAGTGGTAGAAAGGTTGAGGATAAGGAATCAATAGCCATAAATGATTGCCATTATGAATGATTGAATCAAAGGTCTCTAGAAGGCCCATTTGTGTGTCCTATTTTGTTATTTTGGCCAATCACATGTTCATATCAAGAAGGTGAGGTTTCATGTGTGTTTGGGTTGGGCAACCTTTTACAGTCATGGGACCCCACTTAACTTGCCTTTCTTTTTGGTAATTTTTGTAGTTTCAATCTTGTTTTCTCCTATTGGCATGAGACACTTGTCCTTCCATAACTCAAAGGTTTTGTTTGCTGCAATTTTTGGGAGATTATTCCACCAACTAAATTAAGACATTTGTCACCTTACTTTTAAGTTAATTAGTAGTAAAATATATTTTATCTCATATTATGAATCAAATTCATTGTTGGCCGAGTAAAACAGTCACGTGAAAAGCTGACAACATAATGTCGAATAATTATTTTTTTTTTCTTAAATGTCAGAAGTTATTTTTATTTGATTTTTTTTTTAAAGAGCTAGCATGATATATAATTGGTGTGTTTTTATAAATAATAACTATTCTATTCCTTTAGTTCATATATATCTTCTCATTTATAACTCAAAGATAGAAAAAGAATAAATCTCTAGAATGAGAATAATATAACAGAATGCAAAAAAAATATATTTGTGAAAGGTTTTCTAAAGCTGATAAGCAATGTGTGTGCCTATATGTGGAAAAATCATTTGATGAGATGATAAGTTATAAATATTAATATACATTTTTACCCACTCAATTATCTTAGTTTTATAAAGATTGGAGTTTTGAAAAAGTTTTATCAATTTTTTAAATCATCTATCAATTTTGAAAAATGAATTTTTTTTGGAAAACAAAGGTCCGAAAGGAAACTATTAATTTATTTTTTTGTCGTGTTTGTAGTTTGTTTGAATTTCCCTTTCACTCAATGAACATGAACCCGAAACTCTGAACCATGAACTCTAAATCTTGAACCATAAACCCTAAATTAAAAAATAAAAAAAAATAAGATGAAATAACATCTAAAGTTGAACAAATTGATAGTTTTTTTTTCGATATTTTTTATCTTTCGCGTCTTGGAATTGAAGAAAAAATATTAACATTTAAACGATCACAAACATTTTTTATTATAAAGAAAAATGAAAAAAAAAATGGAAACAAAGGTTAAGGAAACTTAAATTGCTTGTAGATTGTTGAAATTTCCCTTTCAGTTAGATGGATAACATCTAAGTTGAACACATTTTCTCGTACTTAAGATTGACTTTTGGCAGGGTATGCATGTACATAATTCTTGTTTTTGAGTACTGCCAATTATGACCTCCTTATTGTTATTTAATTAGGTAATTTTTCTATATTTACTGCAATAATCATTTGCACAATATTTAATATAAGCTCGATTAAAACTCGTAACCTTGGTGATCCCACCAATTCACTAACATTCATTTTTTCACAAACATTCATGATTGCCAACATGAGTCAATATTATCAAAAGGGCATTTCAAATTAAGTTTATAACTAGAAGAACATTTGTTGCCATTTTGTTTAAGGTCAAAAAGTTCAAAATTGTGCAAAATAATATGCTACAATTGTACATACGATAGTGATTTAAACTATCAATTTTATTTAAAAAAAAAAAACAATAAAAAGAGACATATTGTCAAATCATGACTCTTTAAGAAACTATATTACAAACCATATTCGAGGCCATGTGAAAAAATGCCACTATGATGCAAACTTCCAAAATTTCTCTATGTGGATGAAGAATCTTAATTTCTCCCAGTGATGTTACGTCCACATATATAATTAATAAGAAAAACAAAAGAAAGAACCAACGGTTTAACTTCACCTGTAAAAGCAACAATAAATGCTATTTGGTGGACCAAAAAAGAAGCACCCAATAATCCCACATTTATGTTTTCTTTATAACTATATTTTAAAAGATTATCGGATTGGTTGGTTGGTGAAAACACAAAATACGAATTTAAACTATTGTTTGATATTATTATAGCAAACTACACTGTAAATAAGTTTAATAGAAAACAAGTTTCACAGTACATATATATAAATAATTATTGAGGCACTTGTTGCGTGCTAAATTTTTAAAATAACTAAAATTTTATTTCAAACAAAAATAACAAAAAAGAGACATATTGTCAAAAAAAAGAGAAAATGAGAGCAAGATTATTGTCAAATCATGATGACTATTTAGAAACTCAATCATTACAAACCATATTCGAGGCTTTATCGTGTTTTAAAAAATGCCACTCTAAACTATGATGCAAACTTTAGATGTTCTCTCATGTGGATGAAGAATCTTAATTTCTTCTAGTGATGTTACGTGACTTACGTCCACATAATTAATTAAACAATAAAAACAAAAGAAAAGAACCAACGGTTTAACCTCACCTGTAAAAGTCAGGTTCGTTAAGGTGAGGTTGATAAATGCTATTTGGTGGACCGTGTCGGATACGGACATATCCGGTTTGAATCTTACAACAATATTTACATCGATAAAAATGTAATATGTACATTGATACTTAAATACTTTAGAAGAAATTAGTGTTAATTATACTAAATTGTACTCCGTCTTATGCATGAGACATTCTCATATGAGTTTTTCACATAATTATTTGGATTATGACTTATGAACGGGGTACTTAATTAGTGGTGAGTTAATTTATAACTCGAGTATCAAGTTGTATTCTATAATATATATATGAAAATATCTAAAATTGGGCTCGAATATTTTATTGACGTCCAACTGTCCAAGTTGTAGAATAGTGTTTTTGCTTTATGTCGCGAGTCCCTGTTGCTATTATGCATAATTCAAAAAATATTCATCAAAATAACTAACCCATTTTGATATTTTGTCGGCATTTTTTTATATTAAATCATTATGTTATTCTAATAATTTATATGAAAATGTAAATTCTACAAGTCTCATTACCTTGTGATTTACTATCGATTTAAACATTCAACATATTGTCCTTTTTTTGTTCTAAAATATAAATTAACTCAGTGGTGTGTGATAGAGTCTCATATTCATATATGAAACGAGATCCCGTTTTAATATTTTGAGTATTTAAAAAAAAAAGCATAATTCGGACAAATAAGGACGGAGCCACATTAGTTACAGCAGGACCGATCCTAGGAGTTATAGAACCTGAGTCGAGTATAAAATTGGATCCCTTATAATAATATAACTTTAAATGATAAGACATTAAATATTGTACATTACAATACTAATTAAAAGAAGTTACTTTAATATGATTTTCATAACAATAAAAAAAATCACTTAAATACGACCCACTTTATAGTTTTCACTTTCCTAAATCATTAAGATTTGTCTCTTAATTTACATTCTCATGATGAACAACGTCAATATTTTATGTTTAACACATCTTTATTATCATTTTATCGCCTTTCAACTTTTTCTTCTTTCAATTTTTCATTTTATCTTTTATTCAACAAATTCTCAACTTCATTTTTTTTATGGTTACGTATTAATTTTAACTAAAATATTTATTAATATCACCAACTTGATTTTATAATATAAATCGTCAATCCTTTTTTTTTCCTCATTTATACAAATATTTAGGAGGCATAATTCTAGATAAACAATTTAAATTTAACAACTGAAAAAAAAAAAAAAACATATGTAGACAAATGCAACTTTAAATTTTGTCTTGTTTTTTGTTTTGAGAAAGTCGGTTGAGTTAATTTAAACTCATTTTTTAAAAAAAATTAACATAGGCCTCTGAGTTAATTAATGTAAAAGGCCTATTTTTCAAAAAAAAAAATAACAAGTCTCAATATCTATTAAAAGTATTTGTAATATTTATATATACATATATAATTATCGATTTAAACAGTATTCATCATATGTAAAAGTATTTATATACATAATATATATATATATATATGCATATATATATATTGGTGAAATGTAAAAGAAAATATTTAAAAAAAATAAGATAAAAATGTAAAAAAAAAGAATTGAATGCAAAATAGTTGTTTGATACAAAGTTAAAATAATTCCTTCAAAGTTGTTATTCAATTATATATATATATAAAAGAAAAATTCCATGAAATGATAAAATTTGGGAAAAATGACTTTCAGAAAATATTAATTAAAAATTCGAAAAAAATTTTAAATGAGTTTTTTTAATTCATTTAATTTTAAATTTCTTAAATATAAAATTTTAAAATAAAATTTGAGTTTTTGATTTAAATAAAATTTTAAATATTAATAATTTCATTTATTATAACTGGATTAACACAAATTTTTTTTTTTTTCAAAGTTAAAAATGCATTAAAGAAAATTTCAAAAAAGAATTTGTTTGACCAAGCATTCATCTCTCGACAATTCAATATATGCATTAATAAAAGTCATTCATTTTACAAACCAAACAATGCAATTATAATAAGAATATTCATTCCATTCTCTAAATAATTACTATCATTTAAATTTCCCTAAATTCTATTTTAAGAGAATAAAATATTGAAACTTGGATTCGAGTTCAAGAGTTAACAATCGGGTAAAAAAAATCATATAATTTTTCTAAAAAAAGGATATATATATATAAATAAAAATGAATTAACTAATTAAGTGATGTGGGAGATTTGAGATCCATATATGAAATAAAAGATCATGTATTATTTTTCCATGGATTTTTACAAATAAATTTTTTATATTTTTAATAAGTATTGTTGTTTTTTTTATGTTCTTCATCATAATTTGAACCATTTAAAAGTTCCATAATTCATTCATTTATTCTTTTTTCATACTAATTATTTGAGGCTAAATATTAAAGGTCCTTCATTTAATCATGAATTATAAAATTTTTATTATGATTATTAAAATCACAATATTAATAATTTGATTTGACAATATACACTTTAAAAAATATACATTTTTTAATTTGATTATTCAATTTACATACATTGAGTTTTTTTTAGACAATAAGATCAATAGTACTTCGAATATACAATGTAATTATATTAATTAAATGAATTATAATGTAATAAATTTAGTTTTTTAATTATATATATATAGTTTAAAAATATATTTTAAATTAATTTATTTTTATTTATTAAGTTGAGCCCTCCTAATTAAAATTTATGGCTCCGCCACTACGAACGAAGTTCCATAAATTCATGGATCATACTGTATAAATGAATTTAGATTTTGGAAGATATTTTATGTTTTTCGAATCAATTTATATTGGAAGAACTTTTTTTTTTTAGAAAATGTAAGGAAAAAAATACCACTAAGTGGCATTTCTCAAAAAAAGAATTGGTATTGGACTTTCAAGTGGCATTTACAAAGAACTGGTATTGGGTTGACAACTTGGACTTCGAATATATGGGCCAGGCATAAAGAATTTTATTATTGTTTATATTCCTTTTGGTAATAATATATCACCCTATATTTGGTTTAAAAAATTAAAATTACTTGCAACAAAAGCCCGAATATATGTAAAAGAAAATCCAAGCAAAAATAGTTTCCATTAAATATTATTGCATACACATGGTCCTGAATATTTTATATAATAAAATATTAATATCACCCTATATTTGTCGAATTTAAAAATGATTAAAAATATTTTTATTCAACAACAAAATTCCTTAAACTTTTGTCTTGCGATAGGTGGTGGGAAAGAAAATCCAAGCAACAAGATCATAGTTTACACGACATTAAGATGTATACGTGCAAACACATTTATGATTAATTGCTTATATATATATATCGAGTAAAATACATTAATATGACAATATTAGTATTATTAGTTGAGAATAGAGATGCAACTAAAAGTAAGCAAATATAAGTAACACATCCGCAATGTGATAAGAAGATTCGATAATATTTAACATGTTTCTGTACTCATGTTTTTTGAAAAAAATAATTAGAGCGTCTAAAAACCTAAACAAGAATTATATTTTTGAATTGAAATGTAATAAATTTTTTTTTAATTATATCCATTAATTCGTAAAAATTATTTTAAATTAATTATTTTTATTTAGTCAAGGAAATTAATAGACTTCGAAGTTCCATCAATGATCATACGTTTTAAATGACATCTATTCTTCTCTTTATTTATGATATTTTTTGAACTTATTTGTAGGCAAAATAAATAAATATTATTGATTTCTCGAATTCAATTAATTATTGGAAGAAGAATATGAAAGTTATTATTAAAAGGGCTCTGAACTTTTAGATGGCAATTTAAAAAGGGACACTGACAACACATCAACAATAGAAGATTTAATGAAATTCAAATCATGTTTTTAAAAAATTTTAGAGCGTTGGTCCAAACTTGACGTATTTTTGCAGGTCCATCCGGAGCTCATGGATGAAATTTCAGTATTGTTTTCAATACCCATCAATTCGTCATTCTTTGTATTGAATTATTAGTCAAGGATATTAATAGACTTCCCATCAATGCATGTTTTCTTTCTATATCATACCTCTCTTGATTATTTAGTACTATTTGAACTATAATGTAATCTGGTTGGTTGATGTCAATTATAATTATTCGAAGAATTGTGTTATCACAATCTGGGACATGTCAAGAATATTAATGAAATTCAAATGCACAAAATTGAGATTTTATTTATGACCAAATAATTAGCAAAGTATTGAATGTCATTGTAGTGCAAGATTCGATCACTCTTTTCTATCTTCAATGAGGATAAGAATCATCAACTTTCAACCTGCTTTTTCATGGTTTTGGGCAGGAATATAATGAGAGTGAGACTTTTTTCTCCCCTTTCAAAACAAAAAATTACTAATATCTTATGCTGTTAATGTAATACACCACATTTCTTACATAATTAGTTAATATTATTTCCATCCAACATCCATGTGAATCAAATATATACATAAAATCTATTACTTTTTATGCATAAAAACCACAATTGTTTAAAAAATAAAACATATTTTAAACAGTAGGTAATAGTTTTTATACACAACAATGAATACATTGTTAATCTATTTGCCACATAAAACAAAATTTGGTGGTTATCTATTGATAAAATGAAATTAATTGCTAGTAAATCCTTTTTCCTGATTTTTGAAATTTTAGATTCCCATTATATATTTAGCCATTTAGAGGCTTGGCCCAAAAAAGCAAGGGACTCGTTAGGGCTTCTGCCAACCCCCAAAAATAATCAACACTTGTCAATAATCATTTTGCAATTTGCAATTGGGCAAATTGGCATAGGTTTTATCGATTCAAGAAAGTTTTTTTATCATGAAAACTATAAGTAGCTATATTTCTACATTAATTTGGAAAGAAGAATACACAGTAAAATTTTCCATTTCCATTTTCATTAGTATTTAAGCTCACTCATCATCATTTCATCAAACTTGTCCCCCTATTTTCCATTCACAGAGAACACACACACATTCAAAATCAAATCAATTTCTCAAAGACGTCAAACAAGTTTCAAAATCTCCTTTCAACAATCCCAAATTCTACATACAGCTCACACATTAATTCCCACCCAAAACTTTTTATAGCAGAAGAAAATTAAGATACATTGCAATCATTTCGTGTGCTGCGTTTTTATAATCTGACGATCTTGCTCACTTCCATTCTGAGGATTTTATCCCACGGAAAAAGGAAATTGGATGTTGTTATCTGATTATTATTCGTTGGCATTGCGGGATATTTTTTTGGAACCGAGTTCCAATTAGGGTTTTGTTTCTGATTACTTGATCAACTAATTTTTTTTTTTTTTTGGATGAGTTGGGTGCTCTTTTTAGTTGGCAATTTTGGGAATTAGAAAGTTCGGCGATGCTATTCATTATAAAAATAGGATTCCAAGTATATATAGTATCTTGACGCCTTTTAACTGTTTGTTTTCCTCATTAGGGTTTGATATATAGGTGCATAGTACCTTTAATTTGTGGAAGAATATTTTGTTTGTTTGCTGTGTGCTACATTTTTGTTGGTGGTAGGAGTAAAGGTTGATTAGAAATTGGAAAGAGGAAGAAACTGAGTTGTTGTTCAGCTGTAGTTAGGGTTTAGAATAAGTTAATAGTGTATGGGAGAAAATGAGGTCTTGACTGAGCCAGGAGAGCCATTGCCTAATGGGCTCTTACCCGGGGTGGGCCCTGTTATGCGGGCCATTGAATCAGAGCGGTGGATGAAAGCAGAGAAGCGGACTGCAGAGCTCATTGCCTGCATCCAGCCTAACAAGCTCTCCGAGGAGCGGAGGAATGCTGTTGCTGATTATGTGAAGCGCCTCATCATTAAATGCTTTCCTTGTGAGGTTGTTAAAATGACTACGGAGTTATGTTTGGATTATTATAACTGACATACCGGTTTCCTTTTTAAAAGTAATAATTTCTGCAGTTAGTATACTTGTCGTTTTCTGTATTGTGGAGTTGGTTTTAATACGTAATTTTTTTGGAAATATGAGGTAGGTGTTAATCTTGCAATGACTTCAACTTTGTATTTATGGAAAGCTGTTTTATGTAGAAGGTGCTTTTCCTGCATCGAATTTTATTTTGATTTAAGGCATTGCCTGATTTTAGTCGAATACATGTGGTCGAGAACTAGAACGCATTACCAAGCGAGCCTGTGGCATTCGTTTGAGATACTGAATTTTAAACTGCATATGTGATTGATGCCATTCTGATAAAGAAAGCAAACCTAATTGTAATTCAACATTAGCTTTATAAAGTTATCATGAAACTCTGGGTGGTTAATGCGTCTTCGAGAGCCATTAAATTATAGTGCAGAACTGTTTCTTATTACGATTACGTTAAAATTCATGTCGAAACTGTTATTGGTTTGCTTTAGTGATATTCATCTTTTTCCTTCGAGACTTGTCTGACCCTTTGCCCATTGCACAGGTCTCCACTTTTGGTTCTGTTCCCCTGAAGACTTATCTACCCGATGGAGACATCGATTTGACTGCTTTCAGTCAGGACCAGAATTTGAGAGATACATGGGCCAATCAGGTCCGAGATATACTAGAGAATGAAGAGAAGAGTGAAAATGCTGAATTTCATGTGAAGGAGGTTCAGTATATTCAAGCAGAAGTATGCTCTTTTTATATTTGCAAGTTTCAGCAGTATTCTTTTTGTTATCAAAATATGTCCTTGTGTGCATTCTTCTTTTCGTAACTCTTCAACTCTTGCATGCTTTCCATTTTATAAAATTGTGTGAATATCATGGTATATAAATAGAATTTTGTTATTTCCTTTACATTTATTCTTATCAGTGTGCTCTGAATGTTCTTGTTCCTTCAATAACTCTATTTTTACAATGTTATTAATTGTGTTAAACCCAAATTTCACTTAGTGGACCTCCACTCTGATTAGAACTCTAAACAAAATCCATCTGGATGCTATCATTTTCAGTTCCTGACTCTTTAGCTTTATTTTGGGGCATTGGAATTTATATTTGTGGAAGCTCGAATTATAGCGCTGCCCTCACATTGATCCTATATGTCAAGGTTGTTGTCAACTTCCTTTGCTGTGGGTTTGAAGTATGATATTTCCTGGATTGCACTATGCCTTTTATGGGTTTTCTTAATTACTGATCTTGCCCTGGATAGAGGTAGATATTAATGGATTTCTCCTTATTTCTTGGCAATTTGTTGCCATTTGTGAAATAAGTTCAGTTTGAGTTGTGAATGAGCAAACAATTTGCAATAATATGTATCTAATTTAAAAGTGCTTTATGAGGGAAGTGAATGCCATATTATATAGAAGTCAGGATGGCCTTGTTATTGGATTTCTTGAGATTAATATTACGATAAATTACTTATTTTTGCTTATAAGTAAGTCATTTTTTATTCTCCATCTTTTATATTTCAGGTGAAGCTTATTAAATGTCTCGTGGAAAATATAGTGGTGGACATATCCTTTAACCAAGTTGGTGGGTTATGCACGCTCTGCTTCCTTGACGAGGTGCGTAGTCTCATCTTCACTAACAAGATGAGCTTTTATGATATTTATGAATCTAAGTCAAAGTACTTGTTATCTGACCAAAGCTTTCGATGTGTGGTTCCACAGGTCAATATTCTGATAAATCAGAATCATTTGTTCAAGCGTAGTATTATATTGATAAAGGCGTGGTGTTATTATGAAAGCCGTATATTGGGTGCTCATCACGGACTCATATCTACTTATGCGCTGGAGACTCTAGTTCTTTACATCTTTCATTTGTTCAACAATTCCTTTCATGGACCGCTGGAGGTTACTTCATTCATACATTTGTCTGTGCCATGTTGTTTTGTTTCTTGATTGTTCTTCTGAAGTACTTATTTGTACTTGCAGGTCCTTTTTCGTTTTTTGGAGGTCTTTAGCAATTTTGACTGGGACAATTTTTGTGTTAGCTTATGGGGACCTGTACCCATTAGTTCCCTACCCGATGTAACTGGTATGATGTCATCATAACTCTTTTATATATAATGCATGGATGCACGCTTTTTGTATCCCTTGATTTGCTGTTTTCCATTTGCAATTTTGCAGCAGAACCTCCCAGGAAGGATAGTGGAGAGTTGCTACTTAGCAAGTCGTTTCTTGAACATTGTAGCTCTGTGTATTCTGTTTACCTTGGTGGCCAGGAAAATAATGGTCAGCAATTTGTTTCCAAACATTTTAATGTTATTGACCCTCTACGTGTGAGCAACAACCTCGGACGTAGTGTTAGTAAAGGTAAGCATGACATAATTTTTCTTTTGTGTGTTTTTCTTTATTTGGGGTTTAATTTTTCTCATCTTTGTTCTCTATATAAGTCTCAGCTGCATATATGTGTCCATCCTTTTCATTTGTATTGTTTCAAAATTACAAGCATATGCTCCCTCTGTCCACAAATACTGTGCTCAATTCTTAGGGCACAGGTTTTGAGAAAAGTAGATATAGTAGATAAAGTAAAGGGTATTGTAGGGTATTGTGGGGTCCATTTATGAATAAAATGACTTTTGTGGGTAAAGTACAATGACAATTTGAGTAATTAAGTGATGGTTGATGGGTGAAGATAGAGAGATTGTGTCCAAAAAGGGAATGATCACACTTTTGGTGGACGGACAAATAAGGAAAAATGAGCACACTTTTGGTGGACGGAGGGAGTACCAATTTTCTTTCAAAAATGAGAAGTACTCCGACTAACAAAAGTTTAAGTTTAACTAATTGAATTTAGTAGTTGTCAAGATTAGCCTTGGAGAAAAAAAAAGAAATTTACGATTTTGAAAAAATAAATAATTAAAAGGATACCTTTACCCTTAAACGTAATAAATATTAACCATATATATTTCAAGTAGTCCAGTTATCCAACATTTCTTACTTAAAAAAAAATCCGGACACACACACAATATATATATACACACACACACACTGTGTGTCCATGCATAATCAATATAATATATATAAAACACTCACACATATGCCTGCACACACATTTAGGGGATTATACTGGAAGTCAGAACTCAATTCGAGAAGGAAATATCAGGTTAGGAGTGGTTAGGTTGGTGAGAGAGGAATTTGCAAGGAGAGGGTTGGGAAGGGGAACAAAGAAACAGGGTTTGTGTTTGGAAGAATCACATTTTTTTTATTTGCTTAAAGATTTTATAAGATTTCTTTATGTTTTGCCACTTTTTTTTTTATATATTACTATATATAAAGAGGCTTAAATTCAAAATGGGCCAGTTTGTTGCCGGTTGCCCAAAACGTGAGTCAGAAAATGGGGTGTCAAGTTGTTACGCCACGTGCCTTTTTCTTTTTGAAACGTGTAATTACTCTCCCTCTCTATTTTTCCTCTGTTTTATTAACCGTCCCTTTGTCATTTCTCCCCTTCTCTTCACTCTAATTTTCTCCGTCGCAACCACTGAGAAAAACAGGTGTATTTGCAGAACTAATCTAGGGTTTTGATTCGGTGCCATTTCAACCCGCCGTATCTGTCGGTCCTCTTTTCTATCTCTTCAGCTTGTTCCTTTCTTTGTGCTTTTGTCTTTCTTTGTTTTATTAACTGTCCCCTTTTCCATGATTTCGACTGTGATTCAATCTACGCTTAAGGCTTTTCAATTTCTTGTAGTCGCTTTAGATCTGGGATTTTTTTTTTCAAGCGACATCCATTTCTGATAGCACATAAGGTTCTTTTATTGCAATTCTTTAAATCTGAGTTGGTTTTGTCTTTTGTGTTTGTCTCCTGTGGGTTAATTTATCTGTTCTTATGGTATCTTGATTTTTTGAGTGACTAATTTTGGTTTGAGCCTTGATTTTGAGTTTTCCCAACATGTGGATATTCAACTCCCTCGAATTGATAAGTTGATCTGTTATGTTAACTGCACGATTTTATGTTCTATGCTTATTGTAGGTTATGTGTTGGGCGTAGCTATGAAAATGTTGTTTGTATTTGGGATAATCATATAATGAGAAGGATTGAATTTTAGGTATCCTGATACTTAATTGTTAATAAGGGAAATGATTTTTGAAAAAAAAAAAATTGAGGTGTATTAGAACTATAGAACTGTTTTTGCTTCTGAAAAGAAGTTCAAATGTAGAAGAAACAAAAAGAATCTGCTATATTTTTCATGTAATCTCCTCTTATAGATAGACCAAAAAATGGTGAGAGTTATTTTTCTATCACTTTGCCTCACTGGTGATTAGTTGCTGCATATTAGGCAACACAGTAACCCCCAGTTTTGGCAGAATATAAATATGTGTATATTTGATCAACATGGTAAGAACGAAGCTGCAAATGCACTGCCTGCATATTATATGATACTTTGGGTACAAACTCTTGTAGAATTTTTTGGTGTTTATCTGATTGATTTTCAAGTGTTTGTTTGATGATTGCAATTCTGGTTTTTCTTGTTTAACAAAAAATTTGTTTGGTACATTATTTGTTTCAGATGTTAAAAACAGGGCATTTACTTATTTCAGTTGCTTAAGCCATATCACTCCTTTAATCTTTCAAAATCATGATACATTTACTATTTTCTCAAACCTTTTTACACAATGAATGTTGTCATGGTCATGGTCATGGTCATTATGGTTCCCAGCATTGGATGTTAAAAATAGTATAATGGGATGATTACATACACCATCCTTGATGTTCCCTGCACATTTTAATACTACTAATTATAGAAATAAATTACAAAATATCTGGGTAAACCTCTAGAATTGAGGTGCTACCCTTACTAGTTATCTAAATAAATGGTGTTTTAATCAATAAAAGGATGTTTTTGAATGTATATATTTTAAAATTTTATCAATATTTCTTTTAATTCGTGAAAGGAAAAAGATAAGTTGTAAATGAAGTTGATATCCAAAGATTCCAAACACTTTAAAGTCACATTCCTATTTTAATTGAATTTTTGCATATTCTTTTGGATGGCGTAAGTTGTTAGCCACTGTAATATACAAGGTATTTATTTTCTTTTTTTGGTAAATTACTGAATTCTGGCAGTTTCAAAATTATCCCTTATAATGATGATCTTTTTGGTACATGAAGGCTTTGCTTGTCGATAGCATGATGAACACCTTTTTTTTTTCTAAAGGCTCTAGGTCTTTAATGCCGTCTGATTAATTGTACAATACAAAATATATAATATGTTTATATCATTATTTATATCATTAGCACTTTTATAAGATACACCAGGGTTTTGGACACACTCTTCTCAACTTATAACCTTACAACACACACTTAGGAATTTGACATAGTTTTCAGCCGAAAATCACTAGGGAGTATATACTAGGTTTTTTTAACCACTTCTCAAGGAATTTGACATAGTTTACCACCTATCACTAGGAATGCAAAGTAATTACTCATATATATTAATAAGTTTATATCAATTGGCAAAATTAGGTTATTTTTTCAAATATATTGATTGGCTGATAACCACTTTCTCTTTTTATTTGTTTATGTTGATAAATAATCAACATGGAGTTTTATTTGTAATTTGCTAAATATATCTCTACAGGATTAATTCTCTGTGCGAATTGGAGGTCTTTAATATTTTGAAACGCATCATTTCATGATCTTATTAATGCCGGATATGCCCAATGACAGACCCTTCCATAATGCAAACGCATCATTTCTGTTTTTCAGGTAATTTTTTCCGAATACGAAGTGCATTTGCTTTTGGAGCTAAAAAACTCGCAAGATTACTCGACTGCCCGAATGAAAATGTTAATTTTGAAATCAATCAGTTCTTCATGAATACATGGGAGAGGCATGGAAATGGTAACCGGCCTGACGCTCCAGGGGCTGATTCATGGCGCTTGACATTATCAATGCCGGATATGCCCAATGAAGTTCGGTATTCCAATAATGTTAGCAGTGGAAAAAAGTTGAATACAGATCTTGCTGTACCTAATGATAAGATTCATAGAGATATGAATCCAGATCATTCAGTTAGCGAAACCCAGGGCAGGCTTCTTTTTGCCCGAACACACTCTAGCCCTGAACTCACTGAAAACCAACACGGAGGTAATGCAGATGTTCGTGCTACATATTCTAGAGCAGATTCTAGTAATTGGAGAAGGAATCTTGGTTCAGAGATTCGGGGAACAGTTGATGCTGGTAACTCTACTAGTGTTTCAAATAACTACCACTTGGATTCAGGATTAGATGCCTTAAGTGAAGATTTTCCAACCACCTCTGTGATGCAGCAGGAAGAGCAAGATATTATGAACATGATGGCATCTGCTTCACTTCAAGGGTTCAGTGGCCAAGTTCATCTTCCATTTAATCTATCATCAGGTCATATACCTTACCCCATCCCACCATCCTTTCTTGCATCTATGGGGTACAATCAACAAAATTTTCCAGGATTTATTCCTACAAATATTCCTTTCCTGGATTCGTCATTTTCACATCTGCAATTTCCCCATGGGTTGGTTTCACCTCAATTGAATCACTATTTCCCTGGAGTTGGGCTGAATCCATCTGAAGATTCAGTTGAGCGAAGCAATGGAAGTTTTTTTCATGTGGGCTCTGGTGATGCCGAGGATGACTTTCTGCAAGAGGTAGATGGTGGCTCCTCTGGTGGGTATGATCCGGAAAATGTAAATTTGGACACACTCCAATCTGATGATAAACCACCAGCAACAGCATCGCTGTCTGGTTTAAAATATGTTCCTCCGCAGTCTCGAGTAAGTGGCTCGAGAGTTCAGCAAACTCATTCAAGGGAAAAACATGGAGCAGTGAGGGAAAATATTGATAGTTCCTCAATGCAGGATAACTCTTTGAGAAGTAGAACTTCTTCAGAGAGCTCCTGGGATGGATCATCTGGGAAGACAGGTAAATCCACAAAGGAGAAAAGGGGAAAGAAGATACTTCCTACAGATTCAAGTGTCAGTGTAGGAAAGGGCAAATTAATGTCAAAGGATAAGGATGATGATGATAAGGAATGGGGTTCATTATCAAATACGGGTACTGAAACTGTTGAAAGGAGCCATGGATCAGAGACAGATTTTCCTTTGCAGAGGCACCATATCCCTGGCTTTGATGTTGCTCAGACAAGTGGATCTGATTCGATGATGCGCTTTGCACCAATGCTCATAGGTTCTGGCTCTGGACAGAGAACGAATGACAATTCTGAGCTGATTGCATTCTATCCTACTGGTCCACCAATCCCTTTTTTGACAATGCTTCCAGTGTATAATGTTCCACCTAAGACTGGTAGTTCTGATGCATCGAGTGGCCATTTAGGAGGTCACGAGACCTTGGAAAACAGTGATTCTATGATGAATTTTATTTCCAAGGGATCTGATCGATCGGAGGAGTTAACTTCCGAAGAGCAGAAGGCTGATATTCTTAATAGTGACTTTGCTAGCCATTTGCAAAGTTTGCATTATGGAAGGGTCTGTCAAAATCCACATTACCAAGGGGTGTATCCTTTGCCTGTTATGGTTCCACCTGTTTATGTCCAGAATCGGCTTCCATATGATAACCCAGGTAGACCTCTTTCAACAAATATAAACGTCTTCTCGCAGCTTGTGACAAATTATGGCCAACGTCTAGTTCCCGTAACAGCTCCTCTCCAGTCGGTTTCTGGTAGACATCCTAATGTATATCAAAGCTACGTGGATGATATGCCAAGATATCGTGGGACCGGAACTTACCTGCCTAATCCTGTAAGTACTTTATTTTTTATGTTCTGCTTTGTCTATAATATTTCTCCTTTTATGTCTGTTTGCATTATAGTATTTCCCTTTAAAATTATTGTTGATCAGGAAATATGAACGTTTTGTTCTTGCTTTTGTGTAAGTCAGGAATGGAGGTGGATGACTTTGAAATAGTTCTAGGTCATCGTATACATCTGTCAATGTTTCTGTATGAGCTCACTTTGTTGAAGTTAAACATCAAAATCATAAAATATAGATAGGACTTAAGTTATTGAAAGGGAGTTTTCTCCAGTTATTTTTAATTTCCTCTAGTGTAAGTTAACTGTGCTTCTTTTTGCTAGTAGGCTTTTAACATTAGTACTGCTATTTGCTTCTGAGAAGGCAGCAGGATTTGGATAAACTTTAGCAAATGGTTCTGGTTCTGGTGGTCTGGCCTTTACTGCTGCATGATTTTTCTTCTAAATGAAATTTATTGGGATCATACTTTATATTTAGCACTTCCCATTCAGTACAATATTGTAACCTTTTTTTTTTTTTTTTCCCCTCAATTTATTGCGTCAAAAGATTCCTGTTAGGGAGCGTCACTCAGGTGGTAGCAGAAGGGGAAACTATAACCATGACAGAAACGATAACTTTGGTGACAGAGAGGCAAACTGGAATTCTAGTTCAAAATCACGAGCTGCTTCACGCAGTCATAACCGCAGCCAAAGTGATAAGTCAAACTCAAGAACTGAGGGTCGAGCTGACCGCTTTGGGAACTCCTACAGGCCCAACTCGATCCCTTCACATCAACCACAGAATGGCCCACTTCGCTCAAATTCTAGTCAAAATGGTCCTCAAAATGTGGCATCATATAACTTGCATCCTTTGGCAGCCATGAATGCTAATGGAGTTTCTAATGGACCTTCTGGTCCACCAGTTTTGTTGATGTATCCATTTGATAAGCCTCCCTCCTATTGTTATCATAACGATGAGCTCGAATTTGGTACTCTGGGTCCAGTAGACTTTCAAGAAGTGAATGAGCTCAATGATGGAACTAGAGCCAGGGCCGTTGAGGACCACAGATTTCATGGGAGCCGTTCTTCACCAGATCAACCGTCTTCCCCTCATCATCTGAGGTAATTGTTATATAATTTTTCACGCTCATTTCTAGCTTAATTCTTAATGTGTTGTGAACTCCATCACTGTATGGATATTTAATAAGTAATAACTACTAATTAACAAAACTAACATAGCTAAAATCGTGTTATTCAAGTTAACTCAGGATGTCAAATAACTTACTATCAAAATACTAGCTTGTCAAAAGATACCACGCTTAGCACCAGAAAACAACTCTAGTTTTTGAAACTTGTGTACTAGAAATAGCTTGAGGATTTTTCCATGTGTTGTGTCATATCCTCAATGATTTGCAGATTGCCACATACTCCCTCCTTTCACAAATAAATGGCCTTTTAGCCTTTTTTACACCCTTCCTACCAATCTTACCCTTCTTTTAGCTTTAGAAAATCTCTTAATTTTTTATGGCAAGCTAAAATCATGTGATGTGATAAGAAGATTATTTATTAATTAATGGCAAACTTGTCAATACACTCGCCTTCACTTGTGAAAATTAGAATAAAAGTTTAATCTCCCCTTGTTCCACTGTTTTCCATTTTTTGTTATTTGATATACTTGAACATG
This sequence comes from Stenogyne calaminthoides, assembly GCA_037126765.1. Lineage (NCBI taxonomy): Eukaryota > Viridiplantae > Streptophyta > Magnoliopsida > Lamiales > Lamiaceae > Stenogyne > Stenogyne calaminthoides. Next base: position 76,070 of record JBBCBC010000079.1, read on the forward strand.
AAGTGTTAAAACTAATTCTCACATATCTCGTACGACTGAGTAGCTATGAAGCACCTGAAATAAGCTTTGACCTGTAATAAGATTTTTTCGTTGTCTTAAACTCATAATAGAAAAAAAGAGTATATTTTCTTAGCCCTTTATTTATATTATCTCTACCTCTACATGGTTGTATACTAAAAGTAACCTTTTGGGATAATCATAATAGAGTTATAATAGAGTGTAGATTAGTGGAACCTTTTTCATCACTGGTAGAAACCAGGCCTTAAAGTTTTGTTCATGTTATTGGACAATTGAATAAGAGCTATCTATCAGAACTACAACAACACTAATCAAGAAAATACAAATTTAGCTGATATACTTTTATGTTTGTGGATTTTCTTTTTAACAGGAGAGTTTGATTACATATCCGGATATATGGTTCAAAAGAAAGAATCAGTCGACGCGTGAGAATATTCAACCTTCTGATTTTGGACTGACAGTTATGGAGGGATGGACTAGTCTACAGTTCCCTTGATTTTTGCCGTGGTACAGATTACAGCTGGACTTGTACCCCATGCTCTTATAATTGTGCCCAGGAATGGTCTTCACTCTGCCTAGTTCTTGTATGTTGAATAGCTAGCAAACATCATCCAACATTTTTGCCCTAGCTTTTGGTACTTTTTTTTTTTGTCATAGTCTCAACTCATTGTAATTTCAGGGATCTAGAAGTAGAGTTTCGTTTAATTAAAAGATTTTTCTTCTAAAAAATATATGTTTCCCCATAGATTATTGTGGGGTTTTGAATTATGAATGGCCCCATTTTTGTAGCATCACCTATAATATACTCCAGCAATATGAATGGTAAGTATAAATTTAGATGACCAAGCTTCATCTTCAGCTTGATTTCTTTGTCCAAATGAATCTGCCATATTATATGCCAATAGAGCTTGACAATATGTTGCCGGGAAATTTGGACTCATAAATTGAGAGGATGAATGTCTCTTCGGTCTGATTGTATGTCGAAAAAACACAATGTATTCGGGTCATTTTTTAACGAAAAGCATTAAGTTTTCGGTCATTTTTTGTCGAGAGACTGTGGGATAGGTTTCCGAAATCTATAATTTTTTTAATGTGGTCGGATCTTGGAAAGTTTATATAGTAAAGTAGTAATGTACAACTGTTCAAAATAATTTCACCAAGATATAATAAGCCTAAATAATGTTTCCATGATACCATTCTGTTTATAGTTTCACGAAGATATGGACCCAAATGTTGTTTTTCTCTATACGAAAATAATGACTATCATTTTTTGAATTGTTTGTACATAGTTATCGCTTTTCCTCTTCTCCCAGTTATATAATATAACGCCATGCTTAAACGAACTGTATCTTTACCAGGATCAATTGATCATGTCAAAAAGCAGTATTCGGCAATCTGTGCCAAAAACGAAAACCCCCAATTACCAGCCGCTCCAACAAAATTGGCCATCATTTTCCGTACGATCGTTGAGGCGTCTTTCGAAATCAAGTTATACCTGGTTGAAGTCGATGATTCAACTAAAGAATATGGCATTGCATTCCTGCTTGTAACCCCGGTAACAGAACAAACACATATAAATTTGTGTGTTCACCCCAGGAACTGCAATTGGTGAGGCGTACTAGGGAACTGGAATTGGGGCTGCATACTAGCTTCTGTCCTATGAATCCTATGAATAATCCCATGAATCACGTTAAAGGTGTACCTGAAGCAACCCCAACTCCGGATGGTAAAAAAGTTTTTGTTTTTTCGACTATATTCATTTTTAAAGACTCTGATAAAGCTTTTGATGATATTTCAACGTGTTTAGATGTGGTTCACCCCAGGAACTGCAACTGGTTCTTCATTCCAATGCAGTTTACCATATGTATATATGGATGATATTTCAACGTGTTTAGATGTGGAGTCTATTGGATTCAAATAACCCTCAAAATATAATTCAGCATGATTAAAGATATTCTATTCTAAATACATGAAACAATTGAGAATATCAAGTGGTCAGTTAGTATTCAGTATATAAGTTGGCGTCCCAAGCATTCGAATATCCGATTCAAGTGACTGAAAATGGATGGGATTGAATTCGGCTTTACCTTCTAATCCAACTTGTAGTCTACTTTTTAGTAGATTTTTCAAGGGAAAAGAAGGTAAAGCTCTTGATGTGTGCATTCGGGAATGTGGTGTTTGGATGTTTTGGAAAGCAAGAAACAAAATTATTTTCCAAAATGAAAGAACACAACTAATTGAGTTGCTTGAAGAGAGGAAATCTAGAGTGTGGAACTGGATGCTTGTGAAGTGGTCGAGTTCCCGGTCTTCATCATACAACAGCTGGGCATCCAATCCATGTTGTGTTCTAAATGAGTAAATTGTTGAATTTTTGTCTTGGAGTATTGTATACATTTGAAACTTTACTTTGTTGGTGTTTGCCTAATGGTACACCTCTTCAAACGTCCTCTGTAACTCATTTTGGGGTATATCTTATACGCTCTCTTGAATGAAGCTCTTTTTCTGATCCAAAAATAATAGTGACTGAAAATTATCACAATTTTGTTTAAAGTTCACTTTCAATTTCAAAAGGGTTCAATTGATTGGATTTTAACGGACTTAAAATCTATTTTCAGATACTTAAATTTATCAAAACAACCAAATTAAAAATCACAATGGAGTATAGAGGATGAATTGGAATTGCTTGCTGCCATAACCTGGAGAGTGAATTTACATTTAAGGAAACCTAAGAATTATAACAGAGTTCACAGCTACTGCAACAGCAACACATTAATCAGTTGGCCACTCTCCTTGGACTACTGAGAAAGAAAACTGGAAAAATATCTTCTACTTAGACCTCAATCCAGGTACATTTTTTAGGCCCATTTTGCCAAGGACAAGCTTTGCTATAGCCGGAGGGTTGTCGAGCCCCATGCTTCTACTAAACTCGTTCACAAGCTGTACGAGCCTAGATTTGTCTCGTCCAACATTCTTATTCGAGTTGTAGTAACCAAGCCATGCCTGGTATGCCGATTCTTTCGTCTTCATCTCTACTTTGGACAACGCACGTTCAACCTGCACAAGCAAGAAATCGAATTTTGCATTCAAAACAGGGGACCAGAAGATAATGGAGCAAAATTCGGGGTGCATGAGTAAAAATTAAATAAGTGAAGAGGGCATATGATTAAATTAAATTTAATGGTCACCTTTTTTCTGGTGTCTGGATCAACCAATGGTTCAGGTGCCTTAGATATAGGCAAATCTTTAACATTAGCCAGGAAGTACTCTTCCCATGGTGCCAACATCAATATGCCTTGCCCTTCTTTTCCTTTTCGTCCAGTTCGACCCAGTCGGTGTACATATTGTTGTTTATCCGATGGAACACCGATCTAAATAGATGAAACAACGGTTAATCTTCTTGCATTTTATAGCATGACTATAAATAAATATGACTGAAGACAGTTAATGAGTTGGAAAGGAGACAAAGTAATGAATAACCTGTACAACAAGGGTGACATCGGGATAATCAACACCACGGGCAGATACATCGGATGTCACGAGTATAAGACCAGTTGACTTCCTAAACTCATCTGAAACTCTGGTTCTATAACCTTGAGGCTTTCGAGAGTGTATCTCCCGCACATTAAGGTTAAGCTCACCTAGAAACTCAGCTACAAGCTTTGTTACCATTGCAGTTGTGCAGAAAACAAGAACCTGTTACACACAATGGCGTCAATTAAAGGAAAAAAAAAATTCTTGGATTTTTAGAAGGAACAGATTAATGTGTAATTCTGTTACACACTATGGCGTCACATTGACAGAATTTTTTTATTTGTAACGTATTTAACAAACAGAATAAGCTTCTGCTAGGTGTAACATAATACATCTACCAGTTTTATAAAGCAGTATATCTTGTAAGTTGTTATTATCATATCATATTTGGCTAACCATTTTGGCTGGTTCTCTTGCAGTTCATTTAAGATAAAAATATGGACTATTATCTGTCAATTTTTGCATTAGATATATAATAAAGAAGCAATCCTACAATTTACAGCACAGTATTCGCTCTGAAACTCTTGGAAATTAGAAATTCAGTGAACTTTGAGGCTTTCCTCCCTTTAAATACTAAGAGGTTCAAGAAATTGGTGGATTAGATACCTTATAATTAACATCATCGGCAATATGGTCTTTTAGCAGAGTGTAAAGAAGCGAGAAGTGTTTGTCCAAAGGAACAACTAGATGTGTTTGCCTGACCTGAAACATTTGAAATTACAAAGATTCAATGTGACATTTATCGAACAAATAGTAAATTTACTAGTGAGTTAGCATCAATATACCTGTGAATGTGTATCTTCGCTTCCTTCCTCTACAGTGTTTATGTACTCATGGTCCCTTTTCAGAGCTACATGACAAATTTGACGCACCTGCACCACTAATATGTTAAGAATTCACCAGTTTCATAAGACACCATATATTTTTAGGAATATTATTACCTCTGGCGGAATTGTTGCAGAAAATAGAAGTGTCTGGCGCTGTTTTGGAACAGCAGCTATAATTTTCTCTATTTCTTTGCGGAATCCCATGTCTAGTAAATGATCGGCTTCATCAAGCACCAAGACTTTAACACCCATTAGTCGTGTTGCAAATCCAGATGTATTCTCTATATGGTCCCTAAGCCTTCCAGGTGTAGCCACAAGTATTTGGCATGGATTGGCTTGCATTCTTTTTTGTTCCAAAGTTAAGCGAGTACCTCCTATGACAACTTGAACACCAATTGAAGGATGAAACTTCAACAACTTATTTGCCTCTGCAGCAGCCTGACAAGCAAGCTCCCGAGTTGGACATATGACCAGCACAACTATTGGAGGTCTTTTTTCATCGCGGCCAATTGCTGGTGATTTTACAACATGTTCAATTGCAGGAAGCTGAAATTAACATAGCAAACATAAGCATAGTGAAATTTCCAGAATTTCTCTGAGCATTATAAACTGGTGTAAAAAAATCCAATTGGAAAATGATATGTTGTAATCGCTGCCAGAAGTTAGTTTGGTAGCAGTGTATTATGTAGAAAATGGAGCATCCATGCATCAGGAATTTAGAGTCCGATAACGAAAGTTCATTGATATGAACAGAATCAGAATGACAAACAAAAAGCCAAAATCATTTACCAAAAATGCTACAGTTTTCCCCGTGCCAGTTTTTGCCTTCGCTAGCACATCCTTACCTGAAAACATACAGATTATGAGAAACTATCAACATTTGAAAAATAATATAATTGAGGATGTAAGTTGCTGTGAAGCAGAATCGTTCTGTAAGGAAACAAAATGATTAATGAGAAAACTCCTAGAATAATCCATGATGGGAAATTGGTGAGTATTATGAGTAATTATTAGGGCTATAAACAGGTTATAGCACAGTCAATAAGATTTGGTTTTGGACCCAGATGGGTTGGGGATGTTTGCGAGATTAATCAACCTGCAAGTCTGCAATTAAGTTGTGTGCTTCGACATTGTCGTAATTTGTTCACTTATATCTGTAATATAAGTGTACACGCATGCTGGCTAAATTGTACGCACTTGCATATATATTGTGCTTCATGAATATTAGACTTGTTTGATATAAGAAGAAAAAATTTAGGAAATAGCTATACCTTTTAACTTCAAGTCAAATATAAGTACCGATCATTGTTTTTTCCACCGAAATTAAGTATCATAAGCATGAGATCTTAATTTAAGAAAATTGTTACTCTTATCACAATTTTTGCAGACCTTAATAACATAAAGGTCTATTCAAGTATAAAACACCACAGTTTTTTGGCTCAGGTGAGAAGTTTTGATCGATGAGGGGCATGGTGGTTGGATTCAGATTAAAGACTATAGAACAAGCACAAGAAAAGACAGTAGTGGGATAGGCATGGATACAAATTCTTTCAATCTCTAACATAAAACTATTTAGTTCACGTGTTTTTGAGCGTATGTAAAGAATCACAGAAAAGTAGTTCCAGCAACATCTTTCTACCTTTTAGAATGACAGGAAGTGTTGCCTCCTGCACCATAGTCATCTTTTCATATCCAGCATTTTGTATCCCTTTAAGTGACAATGCTGAAATGGGACATTGATCAAACCTGCAAAGCATACCCATGTATAAGTATAACTCTTCAAAAACATAGCAAAGAAAAGGCTAGTTGGTCAAAATGAAAAACTATTATTAGCCCAATATTTTACTCAACAACAAATTGACAGCAGTTCTTCTACATGTATCATGTCAAATATCATCTTGCAAAACTGTGCAGCATTGTAGTTTAAATTCAATCAAGCCTTATATGCTAGTTTGCAGTTAACTTAATTTTTCCTTTTCAATTTCGACATATGATAAAAGATAATGTACATACACTAAACAGGCTTTAAAATTCACCTGCTCTCACTAAGGTATGAATCACTTTCTTGGAGTGAGCTTTTACGAATCTGGGAAGTAACACTTCCCTTAACCTCTTCCACCTCTTCCTCCTCCTCATCTTCGTCATCATCATCATCTGCTTCATCACTGTCAATTAAATCCTTAAAACTCGAATACCCCTTATCATTTTCCTCATCATCATCATCTGTACCCACCGCCCCACTTTTCTCAATCCATTTCCCCCCTCTCTGTATCACCGAACCACCACGACCACCACCTCTACCTCTGCCATTCCTATAAGACATTTCCCCTCGCTCACTCTGCCTCTTCTCTCCCCTCCTCTCATTGCTCATAAATCCAGTATCACTTTGTCTATTTTCTCTCCTTCCCTCATTTTCCCTGCTCAAAAAACCAGTATTATGCTCTCTCTTATCCTCCAAAAAGCCCCCAATCTTCCCACCCCTCCTAAATTCACTCGAATTACTACCTCTGCCCCTACCCCTCCCAGAAAAACTATCACGTGCGCCTCCCCTCCCAGAGAAACCATCACGTGCACCTCCCCTCCCGGAGAAACCATCACGTGCGCCTCCCCGCCCACCCCCTCGCCTGCCCCTAAAGTTTGAATCTTTATCAAATTCACTATCTCTCCTCTTTACATCCCCCTCTCCACCCCTAACTCCCCTACTTCTCCCAGCACCATCCTCATTATCGCTATCACTATACACCCTAGCTTTCTTGAATGAATTCGAATTCAAGCCACTAACCCAGTCGCTTAAATCAGCCTCATCCTCAATCAAACTCTTGGACGACGCAGCCCGCGCACCTCGCCCCATGCCCGATCCGATTCTGTCCGCGCTCGATTGAGCTGCAATCTTCCTGGCACCGAATGGGTTCGGGGAATGTGCTTGGCTTAGGGTTAACAGCAGCCTTCTCTGCAAATTCACGGGCCTGAAGAAATGACAATTCAGCTTGTGAGGGAAAACCTCGGACAAAATTGGCCTGAAAATGGGATGAAAGGAGAGCTTGAGTGTCATTATATGTAAAGACGAGTGAACGTGAAGGGTATTTTGGGGTACCTGAGGTTCAGAGGAGCGCAGAGAGATAGGGTTTAAGCTTGGGCTTTACCCTGTGTCTGCTACCAAAAAATTAGGGTTTAAGCCTTATAGACATTTCCGTTGTAGAACGACGTCGTTCTAAACGATGAGGCTGAATATTGTGAAATGAGGTGGGCCTTTTTCACCAGAAAAGTAGGCCTATTTGTGGGCTTCATAAAATTACTATATAAAGGATATGCTTGTTGGGCTCATTATTTAGAAAGCCTATTCATTTTTCTTTTTTTTCTAAATAGAAAATCTAGTCAATGATTTAATTAAATATTTAATATTGTACTCTAACTTTTAGTGTTCCATTTTATGTTCCGGGTATATATGTCATGTAAATGATAAAATATAATCAAACAGACCGTATACATCATTTATACATGGGTTAATGATCTAGGAAGAACATGTAATGGAACACGAAAAGCAATACAGAGAATATAACACATTTTATTTTATTGCATTTTATCTTTACATATAGATATGCAAAAGGTAATAAAAATTTACATAAAATTATCAAATTATTCAACTTCATTTTGTGTTAGGTCTGATCAACGCTTGTTAAATCTAACCCCATTAACAAAATCAAACATAACATTTACAATTTAAAAATCTTTAAATCATACCAATTGGATTTTACAATAAAGCCGAAGTCTATTTTTATAGAGTAAAAAAGGTCCTTGTTTTATAATGGTGACTAACTACAACGATGTAATTATGACGGAAGTTGGTTCTACCTTTTGCAAGCTGACCTCGATCAGACGGTCTACCATTCTAACCTAATATAATCGCTCAATAACCGAGTCAACTATCTACATGGTATAAGTCTTTTTTTTTTTTTTTTGATATCCCAAGATCCCGACCGACATTAATTAACCAAAATCAGGCATTGAATTCACATTTAATCCACACCACTTAGGATATATATATATATAATATAAGTTTATATATAAGTCTTATAAAAATGGTAAAACTAAATAATTTTTAGATAAATAAAAACAGGTGATTTTTTGTGTGTGGGGGTTAAAATATAGATATTTTTATTTGGCATGCGAAGTTTGGCCATAGAAAGACGGTTTGTACTAGCTGACGTTTGGGTTTGAAAGATACCTTGTGTCTGTCTACATCAACTTGCATAACTTGGGTGACGAAGCAACTTAAACACGCATGTCTCCTTTTGATTGGGACCCTAATTTAATCTATTTTTCCATTTTGGTATATTAGCTATTATTTTATCTAATGACGAGATTTCGAATCGAAAGAAATTAATTTAATTGGCATCGAGTATCTACGATCATATCATTAGTTACCAAACATAATTATCAATAATTTATAGGATTTGTCTCATTAATACCAAGGCCAAGTGATTATATTCATATGTGATTTTAAAAATTTGTAATTTGTTATATTGAAAATACGCAACTTATTTACATCAATTTTTAATTATTTTTTTTCATATTAATAAATACACGATTAAGTATAAATAAATTATTATATTTTTCAATATAAATAAATTACTATATTTTTTAGCATAATTGTCCACTCTGTTGGGTCTCATCTCCAGAGAGCTTGTGGGTTCGATTCCCGTGGAAGCACTCACCCATTTAAATTGTTCACTCTATTGGGTCTCTCTCAGGAGAAAGTAGAGAAACGATGATAAAAGATCCAATTTAAAGTGGAGTGTTGCGAAAATTAAATAAATAGATTATTTCGATTCTCTCTACAAGTTCGAACTTTTAGATATGATGAAATTTTCTCCCATGCCTATCCAAGACAAATTTTCGCTCTATTCAGTTTGTTGGTCCACATACTAACTTAAATTAATTTGTAAAGTCTATTCAAATTAATTATCTTGACCCTATATATCACATGCACGTCAAATTAAATTTATCTCCCATGCCTATCCAAGACAAATGCATCGCTCTCGATAGGTTTCGTAATTTGTATGATCTATTTACTTTACAACTAAATTGATGCCGAAATTTGATCTTTTTTTAGTCTGAGCTATACCTAAAAAACTCATGTATTTTCGGTCGAGAACTCGATGAATCAAATAGTCAACTTTTATCTTGTTAACTGTACTTTTTTTTTCAAATCAAATTAATTTATATTTTATTTGATCAAATAAATGGACGTATTGTTGAGAAGAATTGAATCTTTGTACAATTAAAATTTAAAAGTTCAAAACAATATAAAAAATGATAAAAATAATGACAAACCTTGCATGAGGTGGTCGTCCATAAAACGAGATATAAAATAACACAAATCAACATTCATGTTTTCAAATTGTTAACGACGTATCTACAGTATAAAGAACTCTAATCTAACACTAACATTTATATAAGGGTTCGAATTTGATTTATATGTCATCAATTTGGAGAGTGTAATATATTTTATTTCTTATCAACACGCATATAATGACGCCCCAATCATCATTTAATTAGTTTCTTTAATTAATTCAATCTTCTCATTTATATATATTCCATATTTTACCCAATTTTATTAATTATATTAATTTTTTTAAGTCTATTCAAATTAATTATTTTGGTTTATGGCTCCGTCAAATTAAAATGGTTCATGATTTCCAAGTAAAGGGTTTGGAGTTCATGGTTTAGGGTATAAGTTTATATAATTAATGAGAACTTTTCAATTAATTTTAAACTAATTAATGATTTTTTTTAGTCGTGATATACGCCACATAAATGATTATATATTTTTTGTAGACAACATATGATCAAATCAAATAGGGTTATTCAATAGTATATATTAAGACTACTGGGTAATTATAATTTGTATTTCTTCCGTCCCGGGATAACGTGCACCCCTATCTGGACACAGAAATTAAGAAAATTTATTTTATTAGTATTATTTAAATCAATTATAATGATATGTTGAGCGTGTAAGTATTAAGTGTTTTGTCATTTTAGAAAACGCAAGACGTTATTATGGGAGTATAAAAAAAAAAAAATATTTTACATTATCAGGGACGGATGGAGTATTTCACAACTACAATATTTTTGTATAAAATGATTTTTCACTCATATTCATCTATCACCTGTCAACTATTCTTCACATTTTTGTCACTAAAAACACTTATAAATTTCAATTAGAAATCATTCATCTTTGAATTCAAACATATTTTTTTATGATAAATTTATTTTAGAAACATCAACATTTAACATTTTTCATGGAACGGGTTAGAAAAAATATACTCCCACATCTCGGTGTAATTGTCTCATTTCTTTTTGTTATTTTGTTTGAAAAATAATAATAAAATAATAAAAATAAAGGGTAGTTTTGGGTTTGAGAGAAAGAAAAAAGGTATGTGGAGTAATGAGTGATATTTTTTGTAATATTGTGTGAAAAGTGAGGATAAAAATTATGAATAATAATTTTTTTTTTTTATGAAATGAGAAAATTATAGTGGAATGTTTATAAAAGAAAAGTGGGACAATAATAGGGGAGCGGATGGAGTGTATATTTTTTAAACAGTATTTTATTACACGACTTTATCGATAATCCTGAAGAAAAAGAAAATCACACGGAATTTAAGTTGTATAAAGTTGACGGGCCATCACAAATGTGTGGGGCCCAACTGAGCCTGACTTTTTAAAAAAATGAGGCCCAAAAGGGTAGGAGATACGGTCATTTGCCAGCCACGACTTACCATTCACAAGTAGACACGTGGCAAGAGCAACCTACCGTTACGGGTCGGGTAAAAATAGACAAGGTCTGTCAGGATAGACAAACTCATTGGTTGGTGTGTAGTACAAAACAAAATGTAACAAAGTGTCATCTGCTAATTCTTTAGATTTTTTAAAATTAAATAATTAATTACTTACAGAAAAAATTAATGAAATTTGTTTCGAACTCATAGTGGATGTCAGAATAATAGAGTGGTTATTGGTTAAAATTCTTAAAACTACAGTAACAGTTTGAGGGATTGACTTGGCCAATAATTTTTTTTTTTTAGAGCGCCAATAATCTTTTATTAGCAATATGAAATTAAGAAGAATAGATAGGTATATGTTTTAAAAAAAAATTGAATTAGGGTGAAATACGATTCCAACGTATATGGGTGTTTGCCAAAAAAATTATATTTTTGAATAAATGATTAAAATTAATGATTATAAAAAAATTGATTAATAGTAAAAGTAGATGGTGTTTGTAAAAAAAAAATTAAAAATTATTAATATTTGCAAAAAAAATTAATAATACTTAAAAAATACTTATAAATTATCAAAAGCACCCTACTTTCAACTCTTAGCTTATAGCTTTTGAGAGTTTATTTAATTTAATAAAAAAATACTTTAAATTATTTATACACAGAATTTTAAGTGATTATAATCATTTATAATTTCTTACAAACACTCCCATAATTACAATTTTTGTCGAACGGGCGAGGCCGAAATTAAAAATATATAAAACCCACTTCAACCCACATTTTTGCGGGTTTGGGCAAGTCAACCCGCTGTGGGCTTGGGTCAAAACTACTCAACCCAACACAACTCATTCATGGTAAAATTTGGGTTTTATTTTTTTTTTTTTTAATAAAATATTTTTATTTTACATGTATTATTTATACTAAATTTTAGAGTAGATTTTCGATAAAACTTGTTAATATCATTAAATTTTTACCACAACACTTATAATTTAATACAATATCACTTATAAACTGAGATCATAACATTAAATTATAGAGGTATTAGTTTATAAAAATATTGATATCATTTTATAAGTGTAGTGAAATTGATTTCATGATATGAATATGTTTCAAATGAAAGTGTCTGTGTAAATTTTAAACATTATATGAACAATGCCTTAATAAATAATTTTTTGTATTTATATTTCTGTATTTTAAATAAATTTAATGATATTATTAAAAAAATTATTATTATTATTTTTTAAAAGCCCGCGGGCCAACCCAACCCGCCCCAACCCACTCTAACCCACGGCCCAAACGGGCCAACCTAAACGGGCTCTTAAATACATAACTCAACCCATCCTATATACAGGCGGGTCCAGGCCGACCCAACGGACCTAACCCATTTTGATAACTCTACCCATAATCTTATTAGATTCCAAGAGAATAAAATAAAAAAAATATAAAATCTTGTTCAATAGAAGAAATGCATATAACACGTTAAATAAGTCAGTGAGTATATTTGATAATATAATTTAATATTGTGTTTTTGTGACGTGTTTAAATATTAGACTTGCTTTAATTACATTGATATGATTTTATACAGTTTGTGTTTTAATATGATTTTTTATGATGTGAGACACCTCATTTCCACATCATATTTATTTTTGTAGAATACAAAATGAATATACAAGTACTATAAAAGGAACATAAATGCATAAACAGTAAAAAAAAAGTGATTGCTGACGTGTAGACTGATCATCATAAAAGTTGACAGCTATATCGTCCAATTTGCACCAACTAATTTAATTTCTCAGCAATTGATTTTCAATTTGAATAATATTCTGAATTCGAAAATTCAGAAATAATGAAAAATAAAATCATTATTGAACTTGATCAAGTCCTATAATTTTTTTTAATTAAAAGCACATCAATATTTTGGTCAATTGGTGGAAAGTAATAAATTAATTTTATATGAGAATTTATTAGAAGATAAGATAGGAGGATTAGCACCATTTGGTCCAACAGTGTCTTTTAAGCACATGCATTGACAATCCACCTTTATTTCCTTTTCTTTTATTATAAGCTAATTAATTTTTTAAATAGATCTCCAGTGAAAATTGTTTCTAGTATGATGCACGGATTTTCTAACTCTACCTATTATTATTAATTACGCCTAATATATTTAATGAGTCAAATCCTTTTTTAAATAAATAATTTGTTATATATATATATATACCTCACAAATAATAATCCATGAAATTTATATCATTATATTTACAAATTAATATGTATCATTATATTTATCGACTGATATCATTACATTTATAGATTAAGACCATAGTATTGAATGATACATGTACTAGTTTATAAAAGTAGTGGTATCACTTTATAATTGTGATGGTATGAGTTTCATAGAAGAGTTTGTGATTTTATTTTATTTTAAGAAATATGATATTTTAAAATCCAATTTTTTTATTATCCATTTTTTATTTATAATTATAGATTAAGAAAAAATAGGAGATAATAATATTAAATGATGTAAAATGGGTAAATTGGGTTTGGTGGATATAAATAATAGTATTAAATTGTGTAAAGTGGGTTTGGTGGAGAAAAATAATAATATTAAATAGTATTGAATGTTGATTTAGATCTTTATTCAAAAAATGGATAAAACAAAATTTAGGGGCAAATTTATGTCTAAAATAAATAATCAAAATCGGATCAAGGGAATATGATAAGATGGGAATGTCTTTTTGCTTGAGCGTGCTACCGGTACAAAGACAAATTATCAAACAATGACAATCTAATATTTTTGGGATTTAAATAAAAATTTATATCATCTTATTTACAAATTAATGAAAATTATTATATTTACTTTGTTTCAATTTAGTAATATATTTTACATTTATAAATTGATATCACAAAGGTTAAAAAAAACGGCGTCGTTTTTCGCGTGTTATAAAAATAATTTGGGGCTTGATCGACTTTATAATCAAAATCAAAATGATACGTAGTTTGCAAAAAAACTAGTCGTTTTGGGTTTTTTGTATTTTATTTTTTATTTTAAGAAATATGATAAATTGAAAAGATGGGAATGTCTTTTTGCTTGATATATACACGGACATATTTTCAATAAAAAAGAAGAAAAATTATCAAACAATTAAATCCCAACATTTTTCATCAACTAATTTTTATATTTCCATGATTTGATCATTGAAAAGAAAATAACAACCAATGAACAAATTATTACAACACAGGATGGGGACGAATACAACCTAAAAGTTTTAATCATATCAAACTATCAAAGACAGATGATTACAATTCAAAAATACAGTTACGATATAAATAAATAAACAAATAAGACAAGAAATTTTAAAAAATTATACTATCTTCATATATAATTGAGATGACCTCAAAATAATTAAATGGGCCCATATACTAAAACCCACAAGTCAAAGGCCCAACTGGAACCAGCATGACTCATGGTCAGTTGAACATATGTATACACAAAAATAATTCATTTCTATTTAAAGAGTTGTGTATGCTTTATTTCACAACCTATCTATACCAAATTGAGAAAATTTTAATTTCGTTGATTAATATATAACCTAAAAAAATGATGGGAAGCCTGAAATTATATTAAATATTTACCCAAAAATATGATGGACACAATCAAGATTTGAAATTGCACAAAATGCAATTAAGTGGCATTAAACTTAAATGTTACAACAAATTTTAAATAAATACTATGATTAGGGCAGTGGTCCAAATGCTGCCATAGGATCTTTTCATCAAATTATCAGATTGATGGGCAAGGAGATCTCTAGGATATATAGGACCACAATGATTGTGGGCCCCCATCAAAATTTTTAAATAATTTTAATTTAACTTCTAATATAACTATGATGAATAATGGAATATTGTGAAAGGGCATGAAAATTATTGGTAAAAGAAAACAAACAAACAATTTGGTATTGTATTTACAGGCTGCACTACAAAGTCATTTTCTTAGACCCCTCAAAACTAAAATAAGTGTGTACCTTTTTTTTTATTTTTTTGCTCTTGAAAAAATAATTTTAATTATTTTGGTTTAATTAGAGTTGAAATAAAATAAAAAGAAATTGTAAATACATAGAAAGAGCTGCTACTTTCTAAACATCTATTTGTATGCCCTACATCTAATATTCTTTGCACAAAACTTTTTCTCTTCCTTTTGTTAAGATCTAGAAAAGGGGAAAAAAGTTGAAAACTTTTATTTTTTTGGTGTTACACTTGCACTGTAGCACATGCATAAACTAGAAATTATCTACGTGGATTTTTAAAAATAATTAAATTGCTCGAAGATTAGTTCAAAATGAAAGTGATGTATCTTAAATACACGTTCGTGCAAATAAAAAATCGGTTTGATTTTATTGCTATTAATTTCAAATTCATTACAAATCCTTCAATCTAGATGTGTAATTCAAATGAATAGAGGGTAAAAATTAGGGAGTGACACTTGTCTGTGCAATGAATTCAATTTCAATTTGGATGAACCATCTACATCTTAAACACTAAATAATGAACCCTAAATCATGATCTATTTATTATTCTGAATTGGACCATTAAGGGTTAAATTTAAAAATTAAATCGGGTTGGAAAAAATCCGAATTAAAAATTGTAATTAAATCAAATCAAAATACAAAGCCGTTAAAACAAATAATAGACCAGTATCATATTGTGTTGTGTATTTAAGGTGTGTTTTAGAAACTATGTGGTTATGAATACTTTTTCTTAAAATCAATTAAAAATAAAAAAAAAAAGCCGTTAAAACACACAGTAGACCAAAATCATATTGTGTTGTGTATTTATACTATTTACAATGAAAAACACAATCATCCTGTATTAATCAATAGTGATTTTTTTTAAACAGTAAAAGGTAAAATATATTAAAACTCAAACTGGATAATGTATGCCATGTTACCTAAAACAATGTCATATTTACGTTTAAAACCATTCTCAAATTCAAAAGTCAATCATTAAATATTAATCAATAGTAAATGATATTATCCCTTTTCTAAAATGGCGTATAACTTAAATATCTAAAAATTCTCAAATTTGACTTTTTAACTAGTACTCCCTCATTTTTTTCAAAATATAAAATGTTTTTATTTTTTAATTATTTATCTATTATATGATATTTTGACTTTTATTTTCCTACATTGTCCTTATTTATTACTCTTTTAAAAAGAGTCTTACATGTTTTCATGGTAAGTTTTTCAATAATTAAGGCATGTCATTAAAGATAAATTACCATTAAATAAGAATAATTTTGGTATAATTTTTATTTATTAATAAACGTGCGAAAAATCAAAATATCTTATATTTTGAACAAGAGAAAGTAATTCTTATCTTGCATTTCAAATATTAAGTTTCATATTTCAATGCTACATGATTGCTATTTGACTTTGGAGAAGTTTTTCTTATCAAACTAACTATTTTCTAACGTAATAATATGTCATGGCTAATTTATTTGACGATGATATTAGAGTGATGTAAACAACTAAATAATATTCATCCCATTTCAATGATTTTTATAATTAAAATTGAACAATTAAAGAGATGGCCAAGTATGTATTTTGTTTAATTTAATTAGCTCCATACAAAAAATAAAATCTAAATTATGAAATTGAAATAAATTCACTTTGGCAATTAGGGTTAATTAGAATAATAAAAAAAATTGGAAAAAAGAAAAATTTTATTTTTATTTTTTTTTGGATTTTAATTAATTAATGAGTTGAAATCACCATATACCCGATTAAAAATTGGAATCCGTGCGGTTTTTCTTATCAAACTACTACTATTTTCTAACGTAATAATATGTCATGGCTAATTTCTTTGACGATGATATTAGAGTGATGTAAACAACTGAATAATATTCATCCCATTTCAATGATTTTTATATTTAAAATTGAACAATTAAAGAGATGGCCAAATATGTATTTTATTTCATTTAATTAGCTACAAATAAAAATAAAATGATTTATTTCAAACAGTTAGAAAAAATACTTTAGTTAATATGATTAAAAAATTGGTTAGTTAAGCATTTCTTTAAAAAAAAATAGTTGAAAAAACGTGATTTTTTATTTTATATAATCAGACGTTTTAATTTTATCTGATTATATTTTTTAAAATCTGAGAATTTAAAGTACACTAAGACACGAGACTTATCAACAGTTGGAGACCGGAAAGAATATGCTGGTGTTTGGTCAGAGCACAGATTTTTTTCCCATTTCCTTTCGTTCTCCTTTCTTGTCTTTCACTTTCCACTGTTCACAAACTTATCAACAAAACACACTCCCCTTTCTTTCTCTCTCTCTTCCCCTGTGACTACAACATCAAAACCACAATAAAACCCCTCACAAGAATCACAACACGCCCACCATTTTTCACCAAAGGCACATCCTCCATGATTTTGACCAACCCCAACTCTGCCCACTGTTTCAACTCAATGCTACAACCTTTTCTCCTTTTATAATCAATTCTACAAGTTTTTTTTGGCAAGAATGCAACCTTAGTTACACTGGGAAAGACTCTGTTTTTGTTCAAATTTCATCTCCAAGATTTCAACCTTTTCATCTTGTTGTTCATCTTCAGCTTTCTTGGTTTTGCCGGAGAATTAGTGGGGGTTAATCTGCTGCTTTTCCTATATGGGATTTGCGTAATTTGTCGAAATAACAATATTAAAGACTGGATCTTTGAACATTTGAAGTCGAAAGTTTACTTGATAAGGTACTTTTTCGGAGTTTTTAGTTATATTGTTAGCCTTTCTAGTAATTTTATGATTGTACTGCTCTAGATGCTGTAGATCTATTCCGCGACTTATATTATATCAAAAGAACTGATGATTTTGATGGGTATATGAGAAAAAAGGTTCGATTTTGAACATGACTTTGAGAATCAGTTATAAGATTGGGCATTTTTGGAATCTTTATTTTGGAGTGAGAACATAAGGTTATTTCCGTGAGGGGAAATGGTGCTTTTCAGCTTTACATCTTTAAATTATTCTCTTTTTTTTTTGTAGAAGAGAATTCATTTACTTTACTTGTCTGATTTTTGAGAGTTGAATTGTAGAAGTGCCAAAAGCTCAAATCGTGGTCTGGATTCTGGAATGTGCTAAATCTTTCCTCCAATGTTTGTTTAGAAAAGTAAATTAAAGATGCCCCAATGTATATTCTTTTTATGATGAGAATATTTGTTTTATAACTTTTTTATATGATGAGAATATCTGAATATTAGGATATGGTGTGAGGATTTGGTTCCCTGACAAGATAGTTTTGGATTTGGGTACTAAGGGAATTGATATTTTCTTGGTGGCTCTATCTGCATCAATGTGGTTACTTGCTAAATAATTCACTCCATTTTAAAACAATTTGATCGGTATCGTTAAAGGAAGTGATGCTGTGTAATGTTGGGTCTTGTGGATGGCTGGATGCAACTCTTACAGTAGTTTTAGTCGTTCACAGTATATCCGTGGCAAATGTCTGGAGAAAATTGGCATAAAGGCCACAATTAAGAACCAGAGATAGACAATTTTATGTTTTAAGTTATAGATGATGATTTTGGGCTTCCTGAACTTGGTGGGAAGTCCAGTATGAAACTACTATGATTTTCTTAAATTAGTGTTTGTATGATAAGAAAAAAGAAAAAAAAAAAAGAGAACAAAAATAACATCATTGTCAGTTCGTAGTTTACAAAATCAATGGATAATGTGTACTACAGTCAGGGGACATTCTGACTAATTTTGTGCATCCTAAAATCTGAAAATCCACTTTTGTAATGCTTTAATATGTGCCTTTTTTAATCCACTCTGAGCTGCACACTGTTCCTAACAATCTTTTTATTGTATATGTCCTATAAGAATTTAATTGTAATCTTATACCTGTTTTGATTTTTATCTTGGCAGAGTGACATTCTCATATTGACCCACACACCTATTTCATTTCTAATTCAGTTGGTAATATTCTTTGACTACTTGCGGCTCAATTAACACACTCCAGTTAAGCTCGTCCTCACCAATGTATACTACTCACACACTAAAGTTTAATATAGATTGCACGCTACGCGGCACAACATATTTAAAATAGATTCAGCACTACAACTTGATACCTTATGAAAGTTGATTCCTTTTCTAATGTCATATGAAATGTTGGTTTTTGTCACATTTAGTTAAATCAATTTTTGATGGGGCATGGTCGTCACATATGTTTGTTCAAACTGCTATATTTTAACTGGCATGTGATTGCGGATAGTAAAGACTAAATAACACCTTTTTCTGTCCCAGGTGTTAAGTTTTCAGAACTTTGTTGATTGCTCGTTTAAAAGCTGAGGTTTGAAGCTGTACAATCATAAGATTCAAGAGCTTCATGGAGAATCACTATCATCATGCTTTGAGCTAAAAATGAACAACGCGCAGGTTGATTCTTAGATTTTGAGCTCATTCAGTTAAATACAATGCTCTTTCTTCCTAATAGTTGTATCATGTATGCAATAATGTGATGGATAATGAAATGTGTTACCTTTAGTCATTACCATTGGTTTCAGATTTTTTTTTATGTCAAATGCTTATCCTTATCCTTATGTGATAATGGTTTTAATCCTCTCTCATGATTGACATTTTTTTTGGTCGGTTCCTCGTGATTGACATAAAGTAACCTTTTACAGGATCAACAGAACTCACAAGACATAAAGCCTAATATTGCTTCACATGATTCCCAAAATGAAACGCCTAATAATGCCACGGAGACTGCTATACCAGACTCGGGTTCAGTCTCAGCATCCAGCAATGGCAACAGAAAAGTATCCCGTGAGGATATTGAACTTGTGAGGCTATTTTCTCTCTATGCTTTTTATTAAATTATTTTGGAATATTAGAACAAAATTGATGCTGCAATTCTGCATCTTGATTTCTTGTTTTTATCTTTTGTAGGTTCAGAATTTGATAGAACGGTGCCTACAGTTGTATATGAACAGAGATGAGGTAGTAAAGACCCTACTGAATCGTGCTAGAATATATCCTGGGTTCACAACATTAGGTAGGCAACTTCTAATTGTCAAAGTAACCTTCTGCTAGTTCAATATATACTAATGGTAGGATATAATGCAAGAAATTTTATCTATTTGTTTTACCTATATTTGGTTTCTCTCAACAGTGTGGCAGAAATTAGAGGAAGAAAATGCAGACTTCTTTCGGGCCTACTACATAAGGCTTAAATTGAAGAAGCAAATAGTCTTATTCAACCACCTGCTTGAGCATCAGTATCGTCTAATGAAATATCCAGGGCCTCCGAAGGTTCCTTTAGCTCCTATGCAGAATGGAATTCATCCAATGCCTGGTAAACCTTACCTTTTGAATTGATATGGACATAATTCATTCACTTCTTTCATTTGTCTCCTTTAATTTAGACTTGCATACTCTGTTATCAATTCAACGAGCATCTTCATAGGTTGGACAACTTCTATGGTCAATTACAGATTTGTTCTGATTTCTTGAATTAGTCCTTCTAGGCTCTGCAACTACAGATGTTTCTGAAGTTTTTCGGTCTCATAATGTTTTACTAAGATGATCTTAAAAAAGGCATGCTCCTCTGTCCCAAATATGGGCTTAATTTCGCCGACATATGGTTTTAGATAGGCATAACTTTTGTGTTTCCATAGATTAATGTCATTTTATTACTTCAATTGAGACGTCAGTCTTGGATTTATATAGTTTTATTTAGAAGACAACTTTCTTCTTCATTTAGATTCTGTGAAGCTGGACATTTGGACATGAAGGGGTGGGTAAATTGCTAAATAACTTAATATATGTATCTTAATGAGAGGAATTTATGAACAGTGAAATCTGCCTTTTAAGTCACAACACTTGCTGCTGATCCCTTTCTTCATCCCTTTCGCTCAACTTCAAACTATGTATTTGAATTTTTTGTTTACCTATCAATGTATTGAAATGAAATAGGATAAAAATCACCAAGATTAATGTTGTCTCTTTATATATATATATATATTTTTTTTTTGCATATTTTACATTATATTGTCATCTTTATTCAGTGTCACTTCTTTGCAGTGCAGTCAACAACTTACCAATCGGATACCCCGTTTTACAGCATCCCCAAGTTCCAGCTGCAGGACAACCTCATATTGACCCTATGGCCTATTCAGCATCCAGCTGTCACATCGTCAATGGAGTTCCTGCTCCAGCCAATTTTCATCCTATGCGTATGAATTCTGGAAACAAGTGAGTACTCCCTTTTTATCTGGCATGATAAACATCATTATGCGGTTTAGACATCATTCGAGTTTCAGGACTTTTTTCTGACTATGTTTTCTTTGCAGTATGGTGATGGACACTAATAGAGCAGATGTGTCACCGATTATGCCTCCAAGCAATGCAATGTCATCCATGTCGGATATACCCGTAAGCCCCACATCAGTGGCATCCAGTGGACATTTTCCGTTTAGCGCATCGGAAATATCAGGCATCGGGGTTGATACTTCAGCTCTGGATACAGCTTTTACATGTGATGTGGCAAGTTCAGTAGGACTACAGCTTCCGCCAGATAATGGAGTCGGAAATTCTAGAGATTCCCTCAGAACGTTGGCTCAGATTCCTTGGAATTTTAGCCTTTCAGACCTAACTGCAGATTTATCAAACTTGGGAGGTAATTATTAAAAAAAGTTTTTTTAAAATCTCTTTCTGTAGTGATGTTTGGGAGCATTTGTTAATGCTATATTGAGCCCCCTCACACCCACTCCCATCTCACAAAAACACTGTCATTTCGTTTCTTTTCTTCTGGCAATTGATTGCATGAATTATTTGATTCCATTTTTTTTTCCTTTCTTCCTTCCCCGTTTGACAATTGATTGCATGAATATCCAATTTTTTTTTGCTGCTGATGTTCTCTCCTATTTCCCTTCAGATATTTCAATCACCCATGGTTAATGCTTATGTGCAGATTTAGGAGCTCTAGGAAATTATCCTGGTTCTCCATTTTTGCCTTCTGATACAGATATTCTACTAGATTCTCCAGAACAAGAGGATATAGGTAACAAAAGGGAGATTGCCCTTTTCCCTGCATACTTTCTATGAACGTATACTTTTTGAGTTTCTTGCACATTGCACATGCTTGGCTTTGTTTGGATGTTTAACATGAATATATTCCTATCTTGTGCCTAATCTTGTCTAAAAACCTTGTATTATTATTTTTTCTCACTCTGGGAGCTGTTTTTGTTTCAGTAGAGGAGTTCTTTGTCGATTCTGATTCCGTTCCTGGGCAATGCCAACCGTCGGATGAAGAGAAGTCGTAAGGTGAGACAGTTTCCATCTCCATCGTGTCACTTAGTCTAGGTTGAGGTGATGTACAATAATAAATCATTAAAAGAAACAAAATTTAGCTATCTTATATTAGGACATGATGATGAGGGACTAGATAACGAGAGATAAGACATAAGAGACATCAGATAACAATAGCTCCCATCTGTTGTTGTAGAAGCAGGTAATTAGTTCCCCCACTTTTGTTGTGGTCCTAATTTTATGTATGATGGATATTGCACCGTGATAACATCTTTGAAAGCAAGGTTTTATCATGTTGTGTTGTACATTCGAATAATTATTATTGCACCTTGAATATTAATGTTGTTCAATTATGATCTTGAATCATTTGTTGTTCGTGCCTTGGATTTTGATGGGGCTCGTTTTTCGTGTTGAACAATGTCTAGTTGCGATTTTTGGGGTCCAACAATGTGTAGTCGCATTTTGGATGTTGATGGGGGCTTGAATTATGAAAATGACATGTATATGATGGTGATGATACATGTGTGTTGTATAATTAACATTGCCTTAAATAAAGAAATAAAAATCAGATTTTTTTTTTTTGACTGAAAAATAAAAATCAGTTTTTTGCTCATTTGCTCATTTTCTCATTTTTTGGTGCTTCCTGCTGATCTTCATTACTCATTTGTTGCTCTTGTACATATCTTCAATGGCTTTCTGCAAACATGAAAGGTGTATCATCTCTCTTAATAAACTGAGTTAGATTGATTCCCAGACAGCATTTTGAAAGAAATGAAAGTAAAAACAAAACCTGATAATACTTGAAAAACTGGTTCCTTTTCTTCTTGTAAGTTGGTGTCAAAAGATCACGTTCCATATCGAACGGTAAAGGATCAAGATGAACACCTTTGATGATCTCAAATCCCTTCAACTGTATATAAAAGACAGCTATAAAACATCACAACCCCTGTAACATTATCATTCACTGCTCATTTTACAACACAAAAATCAGAACAAACCTTCTTGTCTTTACCAATCTTTGTCAGTTCTTCAAGAACATAGTTTCTTGCTTTTGTATCTTCACATAAGGCGTTGAAATCTCCAGAAACACGATTTGTTTCTCCCCAACGCTGAAGAGATTCAGCGTTGGGATTGACCACAGCAATGAGAAAGGACTCATAGCTGTTGCCATATATCCATATCTGAAACAAACCATTATGTGATAGGTATCAGCTGTTGCCATATATCCATATCTGAAACAAACCATTATGTGATAGATGATACCTAATAGGCCATTAAATAAGAAAATATGAGAATAGATTTGAAAAGAAGAAACTCACCGCGTCTATACAAGATGCTAGGGCGTAGACGCTCTCCAGATTCTCAACTGAGACGTATTCTCCTTGCGAAAGCTTGAAAATGTTCTTCTTTCTGTCAATTATCTTCATGCTCCCATCTGGTTGCCATTCTCCAATATCCCCTGTGTAAAAATGCGATCAAAATGGTTAAAAAACGAACATAGAAAGATATAGACGGAATCTTGTGTGAGACGGTCTGTCTCCACCTTGGTATTTGGGTCTTGTTTTTCTTTAAAATATGAATGGGTTAGAGCCCAATAAAAGCATGAGTCATATAATATGGTAAATAGATATACCTGTATGAAACCATTCACCAATCATGACTTCCTTGGTGAGAACTTCTTGTTTGTAGTACCCTGAGAACAAGCACTTCCCTCTGATGCATATTTCGCCACGAGGAGTGTTAGAAAGGGCGTCGTATTCCATATCAGGAACGGATTCTAGACACACGTCTACAATAGGCAACGGAGGGCCCACTGTGCCAATCATTCTCACTTCATTTGGTTTTGCTACAAATGATCCTGCACATGTTTCTGTTAAACCTGCACCAGATTCAGACAGTTTATTAGTGCTTGGTACTTAACTCTTCGTATATGTCTTTTTTTTAACCGTTCAAGTTACCATATCCTTGTACGACATGAGCACAGGTTACAACACGTAAATATGTTTCCACACTGGATGAAAGAGGGGCTGCTCCTCGAGAGGATGAGGCGTAGGTTCCCTCCTAGACCTTCTTTCACCTACAGATAATTACGATCTTACAAGTCTGTAGAATGTAATAGACTAAAACATAAGTATGAAACAAAAGCTTTAGCTTTCAATCAAATCACCTTGTTGAAAATAAGTTTATCTAGTGCTGGAGCAGCCTCTGAATGCTTATATCCTCTGCTCATGTTACGGAATTTGCTGCAAATTCAAACGTAATTTGCATTTCAAAATGTTGGTATTTTTTAATCCTTTAAGGAAGAACACAGCGCTTACTAGGAATAAGCGGCATTGAAGACTGTCCGTCTGAGAGCACCAGCAGAGGAAACCTTCTCCACCAAACCTGGAAAACTTTAAAAGTTAATTTTTTTCTTTTTCAAGATCCATGTTTTTGGGTTTAGGACCTTTTTTTAGACCTTAATGAATGTACCTGTATATATCCTGTCCAAAACACGTGGGACCACGCAGAGTACTGTTGGTTTGAGCTCCTTGATGTCGTCTAGGAGTAGCTTTATATCCTGATGAAATGCAACCATGACGATCAACATCAGAATTGATCATTTTGGACACTGAATCAGCTGTAATATCTTGTTTTTTAACTTACCTTGTGCCAAAATCCAATAGACGCGCCTTTTGATATGAACAGTTCTTCAATCACTCGATCGAATATATGTGCCAATGGGAGATAAGACAGGTATACATCTGTCTCACTAAACTGTCATTGTAAGAGAACTAAGTTAATTATACACATTTGCATTTTCTGAGGCATGATTGTCTAAAAGCTCTAATTTTTCACCAGTCATGTCCAAACCTCTTCATTTATGCTCTCTAGATGGTGATTCACTCCAGATATAATTGACAGAATGCTCTCATTTGAAATCATCACTCCCTTTGGATCACCTGTCGTTCCACTCGTGTACATTATCGTGCAGATATCTGTTTTTTTCTTGATTGGGATCTCGTATTTGTTGTTCGTTCCCTTCAGGAAAACGAGAATGAACTCAAATCAATAAACACATAAGATGATCATTGAATAGTTGAAAGAGTTTGTTATGCTTAAACCAAGCTTTACCAGAAGCAAAAATTCACTCCAAGAATATATCTGTGAGCCAAAATTTTCAGCCACTTGCTTTTGTTCTTGATTGATCTCTCCAAAGCTTACAATAGCTGTAAGATTGTTCAAATTAACATCCACCAAAGAATGAAAAAGATAAACTGAAACGCACGACTGGCTTACTTTTCAAGTATTTTTTGGTGCTGGGAAGTGTTTTCAGCAACTGTAATGAAGGTTAAAAATGATCAGATACTACAAAAAGAACAGCAAGAAATAGAAGGTTCCAGAATACAATGGAGTGAGCAGCTTCATTACCTCTGCAACTTTGGTTTCTTCGACGAAAGCAATTGAAATCTCAGCATGAGAGATGATATACTCAATTGCACCAGCGCCTGAAACCAGATCACGTGTCACTATATGATTCTAGATGATTCTAAAGAAAAAAAACACGAATGGATTTTACCTAGAGTGTCGTATAATGGCACACAGTAGAGACCATAAGCATTACAGGCCTGAGAAAAACCAGACATTCTGCATTATTACATGCATGTGAGACGAAACAACAGCCTGTGAATGATAGAAAACTACCTGCATGCTGATAACCCAACGTGGGCAATTTGCACCATAGATCCCACATCTCCCACCCTGTAAAGTAAAAAGTTAACTAAGCTCATGAACAAATTCAAACATCTTATATGAGCTCTAAATCTGAAAATCTTACTTGAGTAACACCAGACGAGCAAATGGAGGCACCGATTTGTAGGACTAAATCATATACTTTTTGTAAGTAAACCACACATATTGAACTGCCTGTAAGCTCAGTAATATGAGAATGTTGCAATATTCAAGAAATTGAAATAAAATGAGCGGATCGTGGATGATCATACCTTTCCGTCTACCATTTTCCTCTCACCGAGCATTTTGTTATCGGGGTATGTCTTCACCGACAAGCTGCAATAGGGAAACAATAATTTGTTCTTAGATATTTTCAGACAGCAATGTAAGTGCTTTAAGCTCTAAAACCCCATAAAGTTTGGATATTTGATTCTAATAAGAATGTCAAGAAAACGCTTAAAATAGTAAGAACTTAATGAACTCAGCTATACTAAGGGAACAGGATTTTTCCACTTGTTATGTAAAGTTAGATAAATGGTTCTTACCAAAAGCTATCCCAGCAGCTATCAAGACCTTGAGGTAAAGGCCTAAATCCGTTTTTCAACGAGCACATTTCTGTATACTGGCCCAACTGATGGCTTCCCGCCTTTTGCTTCTCTTGCCTTCTCAATCTCTACAATAAATTTCTTTGTTCCTGCCATCTCTCTCTCTCTCTTTGTTTTTAAGACATAATTCAGCATTCAAATTGGCATCTTATAGAAAGGGGTACTAAGTTTTCTTACAAGCCTTTTCAAGATTCTTGGTGGCCAAAACATGCATCTGTTTTGTATTGAAGCCAACCACCCAACCCCATATTGACTGTTGAGTTTGCTTTAGCAAGAAGGAATTAATACTATGAAGGCAGTTTACGTGAAAGACTGATGTAGTTCTGTTTTTTTTTTCCTAAAATTATTATTTAAAAACTTAATATTTCAGGTTAGGTGATCTGATCAACTCATTTAGGAAAATAATATTGTTTTGCTTTTCCTTATCATATTCTTTCACGTCTTCTTAATTCCAATAATAGAAATAGTACTAAAAACACAAATTTATATGCGAAAGCAAGAAAGCAATCCGGCCCTTAACAAGAATACTATGCTTCATTTAATTCATTACATAAATGATAAAACTAAATCCCATGCATACAACACTTGAACAAATATAATTCCAATCATCATATATATCGATCATAAAACAACTTTTATTCATTCCCATAAATATATGGACGATTTTTCAGCTATCGTTCACTCCTTCGCCTTCGAGCAGAACCCTGAAAGAGCTTGCTCCAAGCTTAAGCCTGAAAGTTGCATATCATTTAGTAGACACAAATAGTCAAATGTAGAAATAAGTTAATAACAAGTTAAGAAACAAGGAGTTCTTGAAAGAACTTACTTTTTACAGTCATAGTTCTTGTCTATAGGAGGTAAATTAAGGTCTACGCCACATTTCTTGGGAAGAGCAGGGATAATTTTGGGATCGTACTTAAAACTCTTGAGCACGTCCTTCGTACAGTTACAAAGGACTACTTGATCATCTTTCGATTTCATCACGTCTTTCAAGTTCTTCATGCCTGCACAACAATTTTTTGTCGGTTCTTTGCCTTTCAGGTAATCGATGCATGGGGTTAAGTTTTTCACCACTGTCAGGCATGAAGGATCAGACATTGCTGATTTTGAAACGAGCAAAAGAGCGGTGAAAACGTACAACAAACGACTCATTTTGGAGACGGTGATGATGTAAGGGAATGCTTAGAAGTGGTGTAAGTTAAAGGACTGTTTGGTGAACTTATATAGTGTGGAGTTGAGTTTTGTGATGATTGTTTCTTCTACGAGAGTTTTGTGATGATTGTTTCTTCTACGACTTTGTGAATGTGAGATTTGCATGATCTCAATTCTGTTTTCAGTCACAAAATGTGTTTCAAGTTTCAAGTTTCATCACGTAAAGACAGCCAGATGATGAAATGACACTTTTAGTGACTTAATGATTCATGTGAAATATCAGGATATATTTGCAAATTAATAAGCGCTCTAATCAGTTTTCAATATTTCCTAAAAAAAAAGTAAAAACAAAGTGCAATAGATTATATTGAAATGGGGCTTCTATAAACTATGTAGATCAATCAAATTTCACAAATGGAAGCAACAAGTAAGATATCCCTACTGACGTACAGAGATTTTGTAATGTACAAGCATCTATATCTTTGGAGAAAGTGTTCTATGATTGTAACGATTGTAACTTGGTATCGATTGGTCATTTATTGAACACTGAGCTTGCACCCGGCATTTCAGGATGCGAAGCAGCAGCAGGTGTGAGAGGCTGGAAGTTTGTGTTGGCGACAAACCAGTAAAGAGCCCATTTCAGATTGCAAAGAGTGTACTTGAGAGCTTTGGTCCAATTATCCGGTTTATTGAAGCTCTGAGTGATGGAGTAACTTTCCACTTTGTCATTCTCAATTCTGTAAAACACACACCACGAGTTAGATTTCTAGATATAATGATATACATTGTAGCAGAAAATACACATTATTCTCATGAAAATTTAAATGCTTATGTGATTTTAGAACTGCAATGCAATCACCAAAGATGAGAAAACCAATCAAGAAATATTCTTATTTAATGAAAAAATAAAAATAAAATCTCTAAGTCTCGAAACAGCAACAGAAGATTTTCAAGATGACAAACACCTGGACAACACACAACAATGCTCTGTGTCTTTTCCGAGAGTCAAATATGGTTTATCTTAAATAATCAGCAACTATATCAATTTGTGTAAATGAAAAAAAAAAAAAAAAAGAAGAAATTTGCCAGCTTACATCCAATGCATATCATGCAGGCAAAAAACACTTACTTGTACGGGAGCTTAAAACATTTCGCAGGAGGAATGTTGTTTTCCATATCTTTTGAGTGTGCAAACTCTGAAAAATCCTTCAGACAGGTCAAGAATAATGTCATTGCTTTGTCATAACGAGTGCTCCAGAATACAGTCGTTCACAGGGCCAAAGCTGAGAGAGAGTAGAAATTAGCTATGCCATTTGTAAGTAGGAACAAAACATTTGGATTGCTTAAATGTACAGCTAAGAGATGCTGAATAAAAGCCATTGAAATATAGGAGGCTACAGCAGCAAAATTTTAGAACAACAATTTATATACCTACACGTGTTTAAAAGAAGAGGAACTAATAGGCATGTTTCATTAATTTATAACATCAAAACAATTAACATTCGGTCCATACCTACAAGTGTTCAAAAGAAGAGGAACTAATAGGACACATTCCATTAATTTATAACATCGAAACAATCAACATTCAGGACATTCCAAAGGCCATCAAATTCTGTGAAATTGGTTTTCTACAGAATAAATTAGAAACTAATCGATCTCCTAAGACTCTTTAACAGTTTTACTTTTCTTGGTTCTGATGCGTTTACAGAAATGAAGCATAGCACTGTTTTCAACTTACAGCTCATAAGTATTGTTGTTGACGTCCATAATGCGAGGATAACTCCCCATTGGAAGAATTTTAATGCGATATCTGATAGCAATTGATCAAGGGATATTCAAAAGGACAGGGTAACATTATCGATTCTGTTAGTTCAGAATATAGCTGAGATAAGACATAGGAAATTAGAAATATTAGAGATAAAAACCAAAACAACTTCATTGGTTCAGAATACCACCATTCAGCAGCCATGATATAGAATAGTATCATATTACGGGGCTCAAAGTAAGCATCCAAAATAGTTACATATATATGATAGTAGAAAAAGGATACAGAAACTTTGGTCTAAAGTATTGAGCCATTGTATGAAGGAGAAGACAAGCTTGTCCCCAAGCAGCATTTATCTCATCCCACTCAACCTAAGGCAATTCAACATGAAAAGTGCAACAAAAGTGGACCTTAAAAGATGAATACACCATTGCTACAAACATATCATCCAGTCATCTCATTTTTATACCTGGACTTTGGGAAGTCTTCCGAGACGGAAGTTGTTGATAGTTCCAAATTCTCCGTCATGCCAAATAGGGAAGGCATCATTTAGCACATTAGTGCACTTCAATTGCTCTAAATGAGCTTGTGAGACTTCAATCTTTGCTAGAATTGCATCCCGCTCTTCCTATCGAACATATTATCAAGTTGAATATTATTTTATCAATTCTGATAAAAAAAAGATAGAAAGAAAGCTACTATTAATAGGAGTAAGATTAATTATATTCTTCCAGCGTCATTATATTTTGATCTCAATGAGTATGGCTAATATTATAATTCCCTGAAAGCATTAACGAGCAGTCGCTTCAAGGCCACACATGAACAATACATTACAACTCAAATTACCCACCCAAGATCACGCTCCTTGTTATTGATTTTAATGATAATCAAAATAAAAAAGACTCCAAAGAGGCCAACTAATATAAACCTGATGTGAGATCAACTGAAACTGGAAGTTATTGAACTCCTGCCAATATCTGGAAAAAAATAAACATGTCAGGAAAAGAATGAATTAAAACCAGCATATTGCTGTCAGAGTACTTCACTAGCAATAACTCAACTGCATAGGTTTCAATTAATTCATGATATTTATTGAGGATTACCGCTCTTCTAATTCTTTAAAACGGCTAGACTTTAACTCCAGTTCCTTCAGTTCAGCATTCACTTCAGCACACTGCTTCTCTGTTTCTGCAATTGCTGCTTCTAGCTTTCGTTCATCTTCTTCTATCTTATGAGATAACCAAAACAACAAAATCAATCATTGAATTCCAAATTAGAGATTGCTGGTCACAGTAAAAAAAATTCAAAGGAACAATCAAGTATTTTACTATTTAAGCTTTTAACTAGATTATACTATTATAGAATTCCTAGACATAATAGATAGCTATATAAGGCTTAAGTTTCCATCTAAGGCACTTTGAACAGTTAACTGCTAAACCCCTGCATCAATTCCAGTAAAAAGAGAACAATGTAAAGAGGGAGGCAAAATAATATCAAAAAAGTGAAACTCATTGATGAGAGACCATGTGAACATTGTGCTCCACAACAATTCACCTTATCTAAAAACTAAAACTGAAAGATAATTTTCACAAAAGATTGCAGAGAAATGACCTTCAGCTTCTCTTTAAGAAACTCAGTTTCAGTAAGAACAGTTTTTGCTTCCCCTTCCAATCGTTGAAAACAGGCTTCATACGCATTTATATCGCGGTTTACATCTTCAACCTCCTTATCAAGCTTATCAGACAAAACTCTCATGCATTCAAGACATAAAGGTTGCTCAACCTGCACATAAAGAAAATATTAGAAAGAAGCCGATTGATCGAAGCATGATATGTTTGGCGGCAAAGAAATATTATACAGCTTCAAAGACAACGTGCTGTATCTTTTGCAGTAAATACAAATTTTATTTATACCTGTGTTTGTGTAGTGGCAATCTCAAATGCACGATTAAGGACTGTTATTGTGGAGTGAAAGCCTGAATTGTGCGGTTGCATGGGGGAGTTAGTAGGCCCACCTTCAGGTGATGGCAAATTGGTCCCACCTCCAGCTTCAGATTTGTACACTGAAGCAGCTGGCGGAGGTAATACAACAAATGATTCGTCTATTGCCTTCCCAGACTGGCTAGCATCGGGATGCATTGCTCCACCTCGAGGACGAGGAGGAACTCCTGGCGTCTGATTCCTTTGCTTTGGCAAAACTACGAATGAGTGGTCCATCTTTGTCGAACCTACAACACTGCTAGTTCCAAGGATCGAAGAGCCTTGCATCCCTGCACGTTTTTATACATATTATCCATGCAGAAGACCCAAATAGTCAAGATAAATCTGCCATCTGGGGTTGCTGAAGCCTCAAAAATCTCATGGTCTTCATGTTTAAGGTAAAACTAATAAAATTTTCAGATTATGATAAACATCATATGGGGCTATTGTGTGGACAAACGAAAAAAGGAAACTTAGTTTTGTCCAAGACTAAATCGAACCACATGAGATCCAGAAGTTAACAATAGGAAAACACTCAAAAAAAGTTTGAAGTATAAACCACAATGCAGTTTCTTCCCAGCAGTCCTTCCCCAATTGAAACAGAATACAGGAAAGGAAATAAAAACCGATAAACTAATGCACCTCCACATAATTTCAATGCTATGAAAACAAAGCAATCAAATACTTTCTACTCGTATTAGAGTAAAGCAAAAACCATTGCCCAATCAATCAAACTGAAATATTACTCAATAGAAATCGCCTAAGCAAACTTCTAAATTCACCCATAAATAATCAAACAGCATTACCTCTCTAAATTTCAAATTACTTTTCCACTAAGGTCTCACTGAAATTTGACATACAAGTCGTTTTCAAGATCACATACCATAATTAAAGTAAAATACCTGAAGCGGGAAATTTATCGGCATAAGAATCGACGCCAACGATGCAGAGGCTTTGACGGCAGTTCTGGCAGAGGAACCGCGGAAGATTCGGGTCCGCCGGCAGGATCCGGCCCTTATCGCCAACATGACTCCCGCTTCCGTTTTTCTTCATAACAGATTAAATTCCTTCGATTGATTGATTGATTCAAGTGTTCAACTCCCTAGTACTATCATAAATTCCCGCAAGAGACGGAAATAGATTAACGCGAATTTTTCTTTTGAATTTTATTTACGATCACTCTTATTCACACATATTTCCTTGTGAATTTTGTGTTTAAAAAATTTCACACATTCTTTAAATAAGTAAAAATTAGGTCTCGGTGTAATATTGAGTTCTAAATAACTTTACTTTCACAAATATCTAATGCAAATTATTTATTTATTTATTTAACTTTAAATCAATTCTTGATGAAATAAAAGTGAAGGACCAATTAATGATTCAATGTTTGGTTAGGGCTAATGGAGGATGATGAAATCCCCTTTTGATATTTAGATTTTGAAAATTCAGTGTCTTATAAATAGTTAAATACAATTTGTACGTAAAAACAATTACAGTATGGAGTTAAATTTTACAGCATGTTAATTTATTTTTTTAATTTGTTTTGAAGGAATATGGTTTTTTTTTTTTTGGATATGTGTGAGAGGAACATGTTAATTTTTTTTATAAAGGTAATTAATTATAATAGTTTTTTAAGATAATTAATTACAATAATTTTTTTTTACATGTTAATGTTAATAAAAAAGGAAAAAGTAAAAGAACTCGTGTGTTAGTATTAGTTTTAAATAAATTAATTAACAATAAAATTTCAATGTTTAGTATTAAAAAAAGATGGCAAGCCTATAACTAGATTGGGCCGTTACATGTGCCAGCTGGATTATGCAGTTGTTGGGAACAGGCTGCCATGGGCTGTTTTTTAGGTTGGGCCGGATTATGAATTGAGAACCTTCAATTTAATACGTAAGCCCAATCTTAAGGTCCATAGTCTATAAATATCGCTATCATCGATTTCCCTTTGGAATCAGATTTCATATCGTTCTTCAAGTCTGAACCAACCCGTCGATTTTAGGCATTTAATGGAGGCGTTCGAATCCCAGATCCACCAGGTGTTTGTGAAATTGTTCGACGGAAAGCACAGAATCTTGAATTTCGACGCGCCCTCAATATCTGTCTCCGCCCTCAAACACCGTATTCAAACCCTAACCGCCATCCCCGCCCATCTCCAACTCCTCCTAGTCGACAACAGCCGCGTGCTTCATGATCAGGGAACCCTAACTATTGCTCAATCGCGGGGGAATCCCCAATTTCCGGAAGCCCTATGTCCTGATTCAAATAGCCAATCAACGAGGGATCACGATTTTATAGGGCTTCGTTTCACCGATGTGGCTGAGAGTCTGGTGGGCTCTGATCGGTTGGGGAAGTTTCCTGTTGTTGTGCACTTGCTGCTGAGGCTTAGGGGTGGGAAAGGTGGGTTTGGGTCGTTGCTGAGAGGGGCGGCGACGAAAGCTGGGCAGAAGAAAACAAATAATTTCGATGCTTGTAGGGATATGAGTGGGCGAAGGCTGAGACATGTGAACGCGGAGAAGAAGTTGGAAGAGTGGAGAGCAGAGGCGGAGGAGAGGAAGCTGGAGAAGATGGCAGAGGAGTTCATTAAGAAGAAGACGAAAGAGGTTCAGAAGAGCGGAAAGGGCAAGGGGGGTGATAGTGCTGAGAAGTATGTGGCAAAATACAGAGAGGATTCAGCTAAGTGTATGGAGGAGGTGGATAAGTCGGTGCGGGAGTCAATTAAGGGTCTGATTAGCTCAAAAAGGAAGAGCAAGGCTGAGGAGAGTGGGTCTACAACCAAGCGGTTGAAGATATGGTATGAAAATTTAAAACCCTCCATTTTTTTTGCTTTTGTGATATTGTAATGTTTTGTCATAAGTGAGTTATATTTCAACATGTTAGTAAGTTACGTAGTTGTCTTACACTGAATAAGAATTTTTTCTTCACCAATATTGAGTTAGGAGTTGTCTGTGTCTCTCAGATTGAAGGAATGAGTAGGATGATTATATAAGATGAACAATGTCTGTGTCTATTGCTGCTCTGTAACTATTAAATAGGAAAAAATAATGATTAGAATCGTGTCATTAAGCACTGAATCCTGTAATTTCTATCTCCCAATATTGGTGGAACAATTGAATTTTGCTATGTGGGTGAATAAAGCATTAACTTAGACATGAATTTTTTTTTTCCAGGATGGGAAAGAGAAAAATGGGCGATAGTGACAGTGAGGACCTGGATGAGGATGGCACTGATGAGGAGGAAGAAGAGAAGGAGAATGAGAAATCTGTAATCATAGATAATGGGAGTCATTCAGATTCAAGCAAAGAAGTAGAAGCAAGTTCAGGTTCAATTACTGGTGGGAAACTTGATTCTGGATCTGTTGATCGAGGTTCCTCTGGGAATGGTTCTGAGGAAGAAGACACTGAGCAGTCCGTGAAACAAGTTAGAAGTCTGGATGTGTGCAGTGAGGATGAAAATATTAAAAATAGGTATAGTCCTGTGCTAGAGAGTCCTGAAGAAACTAAAGACTATATTGAAGATATATCACAGGTGCCTGAAAAATCTCTCTCAAGTGCAGTAATCGAAGTAGTTAGTCAGCAACCTGAAACCTGTGGTTCAGATGTCGAACTTGTTTCTGCTGCAGAAGTTAAAGATAATAGTTCCAAATCTAATTCAGTTGTGGAAGAATCAGTGTGTGCGAGTGAAAGTCTTGAAAATGTGAACAAGCCCCTAAATTTTGATGATTATCATTCAGCAGCAGAGTTAGAGGTATGCCTCTGATTGTCTCCCTCTCTAATACAATTTCTCATCTTTATGTTTTTTCCTAGTGAATCATATACATTCTAATATCGGTGGCTTTAATGTATCAATAACCAATCATAGGTTCTTGGTTTGGAGCGGTTAAAATCAGAACTTCAAGCCCAAGGATTGAAGTGCGGGGGTACTCTGCAAGAACGTGCAGCAAGGCTCTTCCTGCTTAAAACAACACCATTGGAGATGCTTCCAAAGAAGCTTTTGGCCAAGAAATAAGATGCCTAGCATAACTGCTCTAACATGGTTCATCGTTGGACCTAATCAAATCACATGTAAAATGGAGAACGAAAGTTTCATTTGCTACTGAAATTGTATGTGGATATTATGCATGTTTGAGTAATGTACCTCCTCCTTTCAGGTTAAGCTACTGAAACATTTGAAAATTCTGAGGTTCCCCCATGAGTGGGATATCTGTATTTGTATTATTACTTATGCAATAGAAACTGAATTTTATTTGGTTAAAGTTTGTTTTGTTCTTTTTTTTGTTCCTCATGTAGTTATAATGTTATATTACTTATTACTTATGAAAGAAAGGTGATGGTGAAGATGAAGGTCCAGATTTGTTGAAAGAAAATGCTATTAGCTGCGTGCCTGCATCAATTCAATCACCATAAATGCAGCACGAGATCTCATCTAGAAACCTGAAATGAACTTAATTTACTCAGTGGAAAAAGAAATTTGAATGGTTGAACTTCAAAAGTTCTCATGAAATGTGTCGGAGAAGTCCTGCAGTTTGTGCGGATACTTGATCACTTATCTATACATTCCACATGGAAAATGTGTTCATGTTCAGGCATGAATCTTATTGTGTCCTTTGGGACGTCATCCACAAGTCGTGTTGTGCAGGTTACATCATTAGGTTCTTCGTCGTGAATCATGACGATTTTCTCCAATTGGGATCTTTCCGTAGGTTTCAAATGTTGAAATTGTCCATCTTATGTATCACCCTGTCTGATACACGAACTCCACCAGAAGTAACTGAACCAGGAACCTGAGGGCTGTTTTGTCTTGCCATGCATATGCTGATATGCAGCAGGATATTCTGATATCTGTGCAGGTATAGCTGTAGTAAAGGGTATAAGTATAACTAGAGACAAGGCAAGGATGATTCTGAAAACAGGTTGAATTGTTGTCTGCACCTGCATTGGCTATACTAGTTCATTAGTAGTCCACTCGAACCCCCTATCTTAGACCCTCTTCTCTAATCTTAATCCTTTTTTGCCTTGTAGTTAAGCATATTAGTTTCAATTAAAATAAAGAAAAAACAAATCTCATATATTTTCTTAATTTCTGTTGTAATGCATTGTCATTTAATTGACTTGGGTTTGCTCTAAGTATGTTTATTGTATTGTTTTTGCTGAGCAGGTAGATGCTCTTTTCAGCATATGATATTTGCTCATATTTCAGTAACTGAGTTGTATTTTCATTGTGAAGATTATGTAGAATCCCCCACTGAAAGCCTTTTAGAAAAAATTATTGGTCAGTGCCAGCTTGAGATTGAGAACCTGATCAAGGATGAATGGTATGTGAAATGAAAGTTATGATTAAATGCAAGTGACTTGTGTTTGTGCTATTTGATAGTAATTCTGCAAATAGGATAACCTTTTCCCTCTGTAACTGTTTCCCAAGTCAACATACATGGAAGGCAGTGATCACATCCACAGATAAACTTCAGCCTGTCTGATACCTGAAATTCGTCCGTAAAATTTAAAACATACTGTGAAAATGATTTGATCATCTGAATACTATACTTAATTGTGGCAATAAAAGAGATGCACATATTTAATTATTTATATGTATAGAGATGGTGAGAATTTTATTCAGATATGGATACTAAAGATGGATATGACAGTCGAGCATTGATAAGGCCTACTCCCGCAACACCTTCTGAGGAAGTGGTGATTCTATAGCTATTATTTAAATATATTTATATATCTTATTTTTTCTACTGCATATAATAGTGATTAATTTTGAGTATTCTGTATTATAAGTTGTATGCATAATCATAGTATTTGTGTGGGGGTGAGGGATTTTCATCTTGAAAGCTGAAATATGAATTATTGGATTGCAACAAATTTAGCATGAACTACTACTAGTCTGTGAAGTCCTGCAGATTGGACACTTTCTATTCATGCTCAACCAGTTATCTATACATTCAACATGGAAACAATGTTCGCATTCAGGCATGAACCTTATCGTGTCCTTTGGAGCATAATCTGCCAGACATATTGTGCAAGTTACATCACTAAATCCTTCAACAGAACAACTTTCATTAATTGTGATCTTTCTGTAGGTTTCAATGGTGGATTTTTTCCAAGCCCCAGCTTGATAAACCAACTCTCTCGGAACTTTGAGATAGATTGCTGTTTTGATTGTTCTCACTTTTCATGCATGCCCAGACAATTATCACAGCAGGTATAATCAAAGCTGGTATAGCTAAGATCAAGGTAATGCTTCTGGAATCATGTTCTTTTTTTGTGGCACCTGCAAAATTGATGTTATCAGCAAGTTTGTACTTATTCTTGTAATATGGAATCCCGAGTGTTCATATTTCCTCGCTTTTGGTATCCTCATTAGCCCTGTAGGCATGCATCTACCCAAGGATATATTATTTGATTTGTCACATTATATAGGTCATGTATAGCAGAGGAATCCTTGTTATGTTAATATTAGTTGTAGTTCAATAGCGTTAAATTGGCTTGCCAAATGTGTATTATATTTTTGTTGGCATAGCAGATGAACAGTATTTCAGCGCGTAGTTATAGTTAACATCATAACATGTGCTCTATATTAGTGCTGTTTGACCTAAACTGATTAGACTTTAGAGACGCAGGAAATATTCTAAGTTTCTGAATTTTTTTTTTCTTGGCTGCTACATTTTAATAGCACGATTGCAGATAAATGGTATGAGATATAAAAAATTTGGGATTTTTTTTTACCTATTTCAGAGTTGCAATCTTTGCAGCGAGAGCCATTTTCACTGGTTGGAGAGCCACAATCTTTGCAATCACTGACATTTTTTTTAATTGCAGATCCACAATCTTTGCAATCTGAGATTTCCCATGTTAGCTCGAGATAGGCTGGAAAGTCAGAATCATTAGAAGATGAAACTGGGACTGGTACTGTGGCAACTTTCGTGCAGTTGGGAAATTGCATTATATCTTGGTGCTTTATGACTAAGGTATCGGAGGTCATGTTTCTGAGGCAATAAAATGGACTGATTGGACTCACCTGGCCCATAGGACAGCTAAGGATGGTGTAATTCTGATATGAAACCGCCATCAACAGAGAAGATGAAAGATTCAAGCTCAAAAGTCGCCTTGGGAGGCAATTACTAGGATCTTGTAGCATAGCTCTTCTCATGTAGTAATCGATAGAGCTCACATAGAAGTCTCCGGAATCAGGAATGTCTAGAATGGGCGTTTTCTGGCCATTGCAGCTAATATTAAATCCGGGAGGTTCACAGTTTTTGGGTTGATAACCTTGTAACCAGAAGGGGAAATGTATGGCAAGGCCATTCTTATCACACTATGAAGTTTGACAATCGTTCTTAGCGTGGACTATTGAGATGAAAGAGAAAAAGAAAAGGATCAAGTTCTTACTGATGCCCATATCCCCCAAGATTATGATTAGGAGGAAAGATGTTATATACTTTCCAAAGTCAACTCTAGATTTCAGGGGGATACCATGGTCTGTTCAACAAGTATAGCCTTTTTATTATTTTGAAGCTTTCTACGTTATTAGATTAATAATTCATTATTTAGGTTTAAATTTTTAAGATCATTGTTAGCCTAGTTGAAATTAATACAAAAGAAGCAACAGGTGATCGTGTCACTTCATGTCTATGAGAAGTCATCACCTTTTTTCTTAAGGATAAGGTGTTGACTAGTTTGTGCAGGGCACAAATAACCAAAACATAATATAAGAGTAAAAGGAAAACATAATATTTAATCTCATATCAGATAATATGGAATGCACTGGTTATATCAGCTCTTCTGTTGGATCATCATCTGGAGGTAATGTGATTCTTCTTGTTTCTTGAACTCTGGTCGTCGGATATGAGGTTTCTGACTTGTTTTTCATTATAGTACAATTTAGTGTATGGTTGACGTAGACTTTGTCAAAGGTGTTTATTATATGGCAATTTGGTGAATAATTGAACTGTATCTTCAGCATATATAATTATAGATAACATGTATTCTATGTTTATAATCTTATCCACAAGAATATGACGACCTAATCAGTAGCAGGAAATACTTCAGAATGTATATGCCCCAAATTCATGCTTGTTAAGAAATGATATACATGCCAGTTTTATAGTTTCCAAAGTCAGCTAAAAGATTCAGGGGTGATCCAATAATAGTAAAAAAAAAATCTATTTCACAGTCTACTCTATATGACAGTAGTCCTGCAAATAGGACAGGTAGTTTCCCTCTGTAACCATTTATCAAGACAATCTGCATGGAAACAGTGCTTGCATTTGCAGATTAGCCTGAGTTTCTCCAATGCCTGATACTCACCCAAGCATATGGGGCAAGAATCACCGTTAGGCCCTGAAATACACCAACTCCCACCTATTATCACCTCTTCTGTTGAAAATCCATCACTTGAGTCGTCTGTAGCCATGACCTCAATCGAAGATGCAACTGATAATTCATCAAGGGCTGCAGTTGGGCTTGGAGCCGATGGTCGAGGCTGTAGCCAAGGTTGAGGTAATCTTATTCTTGGCATTTCCCATACTCTGGTATTACTACTTTGAGATGTTTGATTGTTTGCCTCATCAATTTCTATCAAATTTCTTGCACATTGAAGGCAGCCTCCTGTGCAAAATAATGTGCTTAGTGTTGCTGTTGAGACAATGACAAAGCATATTATGATGATACCGAGGACTGGTTTGCTTGTTGATCCTCCTGCAGCAATTTGTTTTGCTGTTGAGTACTATGATATAGGGGTTAACACCGGGAAATTACATATTTAGAGACAAGGCGGATTTTTTTAGCCCTTTAAAGAATGGCAAGATCGAACGTAGTAACATTTTTTTTTAGAAAATGAAATATACTTGATATATTAAAAAAGTAACATGCTCTTTTTTTTAGTTTCAAGATTTGTAGAGGCTCAAGATCATGTGCAGACATCAAGGCACACGAGGATGTCACAACCTTTGACTATCTCAAGCTTCAGCTCAAGTACTTTTAACTCATGAAGTTAAAAGGCATCTTGGTTTTTTATGCAACAAAGTGCGGTAAGTAATGACTGGGTGTTTCCCATTTTTTGGTAAGCAAAGAGTCGGACCCCACATACATATAAATTTTTCTAGGATAATAATACTATAATAGAGTGAAGGAGTGACATATTAGAACTTTATTCAGTTGCTGACAATAAAGGTATATATGTCACCTAAGCTGTGCAAAGGCTCATTCTTGGACTGCCTCTTGGGAATCCATGACTTGAAAGCTACTTTTGGGTTATATCCTATTATTCATTTTTTCCTCACACGAATAGACTTAGCTTCCTAATTAAGAGTTAAGTGGTGTGTAGGCTATTATGTTATTGCAAAGAAATCTAGAAAATAGCCACCGGTTGGCCCACATCGAACTGACAAAAACATGATGCAGTATATATCAACGGCGCTGTACTAAATTTTATATATTTTTTTTTTTTTTTGGTTCATTACTTTGGGTTTTGTCATGTAGAAAATGCAAACCAAAACTTATCTTGATTACTAACCTTTGCAGTCCTCTTTGCAACTGGGATCATTCCAAGCCAGCTGAAGATCATCATCAATGCCATTATCCTCATCAAAAGGCGATGAAATCGGGATATTCAAACTATAAATCACTTTGCACCCTGTCAAATTCTTGATCTCGTCCACCATTGACATCTTTGAAGTAGCAAAAATGGAGGCTGTGGAGTTGCTTAAACAATTAATCACAGAGAAATTACGAGGCCCGACCATCAGACTCTCAGGAGGGCAGCTAAAGAAGGTGTAATTCTGATATTTTTCAGCAACAAAAGGAGAAGATGAAAGACTTAAATTCTTGACTCTCCCCGGTAGACAATTCCCTGGATCATAAATCTGTATTTTCTGGTCGAAATAATCAATATCGCGAACATAAAAATCGCCTGAAAACGGGAGGTTTAGAACTACAAATCCTTGGCTCTTGCATTTCAGAATGAAGTTATGATCTTGATGATGATGATGACTTTTATGGTGAGGTTTTTGGCCTTCTTGTAGCAACCTAAAAGGGTATTGTATATAGAAGCTGTTATTACCACAAGTTGGAATTTGGTTTTCTGAATAGAAAGCAGAAATGAGCAGGAATACAAGGAATAATTTAATTTGCAAGAAGCCCATATTCATCTTGGTAATGATCATTGGGACAGTAGGGACGATTTTAAATATGTGTGTTTACATCTTTGCTAATATGCTTCTGAAGTTGAACAGATTGATTTAAATATTTATAGAACTTTTTTAGTACAATGATCCCACCAAAACTATTACAACATGAAAATGTTATTCTAAATTTACGCGTTCACACATTGGATAAAAAGTTGCCTCCACTACTTGGTGATCCCTAGGTTTTCATTTGTGCAACAAAAGTTCACGCCATAAAGTTAGAAGCTTAGATCAGATTAATAGATAGATAACCCTTTAAACTTTGTGGACAAAACCTTGCGCTCATACAAGACTCCCTCAATTGGATATTCCTACATCTTTGACATAAGGAGGCTTTGCACTATAATGGTTATGTTTTGAATTACAGTATAAAACTACTTAGGGATTTTGTTATATTATAAAATTCACCCCCAAAAAGTACCCATAAATCCTATTACGGCACCTATCAAAAGAACAATTGAATAGTAAAGAAAAGTAAGAACTCTCAAATTATTGGAGCATGAAAATTTGTCTTCAATTAGTAAAGGGATCAAGAAAGATAAGTTTTATAACTGGACAAGAGCTATTTTGGTGTAGCCACTGATGTATACATTCAACATGAAAATAGTGTCTAAATTAACACCAAATTGATTTCAAGCACATTACTCAAAGTTCTTCAATCCAAATTAACACTAAATTGATTTGTAACTATAGTTTCGTATCCAAATCTCTAGATCCAAAAACACAACCAAATTTACAGTGTCCAAATTTCGCAGCAACATGCTGTCAAGCGCTATTGGCATATGATATGCAAGAGCAATTTGGATAAAGAAATGAAGGTGAATGTTTCTAGAGTATATATAGGTGATGCTACAAAAACTGGTCTATTCATAATATAAAACCGTATCAAGAATCACAAATAGAGCAATATGAATATGAAACTGATTTTTTTGTTTGTTTGTTTGAAAGGAATATGAAACTGAATTATGAGTTGAATGATTGCAGAATAAAATAATCAAAGATCCAAGATCTTCCCAGCACAAATGCCGCTACCAAGTTGAATGATCCAAAGATGAAACAAACCTAACATGCAAAATGAAGTACTAAATAATTTTTATGAAGCCCGGGGTGGACAGGCCCACGAGGACACAACTACCAGATGAGAAAAATTAAATAAGCTGCGCCGATATCTTCAAACCACTCGAGCCTTTCTCTTGCACTGATATACCTTCAGTTTATCATATTTTAGCTAAATTAGTTCGGAGTTTACAACAGACTAAGCATTAAGCTAGAAAAAAAGATGAAAATTTATATAGCCTTTACCTCAGACAATGAGGGTTGATCTG
Source organism: Stenogyne calaminthoides (assembly GCA_037126765.1). Classification (NCBI taxonomy): domain Eukaryota; kingdom Viridiplantae; phylum Streptophyta; class Magnoliopsida; order Lamiales; family Lamiaceae; genus Stenogyne; species Stenogyne calaminthoides. The sequence goes on from JBBCBC010000079.1 coordinate 119,268, forward strand.
GTGAACAACGGTGCAGAGAGTTCCATCGTTGAGATGGGATAGCTCGTTAATATCTGAAACTGAATTGGATTATGAGTACAAAATAGGTGCCATAATTTTCAAATGGATACATCATCACAAAAACTGGTGGGACATGAGATTCTCACATTTTGAGCTAGGACCATTTTGAGCAAAATAGACGGACCATTCTGCAGTTGGTATGGTTGAAAGCGGTCTACCTGTGGGGTTATCATACGGAAGTCGACCCTTGTTTGTGGTAGCTCGCTCAACAATTCATTCAACGGCCAGCAATTGGAATTACTAACAATGAATTAGTCATCCAAATAATAGTAAGAAGCAGCATTCTTCTGCTCCTTGTCCTTTATGGAGTCTAGCTTGTTGATTCTTGGCCGGAAATTTGTAGGGTCCCTTCTGAATGTGATTTCCAGATGCTACAATCATCAATAAAATTAATTAGTTGGGATTAATGGACATGACAGCACAAAAAACAAGGATGGATGGATGAGGAGGCTTACAGATAAGAAGAGGTTCATCCCAGTTACGAGGGACTGTGGGGAATTGGCCCTACAATCTACGGATGGTTTTCCATCGTACACCATCACCCTATCCGCAAGGTACGTTGCCATAATGAAATCGTGCTCCACCACAAACGCAGTCTTTTTCACATGAAATATGAATCTCTTTATCACTTTTGAAGCAACAATACGCTGTTCTGCGTCCAGATACGCACTCGGTTCATCTATCAGATATATATCAGCAGGCTGCAACCACAAAGTAGAATAAGAACACAAATGAGAGATGATAAAACCGCATGTTAGCCTATTGAAGGTTTAATTGCATTTTACCAAGCTGATAAGAAACAAATTAAGTCCTATAATGTAGATAAGGAGAAAATCACCTTTCCAAGACAAAGGGTGAGGGCGAGTCTTTGCAATTCTCCACCAGAAAGATCGACAACCTTTTGATCCATAAGTTGTTCAATTAAAAGAGGCTTCATCACATCTGATACAAACTGAGGGTGCATGCACGAGTCACGGATTTTATTATGAAGAAGCTTTCGCACGGTAGATTGAAATTTTGGACTTATTTTCTGAGGCTTGTATGAGACATTGAACTCAGGAATTTCAATATCAGATCCTTCTTCCGTGGAATCAGGCTTCAGAAGACCAGCCTATCAGTCGAAAGAGAGAGAAACTTTAGCATAAACGAACGTGCATTTTAAAGTAATCATCACACTAGAAAGAAATATACCAGCATTCGTATAAATGTTGTCTTCCCTGTCCCATTTTCTCCAAGCATCACAATTATTTGTGAATCGGTGAATTCACCTTCCATGATCTTAAGCTTGAAATTACCCTGCGTTTTAGACATGTTTGGATACCTGTATCTTGCATACGTCTCGGCACTTTCTTGTGGAGTTTCTGCAACCTGGAAGGAGAAGAAAATACACAATTTTGCAACCAACAACCTTGTCATAATTAGCAATAACTACAGAAATAGGCTTACCTTAAACGTAAGCGATTCATCCCGAAATCTTAGGTTCTCAGTTGGGATAAATCCAGCCAGAAATATATTAATTCCTTCTCTCACCGAGTATGGAAGGGTAACCACTCCATACACCCCAGGTTTTCCATAAAGACAGCAGATAAAGTCCGATAAATAATCAAGCACGCTAAGATCATGCTTTAACACGATTACGTAGCTGCAGGAAATACACACATTAATGCCATATTTAAAAAAAATCAAAACGCATTAAATACTAAAAATGGTTATCTTAAACATCACAAACTTATTAGGTCGAAGCAAGGATCTGATAACTTGAGCAGCTTTAAGTCTCTGTTTAACATCAAGATAACTTGAGGGTTCGTCAAACATATAAATGTCTGCATTTCGAACGACAACAGAAGCTATAGCAAATCTCTGAAGCTCTCCACCAGATAAGTCTTCCACATTACGCTTAATAACCTCGACCAACTCAAGATCAATAGCAACATCTCGTTTCATGCCTCTATCATCTTTCTCAGTAAGACGTTTCCCAACATTGCCTTCAACAGTTTTATGTATATGGTCCACATATTGTGGCTTGATAACTGACTGGGAGATATCATAGCATATGTAGCACAACAATCAACCAGAAAGAAACTATCAACATGTCAAAATATTAAAATTGTTGACACAAAAAGAAAATAATAAATTGCAATTATTGCATATCACTTGCTACCGGGAGTTACTTTATGTACAATCCAAACTTGCCTACTTTCTCGGTCCCTATACAATCTATCATAAACATAGCACTACACTCATACTTAAACCCCCGAATCAACAATTCTATACAATCCAATCATAAACATAAACTTTCCCGCTAACAATACCCTCATACTTAAACCCCTGAATAACTCTTACCCCAAGACCTTAGTAAGTTCATGCTTTTTTTCAACGCCAAGTTCACTCTTTCCAGCTCGGTGCATCACCTGCTTATTGTGCTTTTATCCTATCCAGCCCATCACGCCCTGTGTAACTATCACATCTTTGAATCTTCGTCGTCTTCGTAACCACCAGAAACTATAATGCTCGTTGATGTGGGCTCACCCATTGGAGAGTACGAGCAGATTTAAAAGTCACCACGATGATAAAAGAGTGCGATTTATGGTTGAATCGCGATAAAATAAGACATTTCCGGCGTAAATTTCAGGTAAATTCACGACGGTTCTTTTATCGCAATTCATTCAACAATAAACTGCACTCTCTCATCATCTCGGTTACGAATTTCAAATCTTTGTACTCTCCGATGGGCGACCCAATAGCCACGAGCATTCTCTGGTGACTACGAAGATGATAAGATTCAGGGGATGCGACAGTTTACACAGGGCATGGTGGGCAGGATAAACACAGTAAACAGATGGTGCACCTGAAGTTGGAAAGTAGGAACTTAGCGCTGGAAAGAAGCATGAACTAGTCTATGGTGTTGAGGTAAGAGTGATTCAGGGGTTTAAGCATGAGGGCTGAGTTAGTGGGAAAGTTTATGTATATGATTGGATGGTATATATTGTTGATTTGAGTGTTTAAGTACGAGGGTAGTGCTATGTGGTCCAAATACTGTGGCTTGATAATTGCATGGGGATATCATAGAATATGTAGCACAACAATCAACTAGAAAGAAATCATCAACATGCCAAATGCACATCACTTGATAGAGAGAGAATGTACTGCTATCCTCATAATTACGCATTAAAGAAAGTAGGACTAGAAACTAAGATGTAATTGATATCATAAAATATGTAGCACAACAATCAACTAGAAAGAAATCATCAACATGTCGAATGCATATCACGTGATAGCGAGCTATCCTCATATTACGACTAAGGAAAGTACGACTAGAAACTAAGATGTAACTTATATATGGTCTAAGAATACTGTGGCTAATTAAAAACAATCTACTTACTCAAAAGACCTATAGCTGAAATCAAGAGGAATACAATGTCGTGAGTTTTAAAAATCAATCCAAAAGCAGAATCAATATAACAGGAACATCTTTTATCGAGCTTACCTTTAACTTCTTTTCCTTCTCATCATAAAGACGAGTAAAGTAACTTTGAAGCTCAGACCCTCGAAAGTAAGTCAATATTTCGGACTTATCAGGTAGATTCTGCCAGAAAAAATTTATAGAAAAAATGTTGATCAATGTGTTCACAACCAAAGGGAATTTAATCTAAGGAGCTAGGCTAATCGAAATTACCTCAAACCGTCCAAGGTTAGGTTTAAAATCCTTTTCCCCTGCCAAAATTTTAAGAGCAGTTGATTTTCCAATACCATTAGTTCCAACCAAGCCAAGAACTTGCCCAGGTCTTGGAACAGGTAGTCTATGAGATATTAAATTGAGTGATAATCAGTAAAAATGCAAAATTCCTAGCTAATGAATTGAAACCACAGTTTGATTGATCTAATATACCTGTGCAATTTAAAGGAGTTGGCACTATAACGATGGGTAGTATCCTTGTCCAAGGCTTTTGGTGTATTGATAATCTGAATTGCTCCAAATGGACATTTCTGAAAAATTATGATCATGCAAAACAAGTAAACATTAGCAAACAATAAAATTAAAAAAGGGATTCTTTTTTCTTCTTTTATTTGACATTAATTGGACGAACCTCGACACAGATACCACATCCAACACACATGTCGTCCAAGATTAAAGCAATCTTGCCTGAAGGTGTCACCTCAATACATTGTTTACCTGGATAACAAATTGCACATCACAAAATTAATGGAAGAAAAAATAAATTCCTAAATAATAAGCATTAAAGAATTCTTTCAACTTAATATTCCACATATAAGCAATGTGATTCAATCAATACCAACTTCTCCGAATAATAAGCATTAAAGATACATATTTTAATTGAAATAAGCCATAACACAGGCGTTACATTATTATTTTACGTAGATTTTTTATATACAAAAGACAATCACACTATTTACAAATTAAATAATAAAAATCACATTAAAAATAAGAGTAGGTCTAGTGTGCAAATTTGTATTGATAAAAATCTATAAAATTGTCCTAAATCAACCAACTACACCCTAAACACTAAATAATTAACCATATGACATATTTGAGCTGGTGAACCATGAACTAGTCGGGCCGAGTGAACCACGAACCACTCAATTTTGTATTACATTCATCAATTATAGAAATTGGTTGAAAATTAAAGTTTTTGCATCTATACAAATTTGCATACTAGACTTTGGCTAAAAAGAATACCGGTTTTGACAACAGGACAACTCTTTTTGCATTCTTGACGGCACTTTTGGGGCTTACACTTGTCTGGATTCACAATAGCAATTCGTGAAATCTCTGTATTAACAACGAGAAAAAATAGTTTCTTGAGGGGATTTTTGTTAATATTATGGCTGCTCAATTTAATTGATTGATCGTGTAGAACATATATATATACGAAGGTTTTTTTTTGTTTTTTTTTCACTTTTGGAAATTATGTAACCTAGATTTTATTATGGAAATAATATATGTACGATAAGGAAAATATATTGTACAGCTAGCGAAATAATCGATAAGGAAATAAATATGACGAAATTTTTACCAGATTTTTGATATATTCGTGGACGCCTTATCCATCGGACTAATTTTTGGATTTTATTTTGCAAATATCATGACGTATTTACGTAGCAAGATTTTCCTATTTATATGGAAAGATTTGGTGATTCTTGCACCCCAAGTTCATGAGCGTAAAGTTAAAGATTTTGTGATTTGGATAAATATATATAAAATAAAACATCTTTTGACGTATCTTTATACATTTTCAATCAAATAATGAGACAAATATTGACGAGTGAGAGGTTACGTTACCGTCCGGTTGTGAAGAGAGCAGAGAAAATGGACATTGCAATGGGCTTTCACAATGGGCTTTTAAGGAGTATAATTGGGCCAAACCCCAAAGTAATACATATTGCCCAACATATGTATTTTTCTATTTATACTCAGGTGCACAATGCATTTATAGTGCATTTTAAAATCGTACAATTTATTATATTGAAAAATATAATTTATTTACACTAGATCGTGCAGCTATTTTTTTACATCAATAGTTGCACGATTCAGTGTAAATAAATTGCTTGATTTTAAAATGCACTATGAGTGTACGGTGCACCTGCATGTATACAAGACATAGCCATTACGTTCGTATCCAGTAGTAAAGTGACCAAATTCATTCAATCTCCTAAAAGATTAATTTAATTAAACCCATCGATTAAAACTTCTCGTATCTATGTATGTGTCAACAATTTAGCAGCCATGTATGTGAATTCATACCTTCAAAGATTGACATATGATTCAAAAGAACTACTGGATAGTTAAGAAATTGCAAGAATTCACAAATTGTTAAGAGCATGGAAATTTTGTCACAATTTGTAAAGGGTTCAAACAGTTACTATATTATAGGACCTAAATTTGAAATTTTTGATAAGATGGTTAAATATACACACACTGAGAAATGATCAAGAAAGAGAAGTTCTACAAACTGGACAAGAGCTGTTTTTGTGCAGCCACTGGTCTATACATTCAACATGATAATAATGTCCACATTGAACCAAATTTCTAACTTTATCTTTCTCATTGTATTCCTCAAGGCATATTGAGCAACTCACTAATGTACCTTGATTTTCACCAATAAGTTCTACTTCTGAGAAACCCTTCACTTGAGAATTCTCATTCCCTGCCGTGGCTTGTGGTGGTGCTATGGCGGCATCATCTGCAATGTTATTGGCTGTTGTGTCGTCAGTGGTGGCTGGATCCGCTATGACAGCGGTAAGGCGCAGTAAAAAGGCTATTCCGGAGAATGTTGCTAGTAAAGAAACTGATGTGATGAATATTGGAGATTGAACAAATTTGGCCACTTTACTCTTGGATCTATCTGTGGAAAAACGAGTTTAATTCCTGTGGGATCGTCTCACGAAACACACACGTAGTGGTACGTGTGTATCATGAATGATGATTCAGTGAATAAACCTTGAAATAAATCACACCAACTTAGAAACATGCTGTAATAAACAGATTGTCAATTTACCTGAATATGGAGGGCTATAATGAGTATAACATTCTCTGCATCTAGGGATGTTCCACGTCAGCTGAAGTTCACCGAAACTCCCAGAAAGGTTGTATTCATTCGACCACGCAACTGGGATCATCGAGCTAACAGTAGGTGTGCAGCCGTACCTGTCTTTCATATACTGGCTTGAAACTGTTGTAGCTACAGTAGCATTTATAGTGTTGCTTAGGCAATGAATCTCAGTAAACGGAGGTGTTATACTCTCTTTAGGACACGTATAATACGTATAGTTCGTGAAGGAGTCGGCTTCTAAAGGATAGGGATAATTATATGGCCTCATAAGCCTTCCAAGTAGGCAATTTCCAGGATCAGTGAGAACTATCTTCTGAAAGACGTAGTCGATAGAAGTTATGTAGAAATCGCCTAAAGAAGACAGATTGATTACAACTTGGCCTTGATCATCACATCTCAGATTGATGGAACTGTAGCAATTATTAGGTGGATGATCAGTTTGTAACTTGAAAGGGTACTGGATTTGGAGATGACTGTTTTTAAAGCTACAAGTGGAAATTGGGCATGAGTTTTGGGAGTGGATTATTGCAGGGAAAATGAAGAAAAGGAGGAGAGTTTGATGGATGATGGCATCCATTTTTTTTTTTTTGTGTGTGTGGGAATAGTTTGACAGGGCGGCTTTCTTGATAATTGTGTAAGAAAGTGATTTCTAGGAAATTAATTAATCTGCAATATATGATGGGGACATGAAACTATGGACAAATTATTCTTCTGCTACTTTTGAGTTTTAGCAAGTAGAAGACAATCTGCATGGGACAAAAGCATTGACTGATTCTTATATTGTTTTGGTTTACAAGCAAAAAACAAAAGATAATATATCAAATCAAAGTTATTTTATAAATTAGGATTTTTGGTAAGAATATTTGGGCTTAGTATATACACTGAGAAATCAAGAGAGAGAAGTTCTACAAACTGGACAAGAGTTATTTTTGTTTAGCCACTCATCTATACATTGAACATGAAAATAGTGTCCACATTGATCCAAAATTCTAACTCTATCTTTATCAATGTATTCTTCAAGGCAAATTGAGCAACTCACTAATGTTCCTTGACTTTCACCAAGAAATGCTACTTCTGAAAAAATCTTGACTTGAGACTTTTCATGAGTACCTAGTGTTCCATTGGTGGCTTGTGGTGGTGCTCCGGTGGCACTTGTGGCGGAGGATGACTCAATCGTGGCGGCATCTTCTATAGGGTTATTCGCAGTTGTGTCTCTGCCAGCCATGTTTGAAATGCGCAGTAAGCAGGCTAATCCGGAGAATGTTACTAGAACAGCAGCTGAGCCAATAAAGGCAGAAGATTGAAGGAATCTGTCCAATTTACTCTTGGAATCATCTTTAGAATTGAGTAGTTGTTTCAAGAATGGTGATAATTATTGATCAAAATAAACCAAGTATCGATAAGTATATCAAAGAAAGATAGAAATCAAGGATAACCAATTTACCTGAATATCGAGGGACAGTCCACGTCAGCTGAAGTTCGCTGAAATTCACAGAAACATTGGATTCATCCGACAGCGTAATTGGGATCAACGAGCTAGTAATCGGTGTGCAGCCAGACAATTCTTCCATTGACACATCTAATGGATCTGTTGTCACTATAGTAGCATTTATAGAGTTGCTTAGGCAAGGAATATCAGTAAACGGAGGGACTATACGATCTTTAGGACATGTATAATACGTATAGGTATTGTATAAGTAGGCCTCTAAAGGATAGGGAGAAATATTTGACATCATAAACCTTCCAGGTAGGCAATTTCCAGGATCAGTGAGAGCTATCTTCTGAAGGACATAGTCGATAGAATTTACGTAGAAATCACCAGAAGAAGGAAGATTGATTACAACTTGGCCTTCATCATCACATCTCAGATTGATAAAACTGTAGCAATATTCAGGTGGATGGTCAGTTTGTAACTTGAAAGGGTACTGAATTAGGAGATCACTGTTTTTTAAGCCACAAGTGGAAATTAGACATGAATTTTTGCAGTGGATTATTGCAGGGAAAATGAAGAAAAGGAGGAGAATTTGATGGATAATAGCATCCATTTTTTTTTCTGAGGGAATGGTATGACAGGGCGGTTTTCTTGTTTATGGAGTAAGAAAAATGGATTCTAATTAATCTGCAATGTATGATAGGGACAAGAAACAATATACAGATTAGGCTTCTGTAATCCCAAGTTTTTGCAAGTAGAAGACAATCAACATGAGACAAAACCATTTGGAAGAAGAAGTGGGACAAAACCATTTGGAAGAAGAAGACAACACATTTCATGTTTTATTGATTCTTTAAAGTATGATGTTACAAGCAAAATATTGTACACGTGAAATAACATGTATAATATCATGGCCAAGTCTTATGTAAAGCAGTTTTACAGTGCAACTGATTTTCTTCATAATCACTATTGGAAGGGCTATATCTTCCTGAATATGTTAAAATGACTGCCTCTGTGATCTTTTATACGAGAACTAGGCATTCCGAAGGGCAATATCCTCCCGCACACACGCGCACACATTGTTTACTTGTTAGCAAAGATCAAGGTTAGCACTAGACTTAAATCCTACGAAATGTGGGGTTATTCTTGTCTCATATGTCATATAGTTGCTGTTAGGATATGTGTTGGATCATGTGTTGGATCATAACAAGACCAATTTAAAAAAGAAACACGAAACCCTTTTTTGAATCAAAACAACAGAAACATAACAATGATCAATTTTGAGAGTAGACAAAGAGAATTATGAAGAACAAAGAAGAATTGGGAGAAGCGAAATAATCCAATATCAATATCAATAATCTAGGGATTATAATCCGACAAGAAAAGTAATGAATACGGAGACAGTTTAATACTCATCCGCCCATTCCGCCCGACATTGGAAACATCTTCTATTCAACAAAAATCTAAGCAATTACGACACACAAGACAAGACAGGAGGAAACGAAGACCAGAATTGGCCTATATTATATATAATCCCAAATAATAACCTAACGGAAAGGAAAGTGGACCTTTTTTTTTGTTTTTTGGAAGACATGGAAAGTGGAAATTAATAATACTAATTTCCATATATCAACATCAATCAATGATTTCCAAAAATAACAATTAAAAAATCAATATCAATACTTGTGACGATTCTCATTCGCTGTAGCAAATCAATTTCCTTTCTTACTAATCTTTTTATCAACTAGACTAATTGTATTAAAAACGTCCATAATAGAAAATATTGAAAAGATCTGTGCCAAATTTGATTAGATTTTTTGTCTTTAATAGATTGATTCACAAACAACGCCACATTTGATTAATTTTTTGTTTTGTATTAGATTTAAAACATAATTGCATGTTTCAAGTCAACCTAACATAAATTACAACCACCCTTCCCAATTGTTAAAATAATCTATATGAAAACGCAAATGTGACTCTTTGTTTATCGTTGTACAAGTATTTGACCATGGGCTAATTGATTGTTCCTTTGATAGGAAATTTGATTTTTTTTTTGCTCAAAGTGAAAAACTTTTATATTTTAAAAAAACATCAAACAGAAAAGGGTTAAAAGATTTGTATTCATAAAACATACAGAAACAAATAAGTACAAGCAAACACAACAGGAAAAGATCAACAATATAAAATCTTTTCCTTTCTGTTTTTTTTTTTTCAGGACTTTTAACAAAGTCAATCAATCAGGATACAGAAACAAATTTAGAACATCCATAAAATCATTTTAACATCAATCAATCAGGATAACAAATCCAAACATCCATGACCTTTAACATTTATCAGTCCTTTCACTTTATCAGTCCCTCTTTTGAACGGAGAACTCAACATTATTAAAAATTAACGAATTTCTACCTTTCCAAATGATCCAAACAATGCATAGCCACAATGCCACCGCCAACGCCACCGATTTCCCCTTCTTACCTCTTAAAACACTACTATGGGCAAGCAGGTTTAAGAGGGAATTAGAGGGAAGAACTGTAGCAACACCAATCCAATTATAGCAATCCATTCATACCTTATGAGAGACCTTACATTCAAAGAAGATATGTTTCTCAGTTTCATCATGATTACCACAAAATACACAATTCATAGCCACGTTCTGACCCAAGATCTTTCTTCTTTTAAGGTTGCATTTGGTTGGCAGTCGATCACGAGTAATCTCCAAGCGTGGGCGTTGAACTCTCAAAGGGGTCAGTTTATTCCACACGAGCTTGAATCCATGTTCCATTTCCTCACTAATTTGAGCATCACCCTTTATTTTTTCCAGCAAAATATTGTAAGCACCCTTTGTCGAGTAGAGCTGTCCGTGGTAGATTTTCATTTCCAATAGTTACTAATGCCGCTTCTCATTGGAATCCTGTTAATTAAAGACAAGAGAGAATCAAGCAAAGCAATTTCACGATCGAAAAGATTTCTTCTCCACCTCAAATTCCAACACCAAGCCCCTTCATTCCAGCAACCCAACGATCATACACTACCCTCTTCATCGTCACATCTCAGATTGCTAAAACTGTAGCAATCTTCAGGCGGATGATCAGTTTGTAACTTGAAAGGGTACTGAATTTGGAGATCACTGTTTTTAAAGCCACAAGTAGAAATTGGACATGAATTTTTGCAGTGGATTATTGCAGGGAAAATGAAGAAAAAGAGGAGAATTTGATGGATAATAACATCCATTTTTTCTGAGGGAATGGTATGACAGGGCGGTTTTCTTGTTTAAGGTGTAAGAAAAATGGATCCTAATTAATCTGCAATGTATGATAGGGACAAGAAACAATCGACAGATTAGGCTTCTGTAATCCCAAGTTTTTGCAAGTAGAAGACAATCAACATGGGACAAAACCATTTGGAAGAAGAAGACAACAAATTTCATGTTTATTGGTTCTTTAAAGTAATGATGTTACAAGCAAAAGATTGTACCCGTGAACTACAACATACATAATATCATGGCTAAGTCTTATGTAAACCAGTTTTACAGTGCAACTGTTTTTCTTCAAATCACCATTGAAAGGGCTATATCTTCCTGAATATGTTAAAATGACTGCCTCTCTGATCTTTTATACGAGAACTAGGCATTTAGAAGGGCATCCTCACACACACACACATTGTTTGCTTGTTAGCAAAGATTAAGGTTAGCACTAGACTTAAGTCCTACGAAATGTGGGGTTATTCTTGTCTCATATTTTATATAGTTGCTGTTATAATATGTGTTAGATCATCGAGCAAATACAGCCAATCACAAAGTAGCAATTCTTTGTAGGGTATCAATACATTATACCTTTTGGGTCCACTTCACGAGAACACTTAACTGCATCAGATGTTGCAAGATCTTCGTTGGCAGGAGAAGCTGCTAAAATAATACAGTTGGGGTGAAACAATCCTACAGGCACAAACTTGTCAACACATTCACCTTGAGGTAAAACTACATGGAAATAATCATAATCATAATAGTTTTCTTAACTCTAAGAAGTGCACACTGAAATCATTACTACTATGACCCATCATGGGTAGTTTCGTAATGTATTTGATAAAATTTAGAGCTCGTGGCCAAAACACTCTCCAAGTGATAAAATTCAATTCGCCAATGAATGACCAAGATTATAAAATACCTTTCACTATAAGACCGAACCATGTTCTCAATGTCCATCACAATGCTATCTGGCTGACCCTCTACATTGAAACAGTGGATCAATCAATCAATATGAACTAATTAGCTAGTAAAATTGAAGAAAAAATTAAGAAAACGAAAACTCACCAAACGCCACTTTTGTAAGTCCAGGAAAATCAATCAAAGTTATTCACAACTGCAATCACAACAAGTAGCAACTTAGTTGCTAGTCTCCAAAGTCCAAACATCAGAAGAATATATGAAGTGCATCATATTCAAGTGAATTATATTTAAATGCACAAAGATGTAAGACAAAAGTAGCAATTTATCTAAAAGAGACCCTCTTGTGTGAGACGGACTCATACATGAGACAATGCTCCAATAAGTACTTGCTTAATATTCCCTACTAAAACAGTTGGATTAGAGCTTCACAAGTTCATGGGCCATATAACATAAGTATATGGGATCCGGTAGCATGCATGAGACCATCTAATACAAGTTTTTGTCTATCCGAAAATGTTACTTCATAAGCAAAAAACTCATGTGTATGTATATAAAGATGAGATTATAAGCCGAAATTGACCCATTGTAACCACCAAAAATTATTAACAAAAAAAAAGCCTTGCATAAAAGGTTAGTGTAAAATGAAAAGACCATCAAGAGAAAATGAAAACCATAAAAACTGTCTGAACAAAAAATTCATTCATTGCTTCAATTTCATCCTTATTGTCTTCTCTTTAATTTCACATGCAACAAAATCTACATTCCTTAAATGGACAATTTTCTTTTCTATTTACTCTCAACAGGAACTTGGTTTAGCAGATATTGTAGTGGAGTGTGGAGCCATACCAATGTTGGTTAAGCAGCTACAAGCTCCACTGCCAACAAGGGAGGCAAACCTAGTATCAACATTTAGTAGAGATGGTGAGTGCTTTCATGCTTAAGAATCTTACCGATGTAAGCACTAGCTGAGATTGATATGTTTTTTCTTATGTCATGCTAAATATGTTGTGTGTTACATTTCACTCACATGTAGTTGTCTACTACCCACCTCCTTTTGGCAGGAGTATCAACAACTGATAGTTGATGTTGGAGCTATACCACATCTTTTAGAGCTGTTAAAGAGGACTTATTAATGACAAGGCACCGACCACCTTATCAAGATAGTCATTGATGCAATTGATATGTTTGGTAGTAAATATAGAAGCATTAAAACCCTTGTTAGGTCAATTTTTTTTTTTTGTACTTATTTGATTGGATACTTATGGATTTTCGGTCTTTTAACACTAACTATGTTGTCAGGGATGAGGGTGGTATCTCTCTTATTATCGAGTTGCTCCAATCAATGAACATAGAGGTGAAACTATCAGCTGTTGGAACGCTTGCACTGGATAATTTCAAGAATAAAAATCAGGTTTTTTTAGTAACTTATGAAATATTGTTTATTATCAACAATACATTTTCTAAATCTTTAGATAATTTCAGATTATTGAATGCAATGCTCTTTCTGTTCTTGTATCGATGATGAGGTCCGAGAATGTCGACCCACAGTTTAAAGCGGTTGGCTACATCTCAGCACTTCATTATATCTTTAGATAATTTTTTGTACTTATTTGATTTGATACTTATTTTTTTTTTCTTTTAACACTAACTATGTTTATGGGGATGAGGTGGTGCAATTATCAAGTTTCCAATCAATGAACATTGAAAAAAAAATTCTATCTTTGTTGGAGCAATTACAACTCCTTTGGATAATTTCAAGAATAAAAATGGAGTTTTTAGTTCATGAAATATTGTTTATTATCAACAATACATTTTCTAAATCTTTAGATAAGATTATTGAATGCAATGCTCTTTGGTGATTTATCGATGATGAGGTCCGAGAATGTTTACCCACGCCAGTTTAAAAACAACATTAAATATTTCATTATATCTCTATGCTAATTTTTGTTTTCACTTGGTTGACTCATTTTTTTGTTTGTTCTACTACTGATTCAAAATATTCAGTTGCGTGCAATTATCAATTTGGTCGAGTCATCTCCGAACATTGAAAAAAAATTCTTGTTGCAGGAGCTTTGCAACCTGTCATTCGGTTACTCAAGTATGATTGGAGTTGGTGTTCATGATAATACATCATGTCGTTTTGAGATCTAAAGAAAAACTGTCTGGTTGCTTGGTGATTTAGTTGCATCAGATTCCGACGGCAAAGTTTACTAAAGAGATGACTCGACCAAATTGATAATTGCACGCAATTAAATATTTTGAATATGTAGTAGAACAAGCAAAAAAATGAGTCAACCAATTGAAAACAAAAATTAGCATAAAGACATAATAAAGTGTTAGAAATTTAGTCAACCGCTTTAAATTGTAGGTCAACATTCTTGGACCTATCATCAATACAAGAACGGGAAGAGCATTGAATTCAACAGTCTGAAATTATCTAAAGATTTAGAAAAGGTATTGTTGATGATAAGCAATTTTCCATAAGTTGCTAAAAAAAACCTGATTTTGTTCTTGAAATTATCAAGTGCAAGCGATCCAATTGCTCCAGCAGCTGATAGCTTTACCTCTATGTCCACTAATTGGAGCAACTCGATAAGGGAGAGATACCACCCTCATCCCTGACAACATAATTAGTGTTAAAAGACATAAAATTCATAAGTATCCAATCAAATAAGTACAATAAAAATATTGTGTTAGGATTTTAATCCTTCTATTTTTACTAGCAAGCATATTGATTGCATCAATGGTTATCCTGATAAGGAGTTTTGTTGTCTTGTCATTAATAGGCCTCTTTAACAACTCTAAAAGATGTGGTATAGATTCAGCATCAACTAATTATCAGTTGTTGATACTCCTGCAAAAAGAAGGTGAGTGCAGTAGTAGACAAACTACATGTGAGTGAAATGTAACAATACACAACATATTTAGTATGACATAAAAAAAAAACATATCAATCTCAGCTAGTGCTTACATTGGCAAGATTCTCGAGCATGAAAGCACTTGTCATCTCTACTAAATGTTGATACCGGTTTGCCTCCCTTGTTGGTGGTGACACTTGTAGCTGCTTAACCAACATTGGTATGACTCCACACTCCACTACAATATCTTCTTTATCTTCTGCAATCAGATCAAAACTATGAGAATATTTCCCATGACATCAACAAACGAACTGATCTATGAAAACAGTAATATACTATGAAGAAAACAGGAATGAATTGTATTAATTTACAATGAGATTGAAGATGAATCTTGTATATGAATCCAAAAAAGTATGAAAGATGGAAGCAACAAGCAGAGACTGCACTTCGAGGATATGGTCTTGAATTGAACACTACCTATATTAATCTGCACCAAATTCTGAATCAAGAAGACCTCTTCAAGGTGGACAGCATCATTCAAGTGGTTACATAGGGGGCAGAGGAAATTTTAGAGGTGGCCGAGGTTTTAGAGGTGGTTCATATAGAGGCAAAGGAGGCCGTTTCACTAACTCCAGATTTCAGTGTCAACTGTGTAATGGAAATCATACGGTTGATCTGTGCGGGTACAGGTTTGTTATTAGTTTCACACCTAATTCCAGTTCTACAGGTCCACAGCTAAACAGAAATCCCAGCTTGAATATTGTTCAAACCAGTCCGGTTCCGTATGCTGGTTACACTGAAAATGCCTCAGACTTTTCTTGGTATCCGGATTCAGGAGCCACTCATCATATCTCTAATGATCTCAGCAATCTTAAGTAGACTATCAAGGTTTCAATAAAGTTCATATGGATAATGGTTCAGGTGAGAATATTGCTCGCATTGGTAAGGCTTTACTCAAATCTCCCATACACTCTTGTTCTTTAAAGTCTCTTACATGTTCCATCTATCACTAAAAACCTCCTTTCAGTTTTGCAGTTTGCTCAAGATAATAAAGTGTTTTGAGTTTTACCCTTTTTCTTGCTTTGTTAATGATCAACATACTCAAGAACTGCTTCTCAAAGGAACGTTAATGATGGTCTATAAAATTTCCAGCTTCAAAGTCTCAAGCCCAAATCAGCTACCACTCAGGAATATCGATCAAAACTTTGTCATTCGCTTTCCAGCTTTTCTACTAGTTAAGGTTCATTTCCTAATTCTCAAGTTTCCTCAATTCTTGTTCTAGCAGCCCTAATTTAGATACATGGCACAAAAGAATGGTACATGCTTGACAAGAAATTCTTTATATTTATTTCTTCTACATACCAGTGATGGCAAGATCATGGAGAACCATGATGGCTTCTTTGGCTGATATCCGATCTTCGTCAGTGGACGAGAAGGTGGAATCAAGAACCTCGATTAGGGAACGAATTCTGCACACGAAGCCCTTATGGCCTTATGTGATGTTGACATTGATTTCTGGTTATGCATTGAGAAGATTTCAACATAAACGGTGGATGAGCATACTTATCCACATAAACTGCAACAAAATTTCAAGTTTCAACTCAGAGTCAGCTGAATCATCGCATTGTTTCTATAAACACAGAT
This sequence comes from Stenogyne calaminthoides, assembly GCA_037126765.1. Taxonomy (NCBI): domain Eukaryota; kingdom Viridiplantae; phylum Streptophyta; class Magnoliopsida; order Lamiales; family Lamiaceae; genus Stenogyne; species Stenogyne calaminthoides. The sequence continues at coordinate 135,999 of JBBCBC010000079.1, forward strand.
CATAGAACAAATCATCCAGTACTTAAATTCAATTTCAGTATCTCATTTTGCAATCACGTTTCTCATGCACCTTTTTCGATTCATGAACATAACAACACTCAAAATCCAAATCGGTCCTCACATCTTAGTCAATCAAAGTATACCATTTCCAAAACAGAACTCAAATCAACTTCATGCTTTTGAATTTCAACAAAAAATAAAAACTCGAGAAATACTCACAAACATAAAATTCAAGCTAGTTAATTACATTATACTACGAGGATCACAACATATTGATCATGACCATAACAACACTCAAAATCCAAATCGATCCTCACATCTGAGTCGATCACAAGCACAATCAAAGTATATCATTTCCAAAACAGAACCCAAATCAACTTCATGCTTTCGAATTTCAACAAACAAAAAAAACTCGAGAAATACTCATAAACAGTTCAAAAAAAGAAAAACTCAAAGAAATACTCATAAACATGTATACTACGAGGATCACAGTGAGGTGCAGCAGCATATTGTCGTGAACATAACAACACTCGAAATACAAATTGATCTTCACATCTTAGTCGCTGCGCCTATTGTCGTGAACATAACAACACTCAAAATACAAACTGATCTTCACATCTTAGTCGATTACAAGCACAATCAAAGTATATGTTTCCGAAACAGAACTCAAATCAGCCTCATGCTTTCAAAGTTCAACTAAAAAAAAAAAAAGAGAAAATCTCGAGAAATACTCATAAACATAAAATTGAAACTCGAGCTAGTTAATGACGTGTATACCAGCTGAAAATTGAATGAGCAGTGCGGTACGAGGTCACGGTGACGCGCAGCAGCATATCGAAGTTGATTTTCTCATTCGCTTCCCCATATTTTTGCTTCAAGCTCATAAACATTAACCTCGTGAAATGTAGGCAAAACAGAAATGTAGAATGAGTTTCAATTCCTTACGGTGGTCAGGTAACTTTGCCCTAAAAAAAACTTAAAATTAAATCAAAATTGACGAAGAATTAGTCAAACACACTTTAAAATACAGTGGCAGTACTTGTGTCAGTTCAGTCACAACATCCGTTGAAAAACCCAAAATTAAAACAGCAAAACAACGTCGTTTTGAGTTTTTCAATCGATTTGGAACTAAAATTAAACATTGTCAAAGTTATTAAAACTAAATCAATAACAAAAAAAATTATGGGACTAAATTTATTTGAGGTGAAAGTCAAATTTGAATTCAAACTCAATGAAGAATATTTTGACGGACATTGAAATTTTGCGGGGTATCTATTCTTTTCGGGTCTTCCGGGTACATTTTAACTATCCGGATCATAATAAATAGACGCTTTTTTTTTTGGTATAAAATAGACGCATTTTCAAGAAGGAAAAACGAGAGAAGTAAATAAACATTTAAGAAAGAACCCAAGTTATGTGTTTTTTTTTATGACAAAAATTCATATAAAACGGTCTCATGCATAAGATCGGGGTACAATCTAACACAAATTACATTCATCTCTCCCAAAGCGTTAAAACACTAATATTTAATTTATACTCCGTCTCATGCAAATGTGTTTTTACTTTAATATAATAACTATTTTAGTTTAGTCGAGGAATTTCAATTTTGCTAAAGTTAGAGTGGAATTTCTAATTCAGTCAGTTCACTTGAAAAAACAAGGAATTAAACTTTTTGTAGCACAGTAATTTTGAATCATTTTGAAATTGGTCCCGATTGTTTTGAATTTTTGATTTTGGTCCTGTAAGTTTTCAATTTTTTTGAAATTGGTCATTTGACCTGCTGCATCAGGTTACCAAATAGGTAACCGTCAAATGTGTAATTATTTTATTTTTTCCTTTATTTTCGAAGCGCTACTTGAACTTTTTTAATCCTAATATTTTTTGTCGGGTTTTGAGTCGTGTCTAAAAATAATTTGTATATTAAGGGAGTGTTTTCAAACAATACTCAATAGTGTAGAAGTGTTTTTTTGGGAAGTTGGTGTGACCCAACTTCTCCCCAAAAAAAGCACTTCTTGAATCAATTAAGAGATCCAAAACACCCCTAAAAGACAAAGCAAATTGAGTGGGTTTACCGGATCTAAACTGACCGAAAAATCCATAAATAAACCAAAATATGCAGAAAATCACTCTTTCTCTCTAAAAAAAATACGCAGAAAAATCCCGACCCAAAATTATTAGGATTAAAAAAGTCTAGGTAGCATTTCAAAGTTAAATGAAATAATTAAATAATTACATAGGTGACGGTTACCTGTTTGGTGACCTGCTACAGCAGGTTGAATGATCAATTTTAAAATTTTTGATAAGTTACAGGACCAAAATAAAAAAAGTCAAAACAATCGGGACAAATTTCAAAACGAAGCAAAGTTATTGGATTACAAAAAATTTAATCCAAAAAAACAATTTAGAATAAAATTAACACTATTTGACATTTATGATTTCGAACTATATAAAAACGTTTGGAAGAAGAAATTAAATAACAAATTTCATGTTTTAATGATTGGTTCTTTAAAGAATGAAGTTACAAGCAAAAGATAGTAGACATCATGAGTTTAAGACATGAAATTACAACAATATATAAATCAAAGTTATTATGTACCGGTTCTTCATAATCTTTGCAAGATTAAAGTTAGCACTGGACTAAAGTCCTAAGTATGTGGGGTAGTTTATATATATAGTTGCTGTACAGTTGACTGCAAAATAATGGTTTAATTGTTAGATCATCTAGAAATTTGTAGGCCAACTTTACATGTATTGACGGATTTTGATTCCAGATAACAATGTACACAAACATTGATCACAAACGATCCGAAAATCATGTCATAATTCAACAACATCAGCAAGGTCAGTTCTACAAACCGGACACGTCTTGTTTTTCCTTAGCCACAGCTCAATGCACTCGGCATGGAACCAATGCTCGCATTTAGCTATGCTTCTCACTGTATCTTGAGGAACATAGCTCTCTAAGCATATGGAACATGTACTACTATCAGGACCGATGTTTATTCGACTTTCACTAATAACCACCAATTCTGTGCAAGAATTGATTTTTGAATCATCTAGCCCTCCGGAAGTGGATCCTGGTGGCGCTGTGGCAGTTTCCGTCTGTGCATCCGCCGTTGGGGATTCCAGGGGTGATCCGTACCTTCCAGCCATCAGTTTTGCCATTTGCAGAGAAAATACTACTAAGAATGTTACCAGAATTACAAATGATGGAATGAAGTAAGAAGATCCAGCAAATGTTGTCCATAAATTGCTGGAATTTCCTGTAATCAGTGTTAGTAATCTGTTAAATAAAATCTGTGGAAATTAATAGCAGAAAGAATTGTTGTAAGTTGAATGCATTACCGTCTTGACAATCCGAACAAGTGAAGGAATTCCATTTCAAATAAAGATCACTATAAATTCCCTCATATTCAAACTGATTTTTTTCCAAAACTGGGAGTTGGAAACTCCCAATGATGTCACAACCTTTATTCAGAATTTCGTCCGGTGGGATTGTAGCAGTAGCTATTGTATTACTTTTGTTGTTTCCGAGACAATGTATAGGTAGAACGTCAAGGCCTACAAGAGATGCAGTTAGAGGACACGTGTAAAACGTGTAGTTTTGGTCATGAATGGCCTTAAATTGAGACAACGACAGGTTCAGTTTCATTAGCCGTCCCATAAGGCAATCTCCAGGATCATAGAGTTCAATGTACGTCTCGTAATATCCTATGTATCGGACATTGAAATCTCCACTATAAGGTAGATTCAAAACCGGTGTTCCCAACTGATCAGGACTGTTGCAACTCAGATTGATATAGTCACAAGCATTTGGTCGAATTGCGGTTTCTTTTTTGAAAGGGTATTCTAAAGTGAAGCTGCCACAGTATGAAGTTATGCAAGCATAAACTGTGGAAAAGATTGAAAAAAAGAGGAGAATCTCGAGAATCCCCATGTGATTAGAAGCTAGAGGGATGTGAGAAAAAAATAATTCCTGTATAAATATGCGTGTTTTTTTGTCCGTTTAGGCCTTGTTCACATCATCTGTAACAAGAAAAGATAGAGAAAATTTGTCTAGATTGTACAGAAGTTACATGGTAAGAAGTAATGATAGGGAGATTTCATTGTGTTTATCTATGTTTTGGTAGCTTTGTGTAAGCCATTGTAGGGATTGGAATATTAGTTGTACTTTATATACTTCTTTATGTGAGTTTCTTGGTTTAGGTAAAGAAACATACAGCTGTACTACATTTTTCACTAAGGATGGAATTGTACTTCCATTTTCAATAAAATCGAGAAAAACTATGCATTCTGGTTGCATCAGATTCGACAAAATTTGAGTATTATTGAATTTGATTAACATCATTTAGTCGGAGTTTTGAGGCTGTTCTCTCTCCATTCTAAAAGGTTATCGAATTTGAAATGTGTTGAGAGACGATCAAGGAGGATTTCGGTATGGATTTTATACAAGGTATCATAATGAGAATAGAAAAAAACTGAAGGCCAAAACATAGAAACCTGCAGAATTTTTACATTGTGGATATCACTTTCAACACTATTTGACAGTTTTAAGGTCCTATTATGTCTACAAGGAAAATGCTTTACTGTCACTTTGGTTATGTTTTGTTGTTGAAATAGATATTAGGACTTCGTTTACAAATATACACACTAAGAAGTCCTATAATACAACATAAGAACTGCCTGAAAAAAATGAAACGAAAAGAAAAGAGATATAGGTATCCTTCTGTTTAGACTTTAGAGCCTGTGAAGCTAGTTCTTCCGGAACATTGTAAAGCAGTGTACACAGCAACCTGTGCAGATAACTATCGGCAGTAAGACCATCAAATATGTGATCATAGCGTAGGCGAAGAAAAAAACACCATCGGACACCAATCCTGCGAATCAAATGAACCTTCTCATTATACTAACTAAGATTCTTTAAACAAATATGATGACAATTAAGTTATTCACCTGCTGCCTTAGAAGGACAGATTTCACAGTCATTTGCAAACCATCCCAAAACAAAATCAGTCTCATTTGTAATAAAATCGGGTGGGCCCCGTCCAACTGGCACGGATGAGGTAACAATCTCACTGCATCGATACAGCTTTGTCATAACTTCACTGGACACTGTATGAGTAGCTACTGTAGAGGTTGAGGAGTTGCTTAGGCAATCAATTGCAAGTAAATTTGCTAATGCAACAACCTCAGAAGGGCAGCTGTAGAAAGTGTAATTCTGATAATAGATAGGGGACAGAGGATCCGTATACGACAGACTGAAGCTCATTAGGCGTTTTGGGAGACAGTTTTCGGGGTCGTATAGCTTGATTAGTGAGTGTGTGTAGTATACGTCTCGTACGTAGAAGAGTCCCTTGTGTGGAAGTTCGACAGTAGCTATGCCTTGGTTGCTGCATCTTAGATTAGTATAATAAGTGCAGTTTGGAGTTTGTTGGTTTGGTAATTTGAAAGGATATTGGATAGGTAAAGTGTTGTTTGGACAATATGTAGAGGGACAATGAATCTTGGAGTGAAGAACCGGTAAGAACAGGAGTACGAGGAATGGTTGAAGAATGTTCATGATTTTGGAAGAAGGTCATGATAATCTGTGTGTGGTGAATTTATTGTTGGATTTTATTTTATTTTTACAGGAAATTTATTGTTGGATTGAACAAGAATGAATGATATTTGTCCTGTTATTGAGACTAGAATGAATGACAGATAGGTAATTTATAATAAGTTGCCTATGTTGGGCTTGCCCAATATAGTTGGACTCAAATACCTAATAAATAAAAGGGGCCCAACAAGAAAATTAAAGAAAGGCCCATTATGCCTTAAGTTGATTAGGACAATTTGTTGGTTGCGGCTGGAAGGCAACAGACGCGAGAAACCAGAAAGAGAAAGAGAGAGAAAGGGAGAGAAAGAAAGAGAGAAAGGAGAAGAAGGGTTTGCATTTTGGGTGTTCGTTTCTTCACCGTTTTGTCTCTCAAATTTGGAAGAAGAACCATTTTTGAGGGATTGAGAAAAGTGACAAGAGGAAATTGATATAAATAATTTAAATGTGGAACTCTCATATAAATAAAATCAGAAAGGATAGTGTGATCTTATTGGTATTGATTTTTTTCATTTGATATAGGAATTTGTTCACATCATCTGAAGAGGTTTTCGTCGTAAAAACAAAAAAGAGAAAATCAATTGAATTTTTGTGGAAGTGAAGAGTTCATTGTCTTGAAGCGAGATTTATTCGATTATTTCCCGAGCCATTTTATTATTATCGATGAAGTTAAACTAGGTTAGGACCATTCATTGTTTTGGTATCTATGATTAAGTTAAACCGCCGCGAAGAAAAATTATATGGGCGTGACCATTGTATGATTTTATGATGATCTGTTGAAGGATTGGATCTTGGCGCGAAAAAAGTATGGATTACAAGGAATGGGTAGTAGGAAAGCGATTTACATCGGTTTTTTTATGTGATCAGGTGTGATCTATTGATTTAGGAATAAAACAAACATTTGTTAGTTAGTGAACTGATGTACAAAGATGGGAGTTTTTTACATGAATGTTTTTCAAGACTTGGTAAATGTTTTCTACCATGAATATTGCATTCGATGATTGCGTTATTAAAATCGAGGAAATGGTGGTGGTATTTCGATGTCTGACTCCAAATGGAAAGTTGACATTGAACATGATCAAAAAGAAAGTATGTTCAATGGTCTTTTCTTCAAAGATGTCATTCTGGAGAATAGAGGTAGAAGAAAAAATTTCAAATTATTGAATTTGAAAAATTAAGTGTTACCATTGTTGGATCTAACCTCAGAGTTTGGAAGAAAAGAAAGAAAATGAAGAGAATTGTTCTCTCTCCGATGATGATCAAACCGTAGTTTGTGTTAGTGTTATCGGATGTTGAGTGGATAGTTGATTCGGGTGCTTCTCATCATTGTGTTGAGAAGAGAGAGTTGTTTTTACAAACTACAAAAGGATTATGGTCACTTGTTCATGAACAAAGTGTTTTTATTGGTGATATGGTTGTTGAGACGACTTCACTAATAGACATATTCCACAAATTAGTTTGCACAATTTGAAAGAAAAGATTAAAAGATGAAAACAAAAAATTCAGAAGCTTGTGAAAGGTTCCATGTTGGTTGGCAAAGGAAAGCTTTGTTGTACATTGTGGATAACTTTTTGTAGGATGACTTCACCAATTTGACAGTTTTGAGTGAGAAAGGTCCTAATATGCCTACTTTTGGATTATTGTTTATTAGGTAAACAAAATAGAATTTTTACTGTCATTCTTTGATGTTAATACATTTTGTTTTGAGATAGATATTAGGTGGAAAACAAATATTTCATTGATTCTTCAATCATTTGATATAGAAATTTCAAATGGTTCCACACTATGGTTGAGAGTTCAGAAATAAAAACTACGATCGGACAATGGTTTTCTAGAGAACATGTTCTTCAAAAATAATTGAAAGAACCTTTTGTTGATTCAACATAAGAGGAAATATAGTAACCATTATGGGAAAGGTGAGATACAAACTCATTGCTTTTTACAGAAAGCTTGTTACTTGATTAAATCTCATGTATGAGTTCCTACGGATCGACAAAACCGAAATTAAAAGAGTATGAAGTGGGAAAAATGCCTAACAACTGCCTGAAAAAAATGGATAGTAAAACTGCATATTTGTTGGATATGGAAAAGAAGAAGATGATTAGGTAGAGATGTCATCTTCTAAAAATTTAGAAGGAGACCTGTTCCGGTGCATTGGTGTTGTTGATCTAACACCACATGAGATTCCACCCTGTTGAAAATGGTGGAGATGAAGTTGAAAATGAAGTTGGGATGGAAAATGATGATCCAAAATTTGACCCTAGTTCATCATCCAAGCGGAGATGTTGAGTCGGAGATTCAATATGCACCACGAAAAAATGTCAAGAACATGGTGGAAGACCAACGAGAAATCGAAAGGCGAATACATCAGATCCAGTTGATTGGGCATTGATTACGGAATCGAGAATTTTGGAGGAGAAGACATTCCTCAAAGACAAAGATAACTAAGATTGAAACAAAAGAAGAGATGGATTCAAACAAAAATCATACATTTGATTTGGTCGAGTTGTCAAAGCGGTCAGTCAAGAATAGGTGGGTATTTAAGCTAAAGAATGATGGTGACAAACCTCGACACAAGGCGCGGTTGGTTCGAGGGGTTTCGTAAGAAAGGAGTTGACTTTGATGAGATATTCTCACCGGTGGTGAAGATGAGTTCTATCCGCATTGTGTTGGGATTAGACATATTAGCTTGAACCGGAAATCGAATGGGACTTTGAGAACAACATTCTTCATTTGATAAAGTTAGTTGAGAACATATACATGAACCGGACCTCAAGGTTTTGAAGTTGGAAATGAACACTTGGTTTGCAAATTGAGGAAAAGCTTGTTATGAAATTTGCATACATGAAGTTTGACTCTTTTATGGCTATAAAAGTTATAAAAGAAAAAGGGGGATCATTGTGTTTATATCAAACATTTCACTGGTAACATTATCTTATTGCTTTTATGTTGATGATATGTTGATTGTGGGAAAAGATTGACAATAGTTGAAGATTATGCCCAAATCATTTGACATGAAGGATTTAGGCTCAAAGAAAGCGGATATTGGGCATGTAGATGGACGGAAAATTTGGAAAATTGTGGTTGTCACAAGAAAAATACATTGAGAAAGTACTTGAGAGGTTCAATATAAACATGCAAATCGTGTCCACGCCCACTTCCTAATCACTTCAAGTTGAGCAAGAAATCTTGGTATGACAACAATTCCTTATTCTCTAGTTGGTTCTTTGATGTATGACATGGTGACCCGGATATCGCACAAGATGTTAGCTTGGTGAGCGATTTCTTTCCAATCCGGAAAAGATCATGAAGTGGATATTCAAATACTTGAGAGGAACTTCAAAATCATGCTTGAGTTTTGGAAGGCGTTTTGGGAGAGTTGATTTTGGTTTTTCATTTGTTTAGAGTTTCATGGCAATCAAAGTAAATGTGTTTTATCCACCAATCGAGGCAGAGTATATTCGCAACGAACTGGAAAAAAGATGATGTGGATGAAGATTTCTCCATGAATTGAGCTTTGAAGCAAAGAGGAGTACATGGTCTTTTGTGATAGTCAAAGTCTTATGACTTGAGCAAAAATTCCATGTATCATCTTCGAATGAAGCATATAGTTGATGTGAGGTACCATTGAATTAGAATTTTATTGGTTTGAAAAATTTGAAAAAAATATTGAATATGGTAAAGTGAGTTGTGTTTGGACAATAGCTCGAGGTAGTTATGACATTTGTGGTCAACTATAAAATGGGTATTTAAGGGAAGAGGGAGATTGTTGGGTTTGAATAGTTGGGCCCAAACACCTAATAAATAAAAGGGGCCCAACAAGAAAATTAAAGAAAGGCCCAGGAATGGTTGATTAGAATTTGTTCATGATTTTGGAAAAGAAGGGTTTGTATTTTGGGTGCTCATGCGCTTTAATCTCAAATTTGTTTTTGCTTTTCATTTTGGTTGGAATGGATTTTCACTATTCATCAGAAAAGATAAAGAAAAATTGATGACATAAAAATTGATATATTATTTGCTTCAGACTATTTCATCTCATCTCATATCTCATTTTAAAAAGAATTGTATTCTTGAGGAAATTATTGGTATTGATTCTTCTATTCAGAATAGAGAGAAAATGAATTTGATATTTGGCCCGTGGTTTTTACCCTTGTGAAGGGGTTTTACGTAAATTTTTTGGTGTTACAGATTTATTTTCTGCGGTTAATTTACGTATTTTGTCCCAAGTCTATTGAGCTTTTGTGGAAATGATTATTCTTTTGTTGTTGTGTTTAAAGCAATTGAATCTAATTATTGGCAGGCAGTGATTCTTGGAATTGCAGGCCATAGTTGTGATAAAAATCCAAAACCTAGGATAAAAAAGAGGTGGAGTGTGAAAATTTTTTTTTATGAATCTATAAAATATGCTTTTTAAATCAACCATCTACACCCTAAATACTAAATAATGAACCCTAAATTATGGTTTATTAAACAATGTATTGAAAATTTTCAACTACTTTTAATTTTTATAACAGTTTTCTGGTTTTTCACCAATATATTTGATTTTTTGTCATGAAAATTTTCATACTAGACTTTGTCAATATTTTTTATATCATATACAGTTGTCTGGTTTTTCAGCCAATATTTATGTTGGTTTTAAGTGAATTGGCTAAAAATATATGACTTTTGATTTCAACTGGTAAAATCATCTGTTAAGTATTCCTGACTTGTTCCCATGCCCTAAAGTATTTCCCAAAGGTCAGAATCAGATGTCTTGCAGCAGAAGCTTGTGCTCTTTAAGAAATAAATCCAAAAGGTCTTCTTACTGAGTTTCCTTTATTGGAAATTGATCTAAAAAAAAAACACAGATAACAGTACAGCATTTTCTTTATAAAAAATTGTGTTTTTTTACATGTTTGAATAAAAAGAAAATGAACATCTACAAGTAAAATGTGAAACAAAAACAGTAATTTTCATGTATGAGAAGGCAAAGGAGAATTCCTGCAAACGGGGCACGTGCCGTTCAATCTCAACCACTCATCAACGCAATCGGAATGGAAGCAGTGTTCACACTCAGGAATAGACCTCACAGTGTCTTTTGGATGGTAATCGACTAGGCATATGGGGCAAGTTGCACCGTTAGGCCCTGGGAGGCGTTTGCTTTCACCAAGAACTACTTTCGTATATGATTCGATGGTGGATTCATCGAGGCCTGCTACAGCCAGTGGTGGTGTTGATGGTGGTGGTGGTGGTGGTGCCACAGCGGCTGAATTGTGAGCTGCCCTTCTGTCCATCATACACATAATGCACGAAATGAAAAACGCGCATATGACGGATGGTATGACTATTGATAATGCAATTATCTTGAAGATTCGGAGGCCTCTTGATGAACCTGTTGATCAAGATAGCAGTTGACATTTTTGTTAATCTGATAATTCTATAGGAATGATGTATCATATATAGTTGACTTTGACAGTTTCAACCAGTACAGAAAGTGTCTTATTAGGCTGTTTGCATTTTGCATTGACATTTTAAAAGCAATTCTCATCTTTTATTTAAGATTTTAAGCAAAAATAAAAGCATTCAAGGAGCTGCTTTTAGCTTTTGAGTGATTTAGACTTCTATTTGTTTTTCTTTAAGCAGAAGTTGAAATGAAAAACACTCTCCTAAACTCTTGCACAATAAACTGAAAATCACTTTAAAAAAACAACTGCAAATGCCAAATTAGAACATCAAGAAACTAATGTTCAGAAAAACATAACATTTGAGCATTTCTTACCTAATTTAGGATCAGAGAAACATGAAATCTGATCACTTGTTCTGTTCTGAAATCCACAAAGACCGCCTCTTGCTACGCATCCTTGACAGTCGGGATCCTCCCACGTTAACCTAAGATCTCCATTCAGGTTGGACGAAAGCCAACCATCATCCTTATTATTTAGTGGCCAAGAAACTGAGACAGGCAAATCAGCAGCAATAGTACTACACTTGCTCAAGTAGTTGACAAGATTCATAGAAGAAGTTGCAACAACCGAAGATGTGGAGTTGCTCAGGCAATCGATAATAGTAAAACGCGACCTAACATCAGGAGGGCACCGCAAGAAGGTGAACTTCTTCGAGTAACCAATCGTATAAAGGGGAAGACGAAAGATTCAAGCTCAATAGTCGTTGTGGGAGGCAACCATTGGGATCGTACAGCTGGATTTCTTGCACGCGGTAGTTGATACCGCGTACCAGAAAGTCACCGGAATAAGGTAGGTTGAGAAGAACAACATCCTTGGATTTCAGCTTAGTACACCTCAAATCAAAACCAGGATATCCACAGTGTTAATTTTGTTGGCCTTGTAACTTGTAAGGAAATCTTATTCCATATGGATTATTTCCACAGAATCTTGAAGAACACTCTTGTTGTGCATGGATTGAATGCAAGAATAGCAATGAAGAAAAGAAGATGAACTGAAGAAAGCCCATAAGTCTAATAAAGAACTGGATATGTATTACAATGTATATGCTCTTTAAGCAGGTTAGAAAAGATGGAAAGAAATAGTATATATAGTTTGCAAAAAGTCAAATTTAGATGGAAGGATGATTGGTTGACTAATCCAAATTACTGCTTAAATTAATTGGCTGTATCAATATAGTAATGCAAGTGATTGTTTGACAATGGATGAGCAGTAACCAAGATAGAGACAGCTCATACACTAGAAGCAAAAGCCAAATTCTTTGCTCATTGACTATATAATATTCAGATATTTTTATTATGGGTTCAATTCTTTGCTCATACATTAGACTGAAGTAATTAATTGGGTCATATATTTGATTTTTATTTTAAAGTCAATAAACTGAAACATGTAACGTTATTACTTTTATCTAATGAAACAGAAAAAAAGAATTATTCTATCTGCCTATTTGGGTTCGAATTCTCCACTCTCAATTGTAATTTAATACTCATTAATTTTAGTATGTATTTTAATTTGTATTTAACGTTTTGGATTGTCAGTTTTTTTACTATAACATATTAATTCGTAATACATGTGAATGCAGACATGAGGACTACACTAGTATTTCTTTTCATGAAAAATTAACTTCAATTTAGTTTTCAAATACAAACCTGTAAAAGTAAAAAAGGTTCCAACAAGAGAACTTTTTAATGATAGTATTACAATCAGGGTTGCTCCTCTATCATTTTCAGTATTGATATGAATTTATTTTATTTTATTTTTTCATATGATCTCAGCAGCATGAATATATTGAAAATTACGTAAAATAGACTAGAAAATAAATTTAGATAACAATAAAAAAAATAGTCACATTTTTCAGTGTAGAAAAGCGAGCACGTTTAAGATCTAACATCAGAATAATACAAAGATACAGATATTGACTCTATAATCATCAGGGATCGCCTATTCAACCCCATTAACTAAAAAAAAAAAAAAAAAACATTAATATAAACCTTGCTATTGATTCTTCTTTATCTTCAGATTGGAAGGACGGGAAGTGGAAGAAGGGGTTCGACCAATGAGATCAGATGATCGAAGAATAAAGAGGAGTGTTTCGACCAGCATTGCAACAATCAAACCAAGGATGCCTCCAGCAGCACTCTGATCAGTAAAGAGCCATAAAAATTATGCATTTATACACATTATTCAATCTGACTATGGATGGGCGTTTGTCCTTTTCATATTTCGTATAATTTTGTTTTGGGTAAAGAAAGAAAGAATCTGATTGTTATGCAAAAGTTACCATAGCAGGATTGTGGCCAAACAAGGCTCTGAATGCTGCAAATCCAACCAAGTATCCCGCAAACATTGTAACCACAACATGCAACCCTGTAAGATGATATAAAAAAACAAATAAACCTGAGAAAAAAGTTTGAAAATCTGAGAAGAATAAACACAGCAAATTTGGTTTCTTTGATTTTCATCCAAAGAAAGATTACAAATCTTGAGCAAAACAAAGGAGCTGAGTTTCCTGGTTATGAATGCTGTCATAATCTCCAGCTCTTAATAGTTAATATGAACTATCTATCTTCTTCAATCTTGTTCTGGTAGTTTCAGGGTGAGTTGTTAATTGGGGTTGACAAGTGAAAAAGAGGAAGGTGAATCCAAATAAAGGTCCTATTATTTCATAGTATGACATATGAATAATATATGTGAATCAGTATGATTTTTTAGATGCTTAATCTTGACAGGGTAAAATATAACTCTCAAGCTTTAGTCTAAGCATTAAATGAATGTTCACTCCAGGAAATACAACCCTCGCTGAATTACTGAAAGATGGCTATTTATAACAGTAAAGATTCAATAGTCAAAATCAAAGGAGGTGAATAGCATCTTAATTTATGTTGAGAAATCTTTTTCAGCAAAGAGATTGGTCAAGTGCATTCTCAAAACTTTCAATCCATAACAAAGAAAAGGAATAAGCTCAATCCCAGTATCCAAAAGAAAACAGTAGCGAACTCCATTCTTCAAAATGGTAATAACTCCCAATGGACAGAATTGCAAAGGCTCTCCAGCAATAAACTTGGAAGCCACTTGGCAGTTGGCATAAACTACAAACAAGATTGTAGCAGAGTCCGATATCCAGAATTTAATTTCTATGTAAAAGATGGCTAGTGCAATCTACTAACAAAGCTAATTAGTTTCACTTCTTTGTCATCCATCATGCTCAAGAGCGAAGAGGGTGTCATAATTACACTCTTCCTATCAACACATAACGTTTATAGAGCAGTCTCATTGATCATAAAGCCACATGCAAGATCAGAGCCCCTATGCTATTCATCCTTTCTGATACAAGTCACACCTCTCAAAATTACAATTGGCAGCTTTAAGATAATAATAGACAATAACAAGTACGAATCTTTAAGTATTTCCTGTTAGTACTGCAATTCAGTTCATAAGCATATCTAACTGTTCATCATAAGCAAGCTAAATTGCACGTAAATAACCTGAGACTTAAAGGAAATTAGCATTTGAGAAGGAAACAAAATACACAAAGTATTTACCCAAGCCTAATTGATCTTTGTAAGAGGAAAAAGGCTCTTCGACGCCCTTTCTAGGTGTAATGTCTTTCACCAATTCTTGATACGCCTTCCTCTCCGCCGCTTCCTCTAGCTTTTTCAATCTCACCTTCAACTCCTCACTCTTGATCAATAAAAGTCATTTAAATTCAATTAGATGAACATAAACAACTTAAATTCAATTCAAGATGATACATAACTTTTGCAAGTCATGACCTAATTAGTAATTACTTTTTCTCACAATAACCGAAATTACCTTTTGCCGGGGCACTGGGCTAGTAAAGACGAAATCAGAACCGCGGAGGAGAGAGGATAAATCGGGCCTTGTTTCGGGTTTGGATCCGAACCAGATGTGTTTAAGGGATTTATAAGGCACGGCGGAGTGCATCTTAAGCGAGGAAGAAAGGTCTCTGAGTTCCTCTGAGAGGCGGGAATCTGTGGAGGATGCACCGAGGAATGAACGGATGACATCTGTTATCGTGATGATCAGGCCGCCGCCGGTGACTGCAGCGGCGGCCGAGGGCGATGAGGTGGCGGAGATCTGGGTGGCCATTTCGGTTGATGATCTAATGGTTAAGGTAGACAGGTATTCATATAACTCGCGTATTCGCCAATAATAAATAAATAAATTAATTAATAATAATCATAATAGTAATATAATAATCATAATAGTAATAGTAGGTGTAGCAATTACATGGATTGCTCTTTCAAACTTCTCTATTTACTTTGTTAACGTGAGTATTATTTACTTTTTAAACATGATTTCACGCAATTATTATTACTAGTTATTTAATTCAGAAGACAAAATTTATAGTTGATTAAGAAAACCCGTTCAATCATACTTGATTAACCATGATTTCTTGAATCTTAGCTCTAGATTGAGAGTTTGTAATTAGTGATTTAGAGAAATTCTCGAATAAGTAGTTTTGGGCTTGAGTAATATTTCAAAACAGGCACTGAAAACACACACAGCTTCTTCCTGTACCAATTATAATTCCAACAACAATCTTTTAAGTGAATAATTACATTAATTTTCATGATCTTGGTGTTGCTACCAATAAAAATTCCAAAACTGTTGATTATATGAAAGGCTAAACTCCAGAGTTTATGATTGAGGATATCTCAAAACATGCATCCGTTTGATCGCCCAAGCTTATTTTATGATATAATTATTGAAAAAACCCAGCAATAATCTTATGATCACACAACATTTTGGTGTTACTTTTACCATTTACCAAAAGTCACAACACTTGCATCTTTTAAATTCAGTACGCCTCAAAGTGAACCACAAAATAATACATTCTCTCTATAGATAAACTTTTATTCAAGTATTTCAGTTTTCATCCACATTTTCATCAAATAAAATTATTTTTGCTGAAAATGAACTTGCATATCTTTTTATCTTGCATGCATGGTTTTGTTTAATGTAAAATTCACCTTGTTTTTTCAAAAAACCATCACTCATTTCTCAGACCATTGCATCATATGCTACATGAGTTACAATTAGTACCTATATAGACTCCACAATGCTGAGAACGACTCTTAATTCTGATTATATGATATAACACATACATCTAATTACTGCTACAGAGAGAGAGAAAAGTGTGAACTATACAATGTCATCTCCAGATACCTCAGCAACACTCTTATTCGCAGAGTCTTTATCTTTATATTCCCCAAAAACTGACCAACTTTTGCTAGAATTATGGCCCCTAATGATGCGTGACTTCACATGTTGAGGTAATCTCAACGTAAATCTATCTTCTTCTGAGATGGTTCCCTTATTTTTAAGTATCGAATGCCCTGTTGAGTGTGATCTTGGGTACTTCTCAACCGTCCGATCACTCAGACAAGTTGAAACCCCTTCGTTTTCATCCTTCACAGTGATGCTAAAGCTCACGTGATGATGATCATCTTCATCAACTGATGGCGGAACCACCGGTTCATTTTCGTGTGCAGCGGCGTGAGTTGGAGACTTCACCGGAGATTGAGCCGCCGGAGATGTGAGGTTTCTCCGGCACACCGGGCATGTGTGGTGGGACTCGAGCCAGAGGTCTATGCATTCTTGATGGAACACGTGGCAGCACGTGGTTAGAAGACGAAGAATGTCTGTGTCTGTGAATTCAATCAAGCAAATGGCGCATTCGAGGCCATATTTTTCTACCCTATAATCTTTAACGGTGGAATAAGCGAATGATGGGAAAGATTTCACTATCGAGGGATCGAGGCCGTTGCCTACTCCGGCGGTTGGGGCGACTCCGGTGGCCGGAGAGGCGGTGGAGCTGACGCGGAGATGCCAAAAGCAGAGTAGATTCTGCACGCAGCATTTGCAGAAGTATAACGAGAAAAACCCGACGAAGAAAACTATGAGGAGGAGGATGGAGAGGATGATGATGATCGGAGGGTATGTGAACGCCTGGCGGTGGCGGAGTCGGCGGCAGAGGTTGTTCGGAGCCTGATGTCATTTCTCCGATTGATTTAAATTGGAAACTAAAATAGGTAAAGATGAATTCATGTATCTAAAAATATGTATGTGTGTGTATATTGTGCATTAGTAGGAGGGAGATGAATGACCAAGAGAAAGAAAAGGCAAAAATCGGGTTGAATTGTTTTAGGTTTGAAATAATATTTTCGAGGGATTAGTTTGAGAGTGTGTTATTGTTGGATGAGAGAATGAAGGAGAGGCATTCATTCATGAGTAACTTCTTTTTATTTAAAATGGACATATATAAGCAAATTAAATATTGCATATATACAGAACTGACTCTCTCTCTCTCTCTCTCATCAAGAATAGAACAAAGCATATATATATACATGAGGTGCTTAGATTGGAGATTACTATTTTCCATCTAAAACTAAGTAGGTGAGAATTTATCCTTATATTGTCGTTTGTTGACATTGTTTATGATGCACAAATCAGGTATGAAAAGGGCTTGGGATCTAAAAGATGGATTTTATTGAACTGGTTTGAGATTTATAAAACAGACAAGGAAAAGGTAAGACATTCCTTGTTTACTAGGGGAGGATTTAGAAAAGTGAATCTGTATTTGGCATATATATATCACAGGATCGCTGATCGATTGATACCTAAAATGTAAAGATGGTGGATTTATATGTATCATGTATGTCTTGTATATTTGGATCATAGGAAGGGTATTTTATTATTTGAGATCTATCAAACTGAAGAATTACTCCTAAAGGTTAGGTTCGTCAAGCTATCACAAATCAAGTATTGAGTAGCTTTGTTTGAATGCTAATCTACGAGCATCTCCCTGTCTTAAAACTATTCCCAGTGATTCTCTGGCCATTTTGAAGGTACGTATTTCAGCTATATACACAAGAAATTTTATTTTACAGCTGAAGTTTCATTCAAGGACAAACCAGTTTAGAATCCAAATAATTGGATTGCATATATGATTATCTGCACTGCATAGCATCTCTACATCAGGAAAAGAATTAACCAAGTATTTGATGATCTACAATTAATATGGAATAAAGGGATTGCTTTAATGTCGTATTCTACACTTGGAAGAATACACTGAAATATTAATTGAGAATTTGGACAAAACTAATTATTATAGCAGTTGCTGAGATATACGCAATGATACAACTTCACCATCTTTTCCTGCCCTCATAGCATGGTATTTAATCTGAATACCTGTTTCCAGAGTTGTATTAATTGGAGATTGTTATTTTTTTTACTATAGCTGTAAATTTTTTAATCAAAACTGGAAATTTATTGCATAGACCATGCAGTTTTTTGTTTGTAAGAAGAGAAGAACAAGATAGTTAGCTAGTGTTGCTTAGTTACTTAAAGTGGAAATATTACCTTCATTGTCTTGCAAATTGGTGTTTACTGCAACTGCATGGAGAGTTATCACTGCTTTTGGTTGCCAATCATTTCTTTTCCCCACCCATGATTTAAGATCAAAGATTTCTGGAAGGTAATCAAGATAAGATACAAACATAAGCACCTAACTTTATAACTTAAATACTTATTAGTTTCTGGTAGATATATATCTTGGAATATGCTCCCAAAATGTATGATTTAAGTTGTGAGTATACGTAGATATAGAAGATGATAACGTGTATTCTGAAAAATAATGATGATCTGATACCAGAGGTTGATTGATCCTTGATATGCTTAAAGTCAAAAATCCCACCAGAAGCTCCATCAGCCTTCTTTCGGATATCATGGGATCCTAATAGATCATATTTCCAGCTCCCATTAAGGTATTCTTCATTCAAGAAGAGTTCAATATGCCTTGCATCCAAAGTTTGCATGGTTCCTGTATCAAAAGAAGTACAACACCTTTATTTGAAGTTCCTGTTTTGAGTTCCTAAAAAGGAAAATAAAATTTCCTATTTTGAGACTACATATGTTTGGATAGGTTGAGCTTGTGAAATGATGATATTAGAGATGTATTTATCTCATAGGAAAAAAAAAGCAACAATTATTTTCTAGCTATCACAAACTTTTCAGGTTTCATAAGTCAGTGTCACAGATCAACGCATTAGCAGAATAGTTAACAGGTAAATGCTCTAGAAGAAACATTTGGAGCTTAACTCACCATCACATGTATCAAGGTCGCAAACAGGACATCGGACGAGCTGCAAGTCTTCAAACATAGTCACAGTTGGAAATCATTAGCATTAGGATACATATGAATGGTCAATATAATTTGAATGGTAAAGAATGAATGGGTGATTGACTACCAGAAATCCAGATTCCAGATTTGATTTTGTTTAACAGACAGTAGCCTTCTCGGCTCAACATTTTCTCAATTGTCTCTGCTTTGGGAATTCTCAGTGGTTTAATTATATTCTCAGTCAAGATAGCAGCATGAGAGTCAAACAGAAATGCTCCAATTCGCATCCAATCTGTTCATCATGCCCAGAAAGAATACAAGTCTAAAACGTATATTTGAAACAAGACTGTGTATTACATGCAAATGCAGCAGAATTTGTGAAAGGGTCTGGATATAAGAAGAAACAGTGAAACACATCTGAATATGTGAGAGGCTAATGCTGTCAATGATTTCTGATATATCTCCTGCTTCATGCATGTAGCAAGGTGCCTTGAAGTGGTCTAGTGATTTGTTCTTAAGTTGCTACCAAAGGAAAATTTTCAGGTGCAATCGATCATGTTTAAAAACTTCAATCTAAGCATCGGGAATATTTAATATATCTACGTAATAACAATCCAGCAAGAACATCGAGGTGTAATAATAAACTTTTTATTAGATTTCTGTAAAATCATCCAATAATGCAGTGACTTGATACTTTCCTAATAAATCTGGAAGAGTAAATTTGTAGTTTTCATAGACAATTAACATTGATTCGTCTAACTATTCTTATTGTTGAGAAAATAACAATTTAATTAAGCAGCTACTCAAGTAAATGCCTTACCAATATGCTTCTCCTGCTGATGAAACATGTAGGTGTGAGTTCCATCTGCAAAGGCATGCTCTTGAAATGAGGTATGCAAAATTTCAACATCAAAACTGGATCGAGCATCAAAGAAGCTGAATAATACCAAAAGATGCGGCATAAAGTTTGATCCATTTGACTGCAACATCTCCGGGATCAGGAACCTGAAGATCGCGAAGACATGCATATTTCCACACGCTGTCCTCCATCATAAGACGACTTATCCATTTGCAAGTTGCTGCAAGCATCACCAGAGATCTCCCATCCAAAAACTTTGCAATCTCTGTCCAGACATCCTCTTCATAGCTATTCACATTAGATAATCATGAAGAGTGAGAGCATAGAAATACCCGAGAATTATATACATGCAAGTACAGGAAAAATGTAACAACGAAAGCTTCTGAGCTTTTGGAAGAAAATTCATAAAAAATAAGCTGATAAATAAAATAATTGAACATTACTGCTAATGGAACAAAAAATAATTCGTAAGATGGAAAGAATCCTCTGAGAACAGAGAACCGGATGCAGTCTACCATGAAATATTCTTTGAAGTCCAACATCAGTCCATTTTTATATGAATACAAGTGATCTAAAACGAAATCTGTATCCTAATGAGGGTTGGCTGAACCTAGCAGTATCTCAGTAAATTCACCCACTGCCATAGAAAAGTAGCTTCACATTTTCATCATCGTCACTGATCGAAGATCTCAACAGAAATGGCGGATGAGCATATATAGTGAACATAAAATACGACAAATCTCAACTCAATTTCAGCTGAATCATCAAATTGTTTCTGTTTCTAATTTTGAAATTAAATTCAATCAGAACAAATCATCCAGAACTTAAATTCAATTTCTGTATCTAGTTTTGCAATCACTTTCCTCACAACCTTCATCAATGCATGAAAATAACAAAACTCAAAATCCAAATTAATCCTCACATCTTAGTCAATCACAAGCACAATCAAGTATACCGTCTCCGAAACAGAACTCAAATCAACTCCACGATGCCGAATTTCATCAAAAAAAAACATAAAATATCTCGAGAAACACTCATAAACATAAAATTCAAACTCAGCTAGTTAATTACCAGTTGAAAATTGAATGAGCAGTGAGGTACGAGGGTCGCGGTGAGGCGCAGCAGCATATTGATCTCGATTTTCTCAATCGCTTCCCCATTTCTGCTTAATCTTTGAAACGTAACTTTGATCTTATGAATTCCCCTAGCTTTAACCGCGTGAAATGTGTGGAGCTGAAAGGCAAAACAGAAATGAACAATATTGGATTTTAAATCCTGAAGACCGTATTTATATGAGCGGGGAAAGACGGATTTTAAAATTTTGCGGGTGATCCGAAAAGCCTTTTCGGGTAACGTTTTCATTATCCGGGTCATATCTAGAATAGTCTGTGAGAAAAGGCGTAAAAACCTGTTACTTTTACTGCCCACGAACAACAATACTTGTCAGGGACCAAAAGTACACTGGATCCTATCGAAAATGGGCCTACTGAACTGAACCTCGAATGGCCCATTATGTTTTTAAAAATTAAAAAGAATAAATAATGATAATAGTAATTTTTTTAAAACTAAAAAAAAATATTTTCAAGATTTATATAATAAATTCGATTATTTATTTATTATTAATTTTTGTTAAAATAAATTTTATTTACCAAATAATATTTATATTCCATATATTTTTAATTCCTTGCTAACTGTCAATTGACATGCACAATTTCACACAATTTCAATATTTTTAATATAGTTATTATCTCATTTATCAAGTATTCAAGTCATATTTTTAAATGTTTGATCATCTCATTTATACGTGTAGAATTAAAAATTTAAGATAAATTCATTTATTTCGAATAAAATATATTTCATTTTGATGTGATATTAATTTTAAATATATATATATATTCTTGAATTGCGAATATTTTGCATAATAATACACGAGAAAAATAACAGTAATCTATTTCAAATAAAAGCGATAAAACGTGGACAAAGAAAAATTAACCAAAAAATTTCATTGAACAAACATAGGCTACATAGCCGAAATAAATAACACTATTTTACATATATAATTTAATTCGAACTATATGAAAACTAGCTAGAGATAACATCTGAAAACCATGTTATTCGAAATGCTCGAACTGTATCATTTCTTGTGATGTGATGGTACCTAGGCACTAGTTACTAGTTAGTTAGTAGAGGGTTTAACACTATTTTACATATATAATTTAATTTGACCAAATAGTATATTAATATACTATTACTATATATATTTTCAAATACAGTGGACATGGAATGCGACATCCTATATATCAAGAACAATATCCAATTACAACTCTAATAAAAGTCGAGCGAACTAGTTACTAAAACAAACACAACTATTTTGTATTTGTAAGGCGCACACTTAGTTAGTGGGGGCGTACAAACTAGTTATATGAAAAAAACTTTAAAACAAACATACAAAACTATTTTATATTTGTAAGGTTCATCCACATAATTTAGGGTTAATTATTTAGTGTTTAGTTGTTGATTTAGACAATTTTATAGATTTACATATACAAATGCTATTAAATTTATAATTGGTTGAATAATGTCTGTTTATTTGTTTAATTGAGAATCTTACTAGTTGAGCTCCTAAATCAGCAATAACACTGAAAAACTTTAGGACTTAGCTCCAATCTCATTGGTAAATTTTCTCCAATTGTAGTATCTACTGTAAGAGAATATTGTTAACACTATCAGTCTATATCACTTAGAAATTAATTAGTACATTAATAAATAGTAAATATGTACTGAAAATATATGAGATATAATATATTCATTACTCAACACCCTCCAACGGATTGTATTATCATAAACAAAGTATAATCCATTAAATAGATGATAAATTCTAAACCATGTATATATAATCCATACCACAAAAAAAAAAAATTAAAAATTATATAAAACGTTTTCTCATATGAAATGAGTTTCTATCACATATAATTAATATATATGATCCTGAATTTATATTAATCCTACTCAAATCATGTTTTAAAGCAATGTGAGGTGTAAATAAAAATGAAGCTCCGTCTCATATACATTTAAAACTGTTTCACCCAAAGACTCTCCAAATACTTACAAACTACCAGTCAATTTCTACTCTTGTGTGATTTACAATTCAATGCATAAGATTTATTCAGTGTCTGTTCTCAAATTGCGTTTGTGGATTTTCTCCATAAAAATAGGATAAAAGAATAATCTAAACACACGATTCTTACCGCCCCACTTATATGCTTAATATGTAATCAGGTGTTTAAAAAAAAAACTTTTAGTGGTCACTAGTTGACTTGCAATTATATATAGTATATTTTTACTTAATGGTATGCTAGTGGGATTACATATAAGATAGATAAAGAATACACGCATCAACAACCTTGTAATGGAATTTAAATACTTATTATATATATATATATATTATGGATGTTGTTATTTGGTCAGATTCACCCTGAAGTGAATTTGTATTTTTTTTAATTCTACTTTTAATGATAGCATGCTCTACTAATTTTAAAAAAAAAGTTTTATTAAAAGTAAAACAATCAATATACCATCTAAAATATTAGAAATATTTTTATCACTTCGGGGTGAATAATCCCACTCAAGATTACCCATATATTATTACTCTTTTGAGTAGTCTAATATCCAATAACCTTATAATGGGGAAATATTTATTATATATCAACTCTTTTGATAAAGTATTATATCCAGAAGTGCCTATAGCCTACAACTTTTTTTTAAAGACAATCAATTAAAAATAAAGCTTAATTATAATAATTCCTTTTACCAATTAGGATATATGTCAATATCATTTCAGTCAAAATTTTAATCACCAGAAGAGAGTAATCACCGCAACCGCGGAAACTCGGAAACATAACCGCATCAAAGAATCAAAACTGACACAAATAGTCGAGTCGGAATAAATAAATTTAAATATTTTACTTTTTTAACCTCAAAATCTCAAACACTATCAATAATTTGTATTATAACTATTACTTCTACAAATAAAGCGAATGAAATCTTATGAGTCATTGACTCAAGGTACAAAAGTCAAAAGTTGTAACTAATGTTTTAAATTGTGACTTTTTGTTTTTTTTTTTTTAAAGTTTAAATAACTATTTTTTTCAAATATTATTGTTTATATATACGCACTATCATTGTTATGTTGATTTATGCGATATTTACAAAGTAAAGCATTTTTAAAAAAGTGTTTAAACAACGATAATGCATAAATATTAATTTAAAAGTGACATCATTTATGTATAATAGTGAGCTAGTTCACAATTGATAGAAAATCTACTCATAGTTATTATTAGAGAAAATTATTAATAAAATAAAGTTCAAGATTTTTTTAACTATCTCAATAACTTATATTTAAAAATAAAATTCCAACTTTTAATAACTTAAAGTTATTATACAGGAACTTATTAGTATAATAATTTCTCATACCCCTAATAAATGAAATTATTTTTCTGACCAAAAAATATTTTTAAAAAAAAATGCTTGGACAAACATTCTCATACATTATTGAGTTTGTGGAGTCCGAAGATGGACATGTCAAGAGAAAGATGTTTGGTTTGATCTGGCAGACGATAATATGGAAATTTTGGAAAGTCTGTAATGGGCTTATCTTTAAAGACAATCCTTATACGTTGGATGAACTCATCGATGATATTAAATTATGCTCGTGGAAGTGGATTGGCTCATTCATTCTTGACACAAAATCTTTTGTTTTCATAGTTTTTTATATGTGGGATCAGTCGAGTGTATTCCGGTTAAGTTGTAATTTATCTTGACAATAGATAGATTGAATTTGTATGGTATGAATTCAAGTACACCTTGTGCTATGATATAAAACTTCATCTTTACTTAAAAAAAAAAAAATACATTAATGACTCACTCTTTATTATTAAATTATTTGTGTCAACTGTTGTCGTAAATTAAAAGGCGACGACTCGACTATTTGTGTCAGTTGTGGTAAATTCAAAACACACTAACAAATACTATTGTCATTAGCATCTTCCTAAAAAGCACACACACACAGACCTAAAGAAGAGTAGATTTTCAACGAATTTCGTGTAATACTAAAAATGTATGTTCAAAAAAGAAAATCTGAAATAAGGAAAAGGGGACGGAAACGTGGCGTATCATCACTCACATACTTTCGATTTTTTGAATTGCATTTTTTTAGTAAATATACAATAATTATGGTTTAAGAAATTCTCTAATTATTTTTTCATTTCCCCCGCTCCAAAAAATGGAGACAAATCTGCATGACACAAAAATGTTGGATGTGACATAGTGCCATACCTTGAACGGTAACTATGCATGTAGGTCAAACATGGTTAATCATGACTAGTAATGGAGTTTCTCAACAGAAATATTTTCACACTATATACTCTTTTTATGTGCGTATATATATACACGTGTGTGTATGTGTGGGTGAGATTGTGTGCAATATTAAATTAATCAAAATCTTATATGGGTTGGACGTGGTCACGTGTGATGCTCTAAAATTTAGTGAACAGTATTTGGTATGCAGCTTTTCAAAATTATACACATATAAAAATACTTTTATTTAAAATTTTAGGTATTTAAATGGGTACCGTCCTACGACACAATACCTATATGTATCATGAATGTATGTATTTACATGCATATATATAGACAGTGATTTATGTGCGCCCTATATCATCATTATAAATTATTTAGAATGTGTTTTGAAACACTTAAAAATAATTTTTATAAGTATTTATTTTTAAAAATTGTGAGAGATAATTTTGAAAATAATTATTTTAAAAGTTATTTTTATTGTTTCAACTTTCAAAACACTCTCTTAGTCTTGTTGAAGATCCATATTATTAGTAGCTAAAAAAATAAGAAATCCAACTTGAGTAGAAATGGTGGGACTAATTTGTGATTTTTGTGTGTTTTCCCTAACATATATGAGGGTAAATAAGTACATAAGTACCCTTTTCCCACAAAGTTGCATACACGGTATATATATTGAAATTAAAGAATGAATTTTAGAAATAATTGAAATTAGATGCGTGCAAGAATACTGTTAATGTCACAATTTTGTTGAAAATTTCGAGTTGATTCCGCAACATTTAACTTTTGTCTTTTTATTCATATTTTAAGTCAATTCAGATAACTGACTAATTTTGAAACAAATCAAGAAAATAAAATGGGTGGTGCTAATTGTACTATCCATTAGGCATCATTTTCAGAAATGTATAATATTTAATATTTTTGGTTATCAAATTCAGGAATGGCTCAAGCAATTAGTCTAAGTAGGCAGATCGGTAATTCACATTATCAAATGAGAGAAAATCTGATATTTTTAGGAAAAAATAGAGAAAATAAACGATGTATTTTGACACCTTGGGCAACAATCGACATAAATTTTAATTAAGGAAATATTTTACCAAATAAGTCATTTTAATTAAAGCAAAAACATTGCTTGTATTAATAAAAGAAATATAAAATTGGTTTTTAATTTAACCTAATTTCCCGTTTATTGGGAAGACCCAATGTTCGATTCCATCTGGGGACGAATTTGAAGTTATGGAAGTTATAAGGTGAATTGGCGATTTCGTGGAGTATTTGAGTGATTGGTGTACTAATTACTAACAACTAACATCTAACTTTGTCCGATAAAAAATATATATATATAAAACAGTCATAATAAAATTTAGTGACCACAAATAAATTGTCAAGACGTCAGTTTTGAAGTTACTAATTAGTCAAGTGTGGGTAGTTCAACTGGTTAGAACTCCACTATCTGAGATCTTGATGTCCCGGGTTCGAGACACGAAGAGGGAATATTTATTCCCTCTTGTGGTGGTCACCCTCTTGTTAGGTTGCGGTGCGGTTCGGTTGCAGTTTTCGGGTGGTCCCCCTCTTGTGTTGATTGTGATTCCAGTCTACAGTGAGATGAAATTCGATCTACAGCGAGATGAAGCACTTTAGCAGAATTCCAGGTCTCAGGCCGTCTCTTTCTGAGGCCCATTTCCCCAACAGTCTGACTATCCTCCGAGGATAATTCCTTTCTTACTGCCCATTTTTCCGAGGACGAGGTGAAACAGCGATCGATAATTGCGATAGCTCCAAGAGTCCGGGACCTGATGGCTTCAATTTCAGCTTTATCAAGCAGTGCTGGCACGTGATAAAGGGAGACTTTATGAGGATGATGCACGGATTCCATAATAATGGCAAGATGGTACGTGGCGTTAACGCCTCTTTTATCGTCCTTATCCCCAAAAAGGATGATGATGAGAGCTTGGCCGATTACATACCAATTTCCCTGATTGGTTGCTCGTATAAGATTTTGGCAAAAATCCTGGCGTCGAGGTTAAGTAAAGTGTTGGATGGACTCATTTCAGAGAATCAAAGTGCTTTCATTGGGAAGAGGAACATTATAGATGGGGTTATGATTTTGAACGAGCTGATTGCCGAGGCCAAAAGGAGAAAACTCCAAAGGATCTTCTTCAAGATCGATTTTGCAAAGGCTTACGACTCGGTGGACTGGGATTTCCTTGATCTCATGCTTGAAAGATTCAGTTTTTGTGATAAGTGGAGGATGTGGATAAGAGTGTGCGTTTCCAGTGCAACCGCTTCGATATTGGTAAATGGCAGCCCTACAGAGGAATTCATATTAGAGAGAGGCTTAAGGCAAGGTGATCCCCTATCTCTTTTTCTCTATTTACTGGTAGCCGAAGGCCTCAACATCTTAATATCCAAAGCAACTGAGTTATGCCTCTACGAGGCTGCAGAGGTAGGAGATGATAAGATCAAAGTTTCACACCTCCAGTATGCGGATGACACCGTTTTCGTGGGTTCGGCTAGTGATGCTAATGCTGATGTTATGAAAAATATAATGAGAAATTTCGAACTTTTGTCGGGGCTCAAGGTAAATTTTGATAAATGCAGTGTTATGGGGGTGAATGTTGATAGGGGAGGGCTGGATTCTTTGGCAAACAGTCTCGGGTGTGTGGTGGGGGACATCCCTTTTTCCTATCTGGGTGTTAGAGTGGGAATATGTCAAAAAAGTATGAGCGAATGGAGGGGCTTGGTTCAGAAATTTTGTAAGAGGCTGAAATTGTGGGAAGACCGAAAAATCTCTTTTGGGGGACGGATTACTTTGCTAAAATCAGTTTTGTCTTCATTGCCAATCTACCACTTCTCCTTTTATAGGCTACCAAAATCAACCCTGGTGTTTTAACTTCTTTACATCACAATTTCTTGTGGGGTGGGAGTGAGGAAAACAACAAAACACCGTGGATCAGTTGGAAAAATCTTTGCACTTCAAAATTGGGGGTCTTGGGATTAGGGAAGTTGGGGCTTTTAATAGAGTGTTGCTAGGAAAATGGGTTTGGAGGTATCTAGTAGATGAGGGAAGCTTGTGGGTTAGGGTGTCGAAGTCCTTATATGGGAAGTTGGAGGTGAGGGAGTCGGGGCGTATCAATATGGGTAGAGAGAGTAGGTGGTCTAGTTGGTGGAAGGATGTCATAGATAACATTTCGGGTGCGGGAGGGAGTTGGTTTTGGTCACATATCGTGAGAAGAATAGGAGACGGGGGGGACATCAATTTTTGGAATAGTGTTTGGGTTGGGTCTAACGAGCTGAATCTTTCTTTTCCCAGGCTTTTTAGGTTGTGTTTGGATCAAGGGGTGTCGGTGAGGGAGATGGGTGAGTGGGTGGAGGGGACTTGGGAGTGGAGGTGGAATTGGAGACGGGAGCTCTTTGATAGGGAAAAATCTATTGGGATTATATTGAAAAGTATGTTTTTTACTTTGTATCGAAACTGAATTTTCTGACTTATTTACTGAAATAAATTGTTTATCACTGATGCTTTAAATATGATTGAATGTTACATATATTTACTGCATAACTGTTCAATAATTCGTACGTGTTACACTATAGTTAATTTAGTGATACCAGATCACAGAAGATTAAATTAACAGTCCCTTGTAACCAAAAATACGCCATTCACGACCTAGATGGAAATGAACAACCCATCGCGAAAGGTTGAGGTGTAAGGCTCAGATTGGTTTGTCTTGACCAAGAGATTACACTGAAGTGCATGATCGATTTGAATAGGACCTCTGAGGAGGATAAATTCTCCGTAATCGAACAAGGAAGAATTAGACCTCGGTGGTTCGTTGTTTCTTAACATTAATCCCTTAAATAGGATCACGTGGGATTGATAACTATTGCTTTGACTTATCATGGGTAGCGAATCGGAGAGATTCAATACTTTTTATCTTGGGCAATATTATTGGTCACGTGTGATTGCTAAGATTTAATACGAAGAATCTCGTGTCAAAGACGTTTGCTTGATTTGCCCTTGGGAGGTTCATAAGTTTTATCATACCAAATCTTGCAAGTGGAATTAGTTTTAGGTATGGATAATAATGTTGAACCGTTCTCGACCAGGACAAAAGATATTAATTAACGGAAAGTTATTTGGTGGCTTGAATTAATTAATGGGCTAGATAATCTTAAACACGGAAATAATGACCGAGTCATATTGATCGTAATATGGGTTAAGATGGATAGTCAATATTAATTGTGTAGTGGGATTAATTAATATTTATGGGCTTGAATTATATTGTGGCTCAATATTAGATATTCAAGATCCATTAGAAGGTCCAATCTTAATTCTCTAAAAGGCCCCCGAAAGTAGCCCAACAAATAGTCCAATAACCGAAAAAAGGTGATTAAAATAAAATAAATATTGTTGCTTTAATTTTCCAACCAAAATTTCAAAATTTATAGATATGTTGGGAGAAAGATTTTTTTGAATTTTGTTATGAGAATGAAGATATGTATTCTTGGAATACAAGATTATCTCATTAAATTCAAGAAATCTCCCCACTAGCTTATCTATATAGTAATTTTTGAAAAAATAGAAAATATGATGAAGCAAGAAAGATTTTCTTGATTTTCTTGAAAAGATATTATGGAAGATATGTATTTCTTGAAATACAAGAATATCTCATAAATTCAAGAAGATCCAAATCTTGGATTCTTGCACATTAATTTTCGAAAAATATGCATAATCGGAGGTGGGATTTTTGTGGAATATTTTAATTATGAGAAAAAAGAATATAGAAGATATATTCAAGATTTTCATTGACCAAGAAAAGTCTTTTTCCCACATTGATTTTCTACAAGAATTTCGACCACTCCTCTCCTATAAATAGGGGATGATTAGTTCATTCCCAAAACAATTCCATGTCTTTGGAAAAATTAGCAAATCCACGAAAGTGGTGCAACAAAGTTTATTTTTTCCTTTTGTTAATTGTTCATGAAAGTATCCTTCCACGGATTGTCGAGCAAGGGCTAAGGGAATACTTGGGAAGTCCTTTTGATTAGTCCGTCCAACCGAATTCACCGCCATCCCGAGAGAGAATGCGTTCACGTAAACCCGTAGATTCCGCGATGCGTAGGTTTACGTGGCTTTTTATATGCATGATATGTTGTTGCAATTATTATTTGAATTAATATGATTAATTCATGCTAGTAATAATTAAAGAATTAAATTTGTATTTAAATATTCACCTTAATAGATCCGTGCAACTCATTCCCCAACAACCGTATCGAGCCACGGTTTAAGACTCTGAATTTTTAAATTGTAATTTAATTCGTGGAAATTAAATTTGAAATTGGATAGTAGAATCATTAGATCTGCTTTTGCGTATCCAATTGTCATGGATTTTAATGTGTTTACGCATGCATATAAACCGTGGTTTTTTAATTCGATTCTTTCGGATTTGTTTTGCCTCGTGAGAAAATCCACGAGTAGACTAGATTTGTTTGATTTGATAAATTCTATAAACCATGTATATATAATCCATACCACATTAATTTTTGTAAAAAAATTATAAAACGTTTTCTCATATGAAAGAGACCATCACATATAATTAATAAATATGATCCTGAATTTATATTAATCCTACTCAAATGGCATGTTTTAAAAGCAATGTGAGGTGTAAATAAAAAGGAGCTCCGTCTCATATAGATTTAAACTGTTTCACTCAAAGACTCTCAAGCGACGGGCGGAACTACCAGTCAATTTCTACTCTTGGGCGATTTACAATTCAATGCATAAGATTTATTCAGTGTCTGTTCTCAAATTGCGTTTGTGGACACCTGCTCCATAAAAATAGGATAAAAAGAATAATCTAAACACGAAATTAGCCGCCCCCTTATAGGCTTAATGGTAATCGGGTGTTTTAAAAATACTTTTAGTAGTCACTAGCATGACTTGCAATTATATATATTTTTTCCCAATGGTATGCTAGTGGGGAAATTCGAGACGTGTTTCTTCAAGATCAAGTCAAGAAAAAATCAAACCATGACAATTGGATAATTTGTGCCCAATATGTTTATTTTTCTGTTTTTGCTTGATTTATTTGGCGCTTATCTTATGCTTTATTTATTTTGTTTAAATGTGTTTGCATGAGGGTTGCCAAATGGAAAAATCTCACCTTAAAAATTACTAAGTATGTTTAAATAATTAATTGACAATTTTATTAGGATAATAAAATTGAATTAATTTTTGAGCTCCATCATTTATTTATTTGTGAATTCTTTTGGAGAAATTCCGGACGGGGCCAAAAGATAGGTTTCACATGAATGAATTCCAAATGGATGATTGTGGGTTATTACTAGTGGCGGCGATGACCTCCCAACGAGGCTCGATCAAAGCGAAATAGTAAACCTGTATTTAATCATGGTTATTACTTAGGTATAAAATTGATATGCATATACTTCCTCAAGTCCCTATCAATTTTATATTGGTCAATGAGAGACAACTATTAATCTGGATACTAAAGGTTTTGTAATCGTTCTTGTTTGTAACTTCGCTTGAATGTGTTTAAATAATGACCCACCCAACGTGGCTTATTTAAACTGTTTTTGAGATGTTGGGCGATGCATGTTTATTTTTTTTGAGATTTTAATATGATCGTGTGATCGAACCTTGTGATATATTTGTGCTTATGCATATTATTATTTATTTCGAGTTCATCGTGTCGCAACCTTTTAATCCTTATTCAATATACTAAAAGACAATTTGCTCCTTTGGAGAAAATTTTGTTGATTGGAATCGAAAAACTCACTATTGTCCTCACCGCACAAAGCCATAACGGGTTTTGACCACACCTAAACCGGATAAACCATCGGATGAGTCCACTAAAAGCGGTTAAGAAAAAGATCTTGCCGACCGAACGGTCTAACTAAATGGCAAAGTGTACCATCTTGGCTTCTATGTCGGATGTGTTGCAACACCAACACCGTAACGTTGAGACCGATTGCGAAATCATGACTAGTCTTAAAGCGATGTTTCAACATCGAGAACCATGTGGCTCGTCGGATCACCATGAGGACTTGCTCTCTCTATGAAAATGGTGGAGGAACGCGTAAAGGGAAGCACGTTCTCGGATGATGGCTCACCTAATAATAAACTTGAGGTACTTGGCTGAATACGATATCGAGACCCAAATCGATTTCGTGCTCCATTCTTTTGCCGAAAAGCTTTGAGCGAGTTGGGTTGAACTACCGGATGAATAATCGGAAGTTCTCGATGCGATCATTTGCAAGCTTTAGTCTCGGCAGAGGCGATATTAGGCGGAAGAGCCCGAGCCTTGGTAAAAAAAAACAGACCTTCTTCTTCTTCTAGACCAAGGGGTGGTAAGAACAAGAAAACGAACAAAGGCCACAAGCAAGTGAACTCAAGTGTTGCCAATGACAAAGATAAGGTGAAGAAGGGTGGTGGAGTGAACAAGCTTCCTAAGGGAAGTGCTTCAACTCTGCGGTGAGAAAGGACATTGGAGGTCACTGTTCTGGACTCCAAAAAGGGGTGGAAAGAAAGGTAATTCTCACGCACTAGTTGTTGAAACTTGTTTAGCGGCGTATGCCTCCCATTTTTGTGGGTGGTGGATCTGGGATCCACTAGTCATGTTTGTTTTACATTCTGGGGTTCAAGCGGACCAAGCAACTTAGTGGGAGTGAGGTCCTCATCACTGTTGGGCGATCTTTTGAGAGTGGCAAATTTGAAGCGATGGGAGAAGTGCACTGTCTTTTGAAGACGAGTTTTAATTTTGAGATATTCTTTACGTTCGAATTTTTAGAAAGAATTTGTTTCGGTTTCTAAACTTTTTATGATGGATATTGGTTACTTTTTTAATAAAGTTGTTACCATTTTTCTTTTTGATAAATTTATATGTCATGGAACGTTGTTGAATGATCTCTATACAATTAACTTGTGCACACCACTCACGAAATGTATCCTATAACACATCAATTGTTTTAGAAAAGAAAAACGTTCATCGGGCGTGAACGCAGACACTTCTTTGCCATCTAAGATTGGGTCATATAAATCCAAAGAGGATCCAAAGGTTGGTGAGAGGCGGTTCACTAGGGCTTCTCCAAGATGAACCGATTCCAACCTGCGTATCATGTTTGGAGGGTAATATGACCAAGAGGGCATTTGGAGCCAAGGGAATAGTGCAAAAGAAGTGTTAGAGATCGTTCACACTGTAGATGTATGTGGTCCAATGTCAACCAAAGCAAGAGGAGGTTATGAGTAATTTTATTGATGATTACTCAAGGTGCGGTTCTTTTTCCTTATGAAGCATGAATCGAGACCTTTGAGAAATTCTAAGAATTTAAGGCTCAAACAGAGAATCATATGGAAAAACATATCAAGTCTCTACGATCTGATCGTGGAGGCGAATACCTCAGCAATGAGTTTTTGGACTACTTATCTGATGAAGGGATTGTATCCCAACTTAATGCACCCGAACCCCTCAACAAAAGCGGGGGTTGCAGGAAGCAAAGAAACATAATTCTTTTGGAAATGGTTAGATCAATGATGAGTTATAAGGATCTTCCCGAAGTCGTTACGGGGTCAAACCTTGGAAAACAAATGACTTACATTACGAACTTGGTGCTATCCAAACCGGTTCCCAAAACTCCCAAAAGAATTGTGGACGGTATGCAAGCCTAGTATAAGACACGTGAGAACCTTGGGGGTGTCCGCCCACGTGTTGGACAAGGAAGCCATAAATTGGATCCTCGATCGAGAATTAAGGATGTTTGTAGGATACCCCGGGGAACAAAAGAGTGTATGTTCTATAGTCCAGAAGATCAAAAAGGTGGTCATCCGCACCCACTTTAAATTTTTGGAAGAAGATCGTATGAACCAAAGAAAACCTAGAAGTGAGATTACCTTAAATGAGCTTAGAGGGCAAACCTCGATAATTTGTACTAGATGATATACCAAACGATGCTTTTTCTGGCAACCTCAGTCGTAGTGGGAGAGTTGTTAGACGACGAGAGATTCATGGGAATAGGAGAGTCCTCGGACTTGATTCCGGAATCGGACCATGGACATATGACGAGGCACTCCAAGATAAGGATGCAGATTCTTGCAAACAAAGAAATGAAAGTGAAGTGGGTTCTATGTTTCATAATTGAGTGTGGGAGCTAGTCGAACCACTTAATGGGGGTCAAACTCATTGGATGAAAGTGGGTATATAAGAGACAAGAGGATTGGGCGTGAAGGTTGAAACCTTTAAAAGCAAGACTAATGGCAAAAGGTTATACTAAAAAAAGGGATGGGATCGACATGAGGAAACTTTTTAGCAGTAGCCATGCTTAAGTCCATCCGTATTCTCTTATCGATTCTTTAAGCATTTCGACTTTGAAATCGACAAATAGATGTCAAGGCGGCTTTTCCTTAATCGGAAGTCTTGATAAAGAGATCTATATGCAACAACCCCAAGGTTTCATTGAAACATGCCAAGAACACCTAGTTTGTAAGCTCAAGAGGTCCATTTACGGACTCAAAACAGCATCCGAGCTTGGAACCAAAGTTTTGATCATGTAATAAAGTCTTATGGGTTTGATCAAAAACGAGTTTGAAGGTTGTGTGTATAAAAGGCGGTCGAATCGCATTGGTATTCTTAGTACTTATCGTAGATGACATTGTGATCATCGGGAACGATGTGAAGGTGTTATCGAGCGTAAGGGCATGGTTTTCAAAACAGTTTGATATGAAAGACTTAGGGAAAAGCCGGACACATCCTTGGGATCAAGATCGCAAGAAAAGGATGATCGGGTTATCGCAAGTTTCATACATAGACACTGTCTTGAAACGCTTCAGCATGCAAGATTCCAAGAAAAGATTCGTACCTTTCGGACTTGGAATCCATCTATCTAAAAAAATGTCCCCTAAGGCGGAAAAAAGAGATAGATGACATGAAAGGTATTCCTTGTGCTTCTACCGCCTAAACCTTATGTATGCATTCTTTGTAGACGAGGACCGGGATATACCTGCTTTGCCGTAGGCATGGTACAAAGATATCAAAGTAACCCTGGGAAAGACATTGGACGACGATTAAAAACATTACGAAGTGTGCGAAAAGAACTTTCGGGATAGAATGTTGATTTATCGGTCGATACTCAATCCCCATATTTACCTACGGACTCGGATTTCCAATCGATTTAGATTCGAAATAAATTTCCCGGTTAGTGTGTTTCCATTTGGGAAGTGTAGCCATCAAATGGGCCGAGTGTGAAAGAAAATGCATCCTTGACTCAACCATGGAAGTCGGGTAAAGTAGGTGCTAGACGTGAAGCGGTGAAAAAAGAACCGATTGGGCTCTAGATCTTCTTAGTGGACTTGGATGGTGTTCGAATTTGTCGAGCAATATCTGCTGAGAGGCGGTTGCAAATTCAAGAGAACCAAGAGTCCACGAGTCAAACAAACACATTAAAGGAAAAGACATCTTATCACGAGAAATCGTTAAGAGAGGAGATATAGATGTGGCAAAAGATAAGCGCTGAGGATAGCCCTAGCAGATCCATTCACAAAGCGTCGCCTCTCAATACATTCGAGAGACATGTGAGTGGAATGGGTGTCAAGAGATTTGCTAATGCTTTGAGTATAAGTGGGAGAAATTATTAGGTTCGTGTAGGTGACATTAGATGTCACGGACTCACGCGAGACATGTTGTAGTATACTTAAAAGCAGATTTGAGTATAAGTGGGAGATTGTTGGGATTATCTTTTTGAAAAGTATGCTTTTTACTTTGTATAATCGAAACCGAATTTTTCGACTTATTTCTTGAAATAAATTGTTTATCAGCGATGCTTTAAATATGATTGAATGTTACATATATTTCTTGCGATAACTGTTCAATAATTCGAGAAATGCGTGTTAATCAGTAGTTAATTTAGTGATACCGAGATCACGAAGATTAAATTAATGATCCCTTGTAACTAAAAAGTACGCCATTCACGACCTAGATGGAAATGAACAACCCATCGCGAAAGGTTGAGGTGTAAGGCTCGATTGGTTTGTCTTGACCAAGAGATTACACTAGTGCATGGTGATCTTATTTGAATAGGACCTACATGAGGATAAATTCTTGGAATCGAAACAAGGAAGAATTAGACCTCGATGGTTCGTTGTTCTTAACCTTCGTCCCTTAAATAGGATCATGTGGGATTGGTAACTATTGCTTTGACTTATCATGGGTAGCGAATCGGAGAGATTCAATACTTTTTATCTTGGACAATATTATTGGTCACGTGTGATTGCTAAGATTTAATACGAAGAATCGTTAATGCGAAAGCACGCTTGCTTGATTTGCCACCGGGGGAGGTTCATAAGCTTTATCATACCAAATCTTGCAAGTAGAATTAGTTTCCATTATGGATAATAATGTTGAACCGTTCCTCGACCAAGGACAAAAAGATATTAATTAACGGAAAACTATTTTGATGGCTTGAATTAATTAATGGGCTAGATAATCTTAAACACGGGAAATAATGAAAGGGAGCCATATTGATTGTAATATGGGTTAAGATGGATAGTCAATATTAATTATGTAGTGGGATTAATTAATATTTATGGGCTTGAATTATATTGTGGCTCAATATTAGATATTCAAGATCCATTAGAAGGTCCAATCTTAATTCTAAAAAGGCCCCTGAGTAGCCCAACAAATAGTCAATAACGAAAAAAAGTGATTAAAATAAAATAAATATTGTTGCTTAATTTTCCAACCAAAATTTGAAATTTATAGATATGTTGGGAGAAAGATTTTCTTTGAATTTTGTTATGGAATGAAGATATGTATTCTTGGAATACAAGATCATCTCATTAAATTCAAGAAATCTCCCACTAGCTTATCTATATAGTAATTTTGAAAAAATAGAAAAATATGATGAAGCAAGAAAGATTTTCTTGATTTTCTTGAAAATATATTATGGAAGATATGTATTTCTTGAAATACAAGAATATCTCATAAATTCAAGAAGATCCAAATCTTGGATTCTTGCACATTAATTTTTGAAAATATCCATAATTGAGGAGGTGAGATTTTTGTGGAATATTTTAATTATGGAAAAAAGAATATAGAAGATATATTCAAGATTTCTTGGTGACCAAGAAAAGTCTTTTCCCACATTGATTTTCTACAAGAATTTCGACCACTCCCTCTCCTATAAATAGGGGATGATTAGTTCATTCTCAAGTACAATTCCATGTGCTGGAAAAATTAGCAAATCCACGAAAGTGGTGCAACAAAGTTTATTTTTTCCTTTTGTTAATTGTTCGCGAGTATCCTTCCACCGGATTGTCGAGCAAGGGCTAAGGGAATACTTTGGAAGTCCTTTTGGTTAGTCCGTCCAACCGAATTCACTGCCATCCCGAGAGGTACGTTCACGTAAACCCGTAGAATCCGCATGCGTAGGTTTTACGTGGCTTTTTATATGCATGATATGTTGTTGCAATTATTATTTGAATTAATATAGGATTAATTCATGCTAGTAATAATTAAAGAATTAAATTTGTATTTAAATATTCACCCCGAATAGATCTGTGCAACTCATTCCCCAACAAAATCTGCATTAAATAATCTTGTGAATGTCATAAACAGGTACCCATTACAGGAGAATTCTAAGGATGGATGGCGCTGGAAGATAAACCGAGAGGGATACTTTACAACGAAGACGGCGTATGATATTCTCATTAGGATTTCGAGACGAACAACCCGACTCAAGTAGACTCGCTAGTGTTCAAGAAGGTGTGGAGTAATACTGCCCCTATAAAAGCTTCGGCTATGGCTTGAAAATTACTTTGGGACAGGCTTCCTACGAGATCGAATCTTCAAAGAAGACGTATTCTTCCTCAAAACTCTTCGACGGAATGCCCACTGTGTAAGCATTTTCTCGAAACAGCTGATCATCTCTTCTTTGATTGTTCTAAATCCATGGTTGTGTGAAAATCGTGTTTTAACTGGCTAGATATCCTGATGGCATTACCCAACAAAATCCGTGATCATTTCATGGCTATGTTTGGTATGTTACCCGGAATCAAAGGACACAAGTTTGCTATCAGTTTGTGGATTTGTGTGATTTGGCTCATTTGGAAAGGGATAAACGAATTGGTATTTGAAGGCAAAATTTTCGACGAGGCGAAAATCATTGATGAAATCAAAGGACGGCTCTGGAGTTGGTGCTTTCTCAAATTTCCTATTCTGTGTAATTATTCTTATAGAGATTGGGTGCTTTCTCCTTTAAGCTTGCTAAACCTGTAGTTATATTGCTTTATTTGTTTCTGTAATAGGTATTCCTTATACCTAATTTTTATCTCTTTAATAAAATGTCTTTGTTGGCCAACCAAAAAAAAAAGATGAAATCTTAGGAAACTATTTTAATTGATTGCCTTTAAAAAAAATAAAATTACTAATTAGATCCTGTCATGTAATGTAATCAATCTCTATCGCTTTCTTTAATATAATTATGACATTTCACACAACTTTAAAAAACATTATACACTACAAAAGAAAATAAAAATTTGCCATTAAATTTTTCCAAATATCTAGAAATTTTTGAACAAAAATAATTTTTGATCCTTAATTAGTGAGGATTGTAATTTTTAAAATTTTAGTAGACACATAAATTACCTATATGAACAAAGTGCCTACAAATTTGTAATTTTTGTATACAATTATATGTTCCCTAGACAATTTACATTTTCGTATACAATTATATTTGTAGTTTAAAGATAACTTATAGAATTAGAAAATTTTATAAGCACGTCGTATGCAATCCTTATTATTTAATGACGAAATTATTTTCGTTGAAAATTACGTAGACATGTTTCGACAATTATATTTGTAGTTTAAAAATAACTTATAGAATTAGAAAATTTTGTAGGCATGTTATATGCAATCCTTATTATTTCGGGACAAAATTATTTTCGTTGAAAATTTCATAGGTATGTTAGGAAAATTTTGTAGGCAATGCACTACTTTCTTGTAGTGATAAAGAGCTAAGGATACGTAAAATAATTTTACCGTTCATCTGATTTACACCGATGAACTAACACATTTGAATGAAATAGTTAATCTATGTTAAAAATATACATACAAAATTAAATCAATTGCACAATGAAATCGATTTACATAAGACATTGTCCATAAAGGAAAAGGGAAAACAATAGAACGGATGATGAGTTTTGATCCCTCGAATTAGTCGGTTCTTAAGTTAGATATCGAGTTAAAAAAAAATAAAAATAGAGCATGCATAAGAAATGTTAAGAATGTTGATAATTATATAAGTAATTTAATTAGAAATAGATTTTTATAGTAGTTCTAGAAAAATTGTCATGATTTGTTAACTCAATCTTGGATTTCTTAAGAATTTAATTTATTTGCAAATTATCTTCTTGTTAATTGATTTAATATGTAATATAATATAAAAATATAATTAAAAACAATTTAAAGATTGAAAAAAAGGGCATAAATTCAACAAGTGGTGCTTTCCCATTTGTCGGGTTGATCAACAAAAATGTGGTCCTATTAGCTGGCCCTGCAATCTGCTAGGTTATCTGCTCTCTCTACAGTATAACTGTATAATCATTAATCAGGGCAGAAAATTTAATAAAATGTTTAAATATAACCCATTTAAGATTATTTCCTAGCTAAAGGCTATTCTGATTAAATTTCAAAATATAGCAAATATCTAAAATTGCACAAAAATGTTCAACGCAATTAATTTTTGAAGAATAGAATAAGATAGAAAATGATCAAACAGCTCGAAACCGATCAAAACTTGTTGTTCGAATGGTTAGTGTTAATTCGAAGTAGTATATATAATTGCAAAAGCACATAATTAAAAAAACATGAACACATATGTGTTCAGATTTATGAATTTAATTTATATATATGTGTGGGTGTTGTGTGACACTAAATTATTTATGAGAAAATGTGAATACAAATTTTGTAATGTATAAGAAAAGAATATAGGTAAAATATCAGAAAATGATAATCAACTGCCTATGGCCAGATGCTGCCATAATAATTCTGACTGTTAAATCTCAACCCTTCCTTCCTTATCATACCCCACCTCCCTCTATATCCCGACCCCATCTCTGTCTCTCACCCAATACTTTCAAAGCTTCAATTCTCAGCTCTTTAATGGTCTACTTTTTGCATTAGTTTCCACACTTTTAAAACCTTACAAAGTACAAGCATCTACTTCGCGGGTACAACCTCGTAATACTGGTTAGTATTAAATTTCCCTGCATTTAAGACCATTTTTCAATCAATTCTTGACTTTGATGATTCTCCGAATCTCATTCCTGATTCCTCTGTTTTGCAATAAATTTTAGCTTAGCATCTTCAGAATATATTAAGACTTTATATATTGAATTTCTCTTATCTGAATTTTTATAACTGGAAATACTTATCTTTCTTCTTAATTAAACCTATATAGTTTAAAGCTCTCATAATTTAATATACTAATTTTTATACCATGTTTCATTTGGTACGTCAGTAATTAGATAAGGTTTTCATTTTCTGCATAAATATCTAAATATGAATTGGGTCTTGAAATTTATTAAGTTTTCATGCAAGCTCTTACATGAAATGTATGCATATTTTTTTGCATCTTAGGTATATACCAGAACTTTTTCAAGTTCTTTAACTTAAACTAGTCAAGCTCGAATTTGAAAATGGCACCAAAGAATGGCCGTGGGAAGACTAAGGGCGACAAGAAGAAGAAAGAAGAGAAAGGTATGTGTATATACATATGCATATTATAATATAAGTTCAAAATTATAATTTAATGAAAAAGGATGACAATTGTTGTAATATAAAATTAAGTTTAATTAAATTCCTTTATGTTTCTGCAGTTCTTCCAGTCGTGGTGGATATAAAAGTGGACCTCCCGGACGAGACTCATGTCATTCTAAAGGTCTGTAGCATGCTAAATAAAGAACTCATTCAAATTAGGAGATGTAAATATATTATTAGATTAAACTTATTTAAATGCTTTTAAAACTGCATAAATAAAGAAAGAACAAAATTAATATTGTAAAATAGTAAAGACGATTGCGTGGGCCAATACATTGTAAAATTACATGAATAGCCAATGAGAAATATACCGTTCTTGGCTTTCCCATTGGAGTGCAAGCTGTGTGCATGAATGGCCAATGGTAACAAAATAATTAGCTGATGATACAGTAAACGTTTATTTTATGCAAGAACAATTAACTGTGACATAATTTCAAATAAATAAATATAATCTTAACTAATTATTTTCATTACGTGACACAGGGAATATCTACAGATAGAATTATGGACGTTCGTCGATTATTATCGGTTAATACTGTAACGTGTAATATCACAAACTTCTCCTTATCACATGAGGTAAGTGGTATCCTATCCACAAGGTTTTTTTTTTACTTTCTTATTTATTTAGAAATGTAGTAATATTTAATTATTCATGAAAATCAAGTAATATTTTGTTTCACATATTTCAAAGCAATTTGGAGTTTGTTATCATTTTTTATTCTAATGTCGTACACAGGTTCGGGGCCCACGATTAAAAGATACGGTGGACGTCTCCGCACTGAAGCCCTTCACCCTTACACTAGTTGAAGGTAAAAAAAAAAAATTGCAAAAATAAATAAATAAACTCCCGCGGCGTCGTTTCGCGTAAAAAGTTATGTTTCGCTGTTTGCCCTCAAAACATTTAATTTATCACAATGCAGAGGGCTACGACGAAGGAGCGCCACGGCGCACGTTAGAAGGCTGCTCGATATCGTCGCCTGCACGACGTCGTTCGGGCCGTCGGCGAACAAGGACACTTCTTCGTCGGTAGCGTCCGCCGCTTCTAAAAGCGTCGATGCGGGTAAAGATGTGCGGGGTGCGCAGGATAACAAAACTTCTAAGAAAGGGAGCAAGTCTCCCCGCGCAAAAAGTAAGAAGGACAATTCTCCGCCACCGCCGCCTCCGGCGGCGGATTCCGAGGCGAAGGACGGATTATCAGCGGTGGTTGACGGAGAAGGAGAGATGAATAACACTTCTCCGAAGCTGGGGAGCTTTTACGAGTTCTTTTCCCTCTCACATCTTACGCCTCCTCTTCAGTGTAATCCCTTCCTTTCCTCTCTCAGTCTATCTGTTTTTCTTGGAGCTGGCATTACGTCCAGCTAATTTGAAAAACGTTGTTAGTGTGAATTGAACTTCATAACGAAGCTTGTTTTCCTGGAAAGTTTACAGGAGCAAGCTTGAGGAAACAGTTCAACTGATCTCGCATTTCTGGCTGCAATATATTATGGTTTTTCTGCTATGGAAAGTTAAACCTAATATTAAATTGAACTGATAATGTGTTCCTGTAGTTAGAATTTGTCCTTCGTTTTAGCAGTTTTCTGGTTTTTTTTTGTTTTTTTTTTCCGAGTGATTTTTACTTGTAATTTTGGTGTATGCTTATGGAATATGGATTGGTGTTATGTAGATATAAGGAAGGCGACGAAGAAATCAGATGATGGAGTTTTTGGTGCTGATTATCTTTTCTCTCTTGAAGTAAGACGCTTTTTTCTCTTTTGAAGTAAGCCAATCAAGTGGTAACTTAACTGAAAGGGCAATTATAATAAGTTTACACAATGGTTCTCTACAGGTAAAATTTTTCAATGGTAAACTGGTTCTCCTAGAAGCTTCCAGAAAAGGTTTTTACGTCACTGGAAAGCAGCAAATTCTTTGCCACAATCTGGTTGACCTGCTGAGACAACTGAGTAGAGCCTTTGATAATGTTAGCACCGTTAATCTTGATTGCTGGAATTCTTAACTATGCGCTTTATATTGATATTGCAGTTGTCTGTCAATGTGCACAGAAGTATTTCAGTGTCCTAGATTTCAATTAAAAAATGGATGTTAATCTTTATGTAAATACTTAGTTATTTGTAGCTGAAGTATTTGAGTTGTCACAATTTTGTGCCTGCCTGAGCTGAGAATCCCAGAATGTTCTGTAGAATTGTCTTGACTGGCTGGTGCGTTCTTATCAAGATTGACATCTGGAGATGACTAATTTACTATGTTACTAATAACTCTGTTGCATTTTTATTTCTTGTGGAAAAAACTTGTGCTATGATCCACTTTAAAGACCGAAAATATATGGAGATCTGATCTACATCAATCTATGCATTTCAGGCTTATGATGAACTCATGAAAGCATTTTCAGAGAGGAATAAGGTAATGACACACTTCCTCGGTTCGTATTTATTACAGCTTCACTGAATACATTCCTGTCTAAAAAGATGTTCCTCCCTGACCTATCTTACACTAGGTTCCTAACCTGTTTTACGTCTAAGTTTCATTTTCTTACTGCAGTTTGGGAACCTCCCTTTCGGCTTCAGAGCTAACACATGGCTTATACCACCCGTATCCGCACAATCACCATCCACATTCCCTCCTCTGCCCACAGAAGATGAGAGTTGGGGAGGGCATGGAGGTGGTCTCGGCAGAGATGGCAAAAGTGATCTGCTACCTTATGCTAATGAACTTTTGTTTCTTGCATCTATGCCATGCAAAACTGCTGAGGAAAGGCAAATTCGAGATAGAAAAGCTTTTCTTCTTCACAGTTTATTTGTAGATGTTGCCATTTTCAGGGCGATTG
The DNA here is from genome assembly GCA_037126765.1 of Stenogyne calaminthoides. NCBI lineage: Eukaryota > Viridiplantae > Streptophyta > Magnoliopsida > Lamiales > Lamiaceae > Stenogyne > Stenogyne calaminthoides. The sequence continues at coordinate 180,041 of JBBCBC010000079.1, forward strand.
CGGCTGTGAAACATGTCATGGTAACTCCAGAATTATCTCATGCTGTTTCAAACAGTCAAATTATCCATTCAGAAAAACTTGGGGATTTGAGCATAATTGTCATGAAAGACACATCTAATGCTAGCTGCAAAATGGATACAAAAATTGATGGACAACAAGCTATAGGACTAGATACAAAAAAGCTGGGTGAAAGAAACCTGCTAAAGGGGATCACGGCCGATGAAAATACTGCTGCGCATGTAAGAAACTCATGGACATGATAAAAAATTGCTATTAACCAACATTTTCTTGCTTATGGCTTTGGCAGGTTTTTTAATAAATGAAATTTTACATGTTGGCACAGGATATTGCCACCCTAGGTGTTGTGAATGTGAGGTATTGTGGTTACATTGCATGCGTGAAAGTTCAAGGGATTGACAATAAAAATGTGAAACCTCCATTGCAAAGCCAAGAGCTTCTTGATCAGACTGATGGAGGTGCTAATTCCCTCAACATTAACAGGTCTATATACTGACGTTTCTCTTATAATTATGATAAATAACACATTTATTGTTATAAAATAGTTTCATTTCTTCTTTCTCCAAAGAACTCGTTCCTTTATGTCCACCCCTGTGAACTTCATGAAGTTAATAGTTTAGCTATCATCTTATGGTATATATTGTTTGAAATCTCTAGGTATCTAGTCTTCAAATTGAGCGGTTCTTACTTTGACCTTACTTTTTACAGTTTGAGGCTGCTAGTCCATGAAAATGCTACACATGAACAAAGTAAAGTGACACAGTCTCGAACGTTTGAGTATGAAGAACTTGTTTCTTCCCAAGCTTTTGTTGAGAGACTGTTGGAAGAGAGTCTTGCAAAGCTTCGGGAAGAAGAAAATGATAAGGATTCCTTTGTGAGATGGGAACTTGGAGCCTGCTGGTTACAACATTTACAGGATCAGAAAAAAACAGAAAAAGAGAAGAAACAGGCTAATGAGAAGCCCAAAAATGAAATGAAGGTTGAGGGACTAGGAACACCTCTTAAATCTCTTAAAAATAGAAAGAAGACTTTGGACGGAAGTACTACAGACCTACAAACTGAAAACGTTAGATCTGCTGTTGATGAAGTGAAAAACGAAGCTGAGAAAACCATAAATATGACGGATTCTCAGCTTGATAGAGGTGCAAGTGAAGATGAGCTTATGATAAAGTCATTGTTGTCTGATGCTGCTTTTACTCGATTGGAAGAATCAGATACTGGGCTTCATGCCAAGGTAGTGTTTGATATTTATGCCAGCATATATATGTACTCTCCAATGTTGAACCAGGTTGCTGACTTTTTTTAAATCTTGTCAGTCACTGCATGAATTGATTGAGTTATCCCAAAAGTATTACAGTGAAGTTGCCCTGCCAAAACTGGTAATTAGAAAATTTCCCTTCATTTTAATCTGACTGGGAGTAGCATCTCTAGCCCACATAACATTCATCATGTAACACAGGTTGCAGATTTTGGTTCTTTGGAACTCTCACCAGTGGATGGTCGGACATTGACAGATTTCATGCATACTAGAGGCCTTCGGATGCGTTCTCTTGGACAAGTTGTATGTTTCTTATATGGACTCTTCTGTTTGCATAACATATTTTACATGCATCCAGCACATTTTTATATTAAACATGTATGAAATACATTAGTGTGTGCTGTGGATATTCTTGACACTTATCTTCCAATTGAGAGGAAATAGAGCTACATATATTCTCTTGCTCAAGTACAACCTTTTTACTGTTTTAAATTTTTGTTTTTTACAGGTTAAGCTTTCAGACAAGTTATCACATGTGCAATCTCTTTGCATCCATGAGATGATAGTACGAGCCTTTAAGCATATTCTGCAGGCAGTAATATCTGCAGTTGAGAAGCCTGAGAAAATTGCAGCAGCAATAGCAGCGGCACTGAATTTGATACTTGGAGTTTCTGAAAATGGACAGTCCGGGCAGCCTTCTGGTGTCAATTCCCTTGTATGGAGATGGCTTGAAGTGTTTCTTATGAAGCGTTATGAGTGGAATATAAAGAATTCAAACTATGAAGATGTCAGAAAATTTGCAATTCTTCGTGGTTTATGCCATAAGGTATATAAATCAAATTTATATTTCAGAAGAGGGGCTATGACATGTCTTAGTCTAGTTTTGGAATCCATAACCTCTCATTTTCAACAAATGATTGGTAGTTTTTTCACATAAAACTAAATAATTACATAACAATCACATATCACTATTTACTGAAAAATGCAATATTTATTATAAATCCTTGTGGACTTGGAATGAGTATTCTTGCAAGCAAGATTTTTCCTACTACTACTTAAGTCTGTCATTTAGTTTCCTCGCACTGATATTCATCCAAAATCTATAATTGTGCACATGTGTATGGTCGTACAAAAACATGAGCTCCAGGATGCATTTAAAATCCAATCAAAGTATACGAGATGGAGTAAAAAACTCTCTTTTGTGCCACTTATACTTTTTATTACTTTTTCCAACTCAGAAGCAGATTATCAGTCAAGAATGTTGATTTCAAGCTATTCGAGGTCTCATAGGTGCTCTTGGATTTACATTTAGGTTATTGGTTGGATAAACCTTAAAAGTTAAAACCACAGTCCCTTCAAGCAAGCAAAAGGAAATATATAATTTTTGTTTGTTTTAGACGACATAGGCAGGAATTTACCATAATAATGCTTTAAAGAATGTCTTAAAATTGTTTCTAGGTGGGCATTGAGCTTGTACCAAGAGACTTTGATATGCAATCTGCGCAACCTTTCCGGAAAGAAGACATAGTCAGCCTTGTACCAGTGCATAAGGTGAGCTTGGATTCATTTCCCCTATTAATAAAGTGCATTTTATAACCTCACTTTCCATTTATAAAATGTTCAAATGCAATAAATGTTTATTGTAGCAAGCTGCATGCTCTTCTGCTGATGGACGACAACTCTTGGAGTCTTCCAAAACAGCTCTGGATAAAGGAAAACTAGAAGACGCTGTGAGCTATGGAACAAAGGTGATTCATAAATTACGAGGCAATAGATCTTTTCTTAGATGATATATATGGTTGGTTCGTTTATGAATGTTTTCTGGGTGACTCCGCATTATGCCAATTTTCACTGCTTACCAATTAGCCAGAAACAAATTGAGATGGAACAATTTATATAAGTTGATAAAAACATGCCTCATCATCTTGTAATCGATGATTTAGTGTAATGTTTCTCAATCTCAGGCCCTTGCAAAGTTGGTAGCAGTGTGTGGTCCCTATCATCGAATGACAGCTGGCGCTTACAGCCTTCTTGCAGTTGTTCTATATCACACAGGAGATTTCAATCAGGTCCTTGCTCGATCTTATTTTTCTTCTGTTGCATTTACATCTGGAGAATATGTTAAAGTTGAACCATATCCAAAGTCTAGTAGTTCTTATACATCACGTTCTACTAAAGATTTACATACATTTAAGTGTCTATTCTGGTATCAATATTCTATTTACCAGGTTCATTGTGAACAGGCCACTATATATCAGCAAAAGGCTTTGGATATCAATGAACGAGAGCTGGGTCTCGATCATCCTGACACCATGAAAAGTTATGGGGATCTTGCTGTCTTCTATTACAGGCTGCAACACACAGAATTGGCCCTCAAGTATGTTTGTCTGCTCTATCTCTTTGGCAGTATAAAACTATTTCACAAATTTGTTTACTGAAAAATCTTGCACATGAATTTCAGAGCTAAAAAACTCTGAAACAGCCATTACTTTTTGCCTCCGAAATTTATATTTTTCCTATAAAATAATAAAATGCTACTTTTTTCAGTTTCAAGCATAATAAGCCAATATTGTGTTAATAATGTGCATAACCAAGTAAATATAGCTACTAAATGTCACTAAGTATCTGTAAATATTCACAATAATCATGAATCCACTTCTAGCTTTTTTGTTATTTAAAGATGCAGGTAAGGAATTGAGGCTGAGAGTTTGAGCCTGAATAAAATTATAGTATATTGAGTTCTTGTTGTCTCCTCTTGGCTCAATTGATGCATATGCTCAGTGCTTACTGCTTAATAAGTATGATGACAATCATTTTCTTATTCCTTCATCTAGATACGTAAAGCGAGCACTCTATCTGTTACATCTGACATGCGGCCCATCACATCCAAACACTGCTGCCACATACATAAATGTAGCTATGATGGAGGAAGGACTGGGTAATGTGCATGTTGCTCTAAGATATCTCCATAAAGCTCTGAAATGCAACCAAAGACTTCTTGGCCCAGATCACATCCAGGTTTGTAGCTTATTAATTTAATATTAAGCTTGGACTGGCATGTTCCTGATATAAAGTGTGCTTATTCATTTAAACCTTTCAGACAGCTGCAAGTTATCATGCCATCGCAATTGCCCTCTCATTGATGGAAGCATACCCTTTAAGCGTTCAACACGAGCAAACAACCTTGCAAATACTCAGGGCTAAGCTGGGACCGGATGACCTTCGGACACAGGTATTAGCATTTTCCGACTCCTAAAATGCCAGAAAAAATAATGTTAAATCTTTCTGCTAATTTTATATCATGCTGCTTAGAAAATTCGAGGTATAATTGAACCTGCTTTCCATGATTTTCCTTTTATTCTGGCTTCAAATTATGGCTTCTTGATCTCATTATAGTTCCTTTTGAGGAGGCACCTCCAAGAAATTTCAAGTTCCAAAAAGTTTATATTGACCAATTCCTGGTTTTATGTGTATATTCTACAGGACGCCGCTGCATGGCTTGAATATTTTGAATCCAAGGCTTTTGAGCAGCAAGAAGCTGCTCGAAATGGGACTCGAAAGCCAGATGCTTCTATAGCCAGCAAGGGCCACCTAAGGTAATGCAGCATTCTTGTGGATGCATTTGTTCCTGGTGCTATTCCTCTTGCTATTTTGTGGTGGGCTCCAGTACTGTAACTATGTGCTATCTCCTTTGCTTGCATATTATCTTGTCAAGCATTTTATTACTGTTGAAGATATTTTCCATATTCACTCCTTAATTATTCACCTTCCCTGCATAGCTTAGTCAACTTTTCCTAGAATAGTTTTGATGATAATTTGGTGCTAATTGGTTATTCCCTTATTTCTTGGGATATTCTTGTGTGTATATATGTAAAACTTGTCCTTATGATTTTCAAATTTGAACCTCGTGCTCGTCCTTGTGTTTTCCTAGGCTACCTTATGATCTACCTTTGTCAGACATCAATTGTGTTAAGAGTTGTAAATATTGAATTGTTCTCTCTCTAATAGTCTAACTTTTTGGAGAGGTGATCATTCCCCATGGTATCAAATCAAGCCAAACAAAATATCTAAAGTTCCAATTTAACCACCACCTGATTATCAAATAAGTTCCATATGCGGGTGCTTGAGTAAAAAGTAACATGCCTGTACTTGGAGAGCAAATTAAAGTTCTGAAAGACTCTATAATTCACATTTTAAACTTTTGGATGGGTGATCATTCTTGCTAGTGAATGCAATGCATTATCTTTTGTTTTCTAAGCATTATATGTAGTTTGACTCTCTCTAATTCATTAATTGCAAAAGTGTGTGGTTATGCTTAGATTTTATTCCCTTCTACTAATTACATAAGGCCTATTATATCGGACAATGATCACTATCAGAGACATAGGTCAGTTTCTTACTGCTAATATCTATTGCCAGTGTTTCGGATTTGCTCGATTACATCAATCCAAGTCAGGATGCTAAAGGGAAAGACGCTGTTGGATCAAGGAGAAGAAATTATATTGCAAAGGTTTTTCTTTTTTCTTTCATCTATTTCTTTATGCAAAATGTAGGTTAGATTGTCAATATGCAAGAATGTTGACATCCCTCAAAGTGTATCTTCTCTGTAAGTGAGGGTTTCGGCTGCTTAATGAGCTACCTAACCTTCCCACAAGAGGAAGGAGCGTCGCTTTGCCTCTTTGCAATATAATGTGCTTTCTTTTAAAGCTCTCAGCTTCTTATGCAGTCTACTTATCTACCATTTTATGGTTTCATGTTTAGGCAAAGGGAAAATCCCTTCAGAACAATATCACCACCTCAGATTCTGAAGCACTCCCAAAGGATGCCCTGGAGGTAGAGGAAAACAAACAAGTCCCCGACTCTGATGTAGAGTCCTCTGTGAACAACGCATCTTCCTCTCCGCCAGTTCTGTCTGAAGACAATGTAGAAGTATCTGTTGAGGAAAAACCTATCCCATCTGAACCACCATTGCCAAAGGAACCTGTAACTAAACCCCCTCCTGTTTCCAATGATGTGTCACTTGATGCACATGCTGAGGGAGAAGACGGATGGCAACCAGTTCAAAGACCAAGATCAGCTGGCTTGGTTGGGAAAAGACCAAGGCAAAGACGTCAGCATGGAAATAAGATATTTAATCATCAGAAAAAAGAATTCATTGCTGAATTGGATCATGCCAGACTGAAGAATAACCATCAAAGCAGTAAATACTATGTGTTAAAGAAACGAGCAGTGCCTGAAGGAAGTGTTGCAGAATTTTATGTGGCAAAGAGTCCATCATCAGGGTCCAAATTTGGACGAAAAGTAGTCAAAACTGTAGCATATAGAGTGAAGTCTGTGTCTTCATCCTCGGCGGATGCTGCTGCGGGGAACTCGAAAAATGAAGGTGAGCCACTGTCCTCTCCATCAGACCCAAGGCCGGTCTCTGCACAAAAAGAGGTCGGAGCTATAGCAAAAAGAAGCTCGATAGTAAGTTTGGGAAAATCTCCTTCGTATAAGGAAGTAGCTCTGGCACCACCAGGTACCATATCTATGTTACAAGCAAGAGTTCCCCAGGAGGATGTACATGTAAATAAAGAACAAGAACCTGAAGAGCAGCACAAAGAAGCTAAGGAAAAATCTGTATCTACTGTATTAAATGCAGAAAACGATCACAAAGCAAGCATTGAGGATTTAGCCGTGGGTTCCACATCCCAACTAAAAGATGAAAATGAAGCTCTTGACAAGAAAGAAGGAATACACTTGGATACCCCAAATAATGATGAGAACTTGGTGGTTGTATCTGAGGATATGGGACCGGTGCAGTCCAGTCATAACGAGTCGAATCAAATTGAAGAGCTAGGTATTGATGCTGATAACATACCTAACTATGCTCATTCTTCAGAAATTGGTGCATGTGTGGAAGTATCATTGGGCCCTACAGAATCCAACGACGATGAAAAATCAATTTTGCAAGGGGTAGAAGAGATGAAGGGTAAACTTCCAGTGGCAGGTCATAATGAGACTAGGGAAGTTTCCATCAAGAAGCTGTCTGCATCTGCAGCTCCGTACAATCCATCAGTAGTTAGTCCACGCGTGGCACCATTGCCTATGAACATTCCTCACCCTCCTGGTCCCGGTTCTTGGCAAATGAATATGGGTCTTCATCCAGGTCATGCTACGATGTTACCCAGTCCAATCTCCTCTCCTCACCGCCTATACCCATCACCACCAGCAACACCCAACATAATCCACCCCTTGCCGTTTATGTACCCTCCATATTCACAGCCCCAGTCAATACCACCTAGCAACTTTCAGATGACTAACAACCCGTTTCATCCCGGTCATTTTGCCTGGCAATGTAACATACGTGTTAACACCCCAGAGTACCCTGGTGCAGTTTGGCCTGGTTGCCACCCAATGGATTTTCCATCACCAACGTTGGTTGAATCAATTGATACACATGTTTCAGAGGCAAAGGAACACCCTATTAGCTCAGAGCACCTAAGTTTGACACCTGATTTGCCTGTGTATCTCGACCCTGTGTATCTCGACTCTGGGAATGAGTCTAAGAAAGAGATAGATCTTCCAGCATCAGAGGCAGTGGAAGGCTTGACTGATATAACTGTTGTTCAACCGGGGAACAGGGAAGAAATTAGTGATTTAAACCTTCATGGTATACCGTTGCCAGATAACCTTCTGAACAGCAGTAATGGTCCAAATGAGGAAGCCCACAGATGCAACGAATATCACGTTCAACGACAGCAGCCGAAGGCTGAGAATGAAAAGACATTCAACATTTTGTTTAAAGGGAGAAGGAACAGAAAACAGATGTTGCGAATGCCAATAAGTTTGCTCAAAAAACCATATACTTCACAGTCATTTAAAGTTGTATATAGTAGAGTTGTCAGGGAAACTGAACTTCCTAGAGCCATGAGCTTTGACTCCAACGAAACCAGCACACCTGATGCTACATAAGGAGTTACACTTGTTCAGTTAGTACAGCAAGATGATTGAGAAGACATTGAAGTGATATACAGAACCTACAAAAGTGACATCAATACAAGCTTTCGTTTGTGAAGTTTATTAAATGCCTGAGTAGGTCGCCAATGCATGGAGGTTAGTTCCTCCAATACTTCCTTTTATCTAATTATTCTGCAACTGATCTGTGTCCTGATACTTTTATAGCTGATACCTTAATCCATTGGCTTCAGTAATCTATTTGATATTCTTTGTATTAATGCCAAATCGACAATTTGTGAGACAGTGCATTAATATGTTCTTCACTTAGAGTTGTTTTATTTAGTACTGCTTAAATAGAGTAGACTGTTTGTTGAGGTTGCGCTATTTGTGGACTGATTTTGAATGAAAACAGCTCATCAGGTACTTTTGATAATTTGAGAAATCTTGGTCTTAACATCATTTTCATATTTAACATGCAGCAGTTGTGTCTAGTGCTAGAATAAGATCAATATGAATTTAAACTTACTGTTCATATTGTCCTGATCATTTGATCTTTCACTGTGATTGCAGGGTTGTCTTTGGAAATTCATGTTGGTCTCGGAAGTTCAATCTTGGTACAACCATTCAGTAGAGGAGTTTTGATCTTTTTAGTGCATTCTTTCCTTTATTTGGAAATTTTTTGACATTTCATAATAGATATTTTGAAGTCCTCTGTTTATTTTTCTTACAGAAGATGAGTTACCAATATTTTGTATTCAAGTTTTGGGAAATGTTTTCTGGATCTAATAAGCTGCGACTATTCTTTCGATTTGTCATCAAAGATGCTTTGCATTCATGTTTACTCCCAGTCCTGTAACTTCTTTTGAAGAATTTTGAACTTGTATCGTTCTTTTCAATCCCGTTGATGAAGTAATTGAAGTTTACATTAGCTTCTCTCTTTTTTGGCATGCAAGTATAATCCGACAATGTTATATTTGCCGAAAAGTTTCAGCTCAAAACCGTTAAATCTGTATTGGGCCCAATTATTTAGGCCCAAAACACAATATTATATTGGGCCTAATTATGCAGGCCCAAAACTAATTACTATTTTAAGTCAAGGCTCAGGTTATTTACACCGCCATTATTAGGAAATACATCCCCACCCCTTTTTTTCGTTGCTAAATAAAAATATAAAATGTCAAAACTGCCTTTCACCCTTCCTCTAGTTGAAATTGGTGGAAATAATAAGAATTTAATCAATTTTGCAGGTTTTTAACATTTTGAAACTGGCTTCTCAATTCTTGAAACAGATCGAACGAGTTTGTAGGAAAAAAATATGGCACAACTTGCCTTCACGTAGATCTCAGCATCTGGGCTTGCAGAAAATTCATTTCATATATATATTTTTTTAATTCCTCAAATGCTATTGCTTAGACACGCAGATCTTTATCCTTTAAATTGAAAATGCAATGTTGAAATAGGGGTGGCCTAACTATTGAGTCGAAGAGAATTATCAAGATGCAGAATGTTTAAAAAAAATCGGTCTTTATCTGAAAAAATGAATACAATTCGAAAAGAATAACTAAAAAAAGCAACAGATTTCGAAAAAAGAATCCGAAAAAATAAACAGAATTCAGATTTCAAAAATCTCGATGAAGAGGGATCTGTAATATTGCGGAGGGATCTGGAAATCCAGATATATATCACCAAAATTTGTGATGTGAAGTTGGAGAAGGGAATCAAGTGGAAAAGAGGGAGAAGGGGGTCTTCAAACCTGGATCTTCAACCAAGAAGAAGAAACCAGTGATGGAACAAGGTGGAGGGCGCGTGACGATGGAGTGTGCGTGGCGGTGGAGCGCGGGCGGCGGCGGAAGGCGGTGCAGTGGAGAAAAGACGCATATAAAAACGAAAAGATAAATTTGAGATTGGAGGTGTATGTGATTAGAGTACGTGGGAAGAGGGCAGTTTAGATTGGGGGTAAAAATGGGTTTTTAAGAGGAAGTGTATTAATAATACTTGCGTGTATTAATCCGTGCGGTGCAGTTACTAAAAGAGGCAGTGCGAATAACCTGAGCCTTATGTCAATATTGTCCGCCCAAAAGCGACAAACTAATAAACCGACAAAATGATATAACATCCGACTCTAATTTTGTCAGCTGAAGAGTGCGGACCGACAATGATATCTGAGACTCTAATTTTGTCTGCTATAGAGTGCAGACCGACAATGATATCTGAGACTAAACAATCTTAATGTGAGGAGGCAGGAAAACAATATTGGGCTAATTGTTTCGACCCAAATTGGTAAAAATATAATTGGCCCACTATCTAGGCCTAGAAAAGACATTATTTCTGAGATAAATATTGTCGGCCCACGGCTGATAATTTATACTTGGATTATATAATGTCGGCCCCAAATGAGCTTGAAAATGCAACCAATCATCGCATAGGAAAGGAGGGAGTCACTCTCCACAACATGAACCAATAAAAAAATACAAGACTTAAACCTTAACCTTACATGTTATCACCAAATTTATCACACGCGTCCAGAATTAATTATCACCCATCGCCAGGGCTACAAAAGACTGAATCGACTCAATCCAATCGCGAGGTCAAGGTTCACACGAAGATGATTTGTCGTCTTTTACGATATGTTTTTTCATCGCTTTATGCGCATGATTTATCGTCTTAATGATTTATCATCTTTATGATTTGTCGTCTTTGATTTTTTTATATAAAGCGACATCACCCTTCATTATAAGAAAAACTACGGAATGTTTCCTCATTCCTCTTATATACCAACAACTATATTTCGGGGAAGAACTACGGTTCTTCCCGCATCAGTTTTGCTTCGACATTTATTTATTTGGTGGTCAAATTCAACAAGCCACATCAGAATCGTTAAATATTTGACTATCAACAATTGACGGTAGAAGGAGGATAGATTGAAAAATTCGTGAAGAACAACAACGGATCTTCGAATTCGAAAATCCAAAAATCCAGAAATCACAAGAACATAGCCCAGAAACAATCTTCAAACCCCACGCATGTATTCAAGAAATACCCATATCCAATTTCAGAAAAAATTTATCTTTGGAATTTACCAAAGAAAAAATGCAGAAAAGAGAAAAAGATCAACACGATGTTCTTCTACAACCAAATCAGAAGGATTTTTTCATTGATTATCCAGGAGAGATGTTCAGCAACACCCAAACCAAAAAATTGACACCCTTCATCCAGTATCATCTTCAACAAAACCTAAACAAAAAATCTAACAACCAAACCCACATACCAGGTCCAGGTATATATACATACAAAAAAAAAAAAAAGATGGGGGAGATGAAGAACAGGGCCGCAAGCTGCCTCACCTCCGCCGCCTTCGGCGTCGCGGCCGCGACACCCAGCGCCGCCGGCGCCGCCTTACTCCACTGTTGATGCGGCTCTCCCGAATCCACAGAATCCGGCATGGCCCTCACCCCAGCCTCACAGTCGCACCAACACCGCCGCTACTCTGCGGCGAAACTGAATTCCACGATGCCACCTTATACCGCCGGCGAGTCAGCTGCGTCTCCAATAAACAGAAACCCCAAAATCGATGCCGCGGCAACACCTCTGCAGCTCGCACCGCCGCCCGTCTCAGTTCACCGCCGTCACTCCAACTCGACCGCCGCACCGACATCGGCGTCACCTGGTGTGACGACACGTTGAAGGATTCCAGGTGTTTGACGCGTGGGGGCTTGAGCGTGAGCCTCTTCTGGTGAGTTACACGTCGCTGGGTTTTTGATCTGATCTCAGTTTTTGGGCAGGAGCTGGTGTTGGGGCCTGATTTGGTGATATAAGGTACATATTTTTTGGGCTCAACCTAATTTTAATTGGTTGGGCCCATATAACAATATGTTCAGCCCAGCTAGATAAATGGGCCCGATAATTTTTCCTGTTGGATTTTTAAAACAAATGGCAGTTTTTAAGTGTTGGGCCTTGGGCCGGTTCTTCATTTAAATTCTGTGGGGCCAGATTTTTGGCCCAGTTAAAAAAAAAGGGTGGACAGCAGCGGTAAAAGAAAATTGGACGAGCACCCGGAATCTCGCGATTTCTTCAAAAAGAATCTTTACAAAATTCTTTTTTTGCCCACCCCACCAAGTTTATTAGGATAACGTCATTTTAATATCCGCAACTTATAAAACTTATCACACACATTAAAAGTGGAGGCATATATGTCGCCGTGGCTTTCATTATTCATTTTGGTCAGGCTAACAAATGGTCGCACCTAAGCCGGACGACGAACAAAGATTTTAACGAGCCGAGTCTTGTGTTCACTGGCGAAACGACAGATTACAGGATGATGCAACAAAAGCAAACAATGAGTACTGGTCGAAGCAATTTAAATAAGACTACCGAAGAGAATAGTGATCGCGGCAAACATAAAGACGATCACGAAAAAAGGGGGTTGCACATAAGTTAACCCATCCAGTTTGCAAACAAAATAAGGCGACCAATCCAATCGCAACTAAATAAGACGATTGAAAAACCAAAGAAGTCGGGTTGAACACAAGGACATATATCATGTTCGATTTCATTGAAGAAAATGGCACTACCGACCAAATTACAAAAAAAAACCACTGGGTTATTTAACATTTTATCATAGCAGAAGAGAAAGTATTATCATGAAAACTCGAAAGACTACAGATTAATAATGCAAAATCACTGACCTCATGATGCTGTAGAGGGATCCTAAGTGCAGAAAACGCATTTCCAGAAATGAATCATATATATTCCTGGACCAGTCCCCCTTTTGCCTCCACTTTTTGTGTTCAAGCCTTACATCTGTAATGATAATATCTTTTTTGAAGCAGCTTTGCACATATCATAAACTGTAAGATTACCAGCAACCGTTACTTGTTTTTAATGCTTAGCGGCCGAATCAGGTCATCGCGCTACGGCGTTAATCGCCCGTCTTTTAAGCGTATTTGCCATCGCGTCGGCCTGGAATTTTCCGTTCACTTGACGGCGTTGATCTTGACCTTTTATGACCTTCCGCCCGGCAAAGCGCTCGCCGCCATCTGCTATGATGCCTTTGCGGCGTTGATCACGCCCGCCTTTTAGGCGATGATTTGGTGTATTAAATCAAGATGAACATGAGACAAATTGATGTTCCCGCATCGGCGGCATAGTGGGATAATTCGCCCCCGGCGTTCATTCGCCTTTACGGCGTTGATCACCTCGCCTTTTAACAAACTCCATCCGCCAATCTTTGCTACACTAAGAACATCTTTCACTTTGGCAATCTTCGCGTTAAGCTAAAACCAAAGCCCAAACACCTTCTGCCCGTTGAAAATAACCTTTTCGCAACTATGCACGTATTCGCCCGCGCGGCGCTTCCTGCTCATACCGGAAGATCATTCTTTGTCCAAACTGGCGTTATCAACCATTTCGCATCGGCAGTATTCCGGCCCCGCCCGGCGCTCTCGGCTAGAATAAGCGATCAAACTAGAAAGGATTCTTTGTTTTACAAACCAGATTAGATTCTTTACACGATGTGATTCCTGAGCCATGGATTGATCTGTCCTAAAAAAAGAACCAGCAAAGGCTAGATGCAGGAGGTGTACCAAAAACAATTCCATTTTAGGGTCAAAATTAACAAATAAACTCAGAGCTAATATAATACCTATTCATGATTCTAGAAAAATATTGCAATCTCAATGTGTAGACTACTACTAATCATAACAAATTCAGTTCAAATAGCCAATTATCGGAATTCAATCCTGATTCTACTTTTGAAACCCTTACTACTTAATATCTAGGTTTCATCAATTTGTTTGGTAACATAATAGCAAAAAAATTGTGATAACGGCTCGTCGATGGGGCCTCTCGGCAAGACGGCACAAACAAGATTCGCACAAACAAGACGAGAAAAGGTAAGATCCTCTACGCAGGGCTCATTCTCGAACGATTAAGATCTCATACAAGATTCGAAAGCAGACTTGAGGCAAACAAGCAGGATGCAGATGCAACAAAAGATAAAAACCCGGTCGAGACATGATTCAAGATCGAACTCGAACAACATCACAACCCGATCTTGGGGGCTATTATTGTCACCAGATTTATCACACGCAAAGATCACCAGATTTATCACACGCCGCCAGGATTTAATTGTCACCCGTCGCCAGGCCTACAAAGACTGAATCGACCCGGGATCCAATAGTGAGGTCAAGGGGTCACACAGAAGATGATTTGTCGCGGCTTTTAAGCATATCTTTTGTCATGCTTTACGCATGATTTGTCGCGGCTTAATGATTTGTCATGCTTATGATTTGTCGTCTTTGGTTCTCTTTATATAAAGGACTTCACCCTTCATCAGAAGAAAACTCCGGAATGTTCCCTCATTCCTCTTATATACCAACAACCATATTTCAGGGAAGAACTACGGTTCTTCCCGCAGTGTTCTTATTCGATTACTTATTTGTTTGGTGGTCAAATTCAACAAGCCACATCAGAATCGTTAAATATTTGACTATCAACACCCTAAATAGTGAACCCTAAATCATATTTGAACCATTTGGGCCGGGTGAACCATGAACCACTTGGGCCGAGTGAACCATGAACCACTCGGGCCGGGTATTAAAAAATTAAAAAAAAATATCTAAAACTGAAATTAAATTTAAAAGAAAACCGAAATTGAAAAAAGAAAAAAAAGTTAAAACTAAAAAAAATTAGAAAAAAAGGCTTTTAAAATTAAATTGCACCAATTTTATTGATGCATGTGGTGCACAGAAGAATTTGCCGATAGGAGGAACATGCTTCCAAAAGAAAAGATTTACTCAAAATACAGTGGAGTTACAAGTAAGACGAAAAGAAGAGTACTAATTTCTCGATAAAATAGTAGCTTTGTGCTAGATATAGATTACAAATTTCTGATAAAATAGTAGCTTTGTGCTAGATATAGATTACAAATTTCTGATAAAATAGTAGCTTTGTGCTAGATTAAAAATTTCAAATGCAGACATAGCAGCACAAAATTATTGAATCCACTATTTTAAGCGAAACCCATAAGGAGAATACATGTTTCATCACAGTAGTATTCTAAATCAAATGATCCTAATTGTTTACATCGTACTCTATGTTCCAACTACTAAGCAAGCAGAGGTACACTGAAATCTAGTTTTTTTTTTTTTTGGTAGCAGTTCTTGATTTATTATTGAAATGAAGTTCCGACGAAAAAGTCTAATCAAATGTAACATGGCATTTCTTGGGAGCTGATATCAAGCTTAGGACTCAAAATACCATGGAGAAAACTTAAGAGCACTCTCATGCAAGTGCAATTAGCAAAACAAGTTTGATGAGCCAAAGAAGATTCAAAATATGAGAAACATAGCATGCAGCCACATTTTCACTCAAGATATGAATATTGAAGTTCTGTTAAATATAAATTCATGGGTCAAAAACCATGGAACATTTTATCACATAGCAGAGAGTAAAAAGTTTTATCATGAAAACTCGAAAGAGACTCCAAACTAAGTAATGCACAAATCACTAACCTTCATGATGCTGTAGAGGGGATCCCAAGTGCAGAAAACGCATTTCCAGAAATGAATCATATGTTCCAGGACCAGTCCCCACTTTTGCCTCCACTTTTGTGTTCAAGCCTAACATCTGTAATGATAATATCTTTTGAAGCAGCTTTGCACATATCATAAACTGTAAGACCAGCAACCGTTACAGCTGTTAATGCTTCCATCTCCACCCTGGTTTTCCCACTTGAGGTGGCTTGACATTTTATCTCAATGCTATGATCACGAGCATTGGGTGTTAAATCAAGATGAATATGAGACAAATTGATGTTGTGACAGAATGGGATAAGATTGCTCGTTTGCTTCGCCCCACAAACTCCAGCAATCTTTGCTACACCAAGAACATCTCCTTTGTCCATCTGGTTAGCCAAAACCAAATCAAACACCTTCTGCCCCAAAATAACCTTGCAACTAGCAATAGCCACTCTCTTGGTAATATCTTTGGAAGAAATATCAACCATTTGCGCTTCACCTTTACTACCAATATGTGTCAAACCAGAAAAGGATTCTTTCGGTTTTACATCATTAGCTACATGATGTGATTCCTGAGCCATGGTTTGACTGTCTAAAGAACCAGCAAGGCTAGATGCAGGAGGTGCACCAAAAACAGATTCCATTTCCTAGGGTCAAAATTAACAAACAAACTCAGAGCTAATATAATACTCATTCATGATTCTAGAAAAATATTTCAATCTCAAAATGTAGACTACTACTAACCATAATCACAAATTCAGTTATTGCCAATTATCATGGAATTCAATCCGATTCTACTTTGAAACCCTTTATTACTTAATATCTAGTTTCATCAATTTGTTTGATAAAATAATAGCATAAAAATTTTCAGATAACAAACACAACAAGCAAGGCAGCATAGTTCTGATTACCAAGTACATATTAACACTACAACAAGAAATGCAATAGCAAGTTCGTTATTCTGAGAGAGTACAAAGTGCCACCTGATATCATAGCTGCTATCGCTGCTAAACAGCCTAGTTGATGGTGGCGGATTGAACTTCAATGCAAATCCACGAAGAATCATAACTTTCTGAGCTTGCATTTCCTGTGGAGAACTGATAATCAATTGGTAAAAATCTTAGGGTTCGTAATTCACCCGGTTTTATCAGTGAGGCATATTCACAAACACTTGGTGGAACGCCAGGAGAGTTTATGCTGGTTTTTGACGATCAAAGGCATCAACATCCAAGCTATTGATGACTATGTTCGATCTATGAACTGAGTTGCTGGATAAATCAACTTTTCTTTCAATTCGATGTCAATTTTTTGAAATTCCTGGGAAATCCTTCAACCGATGGTGATTAAAACATTCTAGAGATTTTCTAACTTCTTAATTGGGAGAATTATCTTTCGATCACATATATAAAATAAACTAAATAGAAGATATATCAATTAGGGGATGTAGCTCATATGGTAGAGCGCTCGCTTCGCATGCGAGAGGCACGGGGTTCGATTCCCCGCATCTCCATAATTTTTTAACTGGTTTGAATCCGGCAGGTCGGATTATGTTTTTTTTTTTTTTTGAAAAATTAATGTCATTTTTGCTCTTATAATGCAGAATAGCGATAGTTTTTGTATTGTACGTCCATTTTAATAATTTCCATTAATATCTTTTGACCAATTTTACTTGCCACACAGAAGGATAAATATTTATGTCAATCGATTTCCACTTTCCAATAATATACAGTATACATAAGAGCTTAGGTAAATTTTCAACCTAACACTGGCAACACGTTGAGATAAATCGACATCTAAGAAAGCTCAACCTCACGTACCATCCCGGTTATTAAGAAGTAACAATCATTAAGTAAAAAAAAAAAATCCTATAAATTGATTTAAGGGCATGTTCTAACTGATGAAGTCACTCGATTTAAGAAATGCAGCCATGCTAACATAACCAACATACAAAACAAAGAAAAGCCATACTCATTCCCCAAGATAAGCAATGAATTAGTTACAAAATAACAAAACTGAGTGCAGGCATCAATATGGTAAATAAGTACATAATAGCCCAAACTCTTACTAGTATCAAAAGAATAAGAACCACACCAAGAATCGAACATCTTTCTATCACTGAATTCTTTGTTGCTATAGGTAAACCGAGGGGTTGGGGGGTTCAAAAAGTAGAGAAAGATTGAGATCAACTCTTTCTATTTGGACCAAGCTACTGAATCAATCTCGGACTGGGCAGCTCTGTACAGCTCCAGTCTCTTGGCAAGAGACAGGCGCCGTTGCATGATTGCAGGATCCTCGTCCAACAATGTTCCCAACTGTCTCCCCTGCAAGACAAAATAAATTTTTTTGGTGATGTTGTCATCCAATTTTTTGTCCAGAGTAAACATAGGAAAAGAAAGTGTGTGTGCGTGAGCATATGCTCGTATTCCTTCATAAGACTCGTTCTCTTGCTTCTACAACACACTCCTATAGGGATTTTAAGAATACAGCAAAGTGGTTAGCCACTGTACTTATAATTGCAAAAAATCGAGTTTCGTACTTCTAATTTTGGTTAATTGGGTCCACATACTACAGTCCCATGTGAATTGCAGAAGGATCAAATTTTAATCCAAATGAATGTACAAAGACTAAACTTTAGAAAATGGAAAATACAGAACCTACTAGATAAAATTGATATCATAAGAACCCAATTCCAAGAAGAATGAAAATACAAGGACCAACATTTAAAAAGTTGGGACCTAAAAAAAAAAAAAGGTAAAAAGACAGATGTATTATTTTGAAAAATAAAGATGATATAATACCTCTTTTTTGCCTAATTCAGCGAAAAAATGATCGAGCAAGCTGCGCTT
The DNA here is from genome assembly GCA_037126765.1 of Stenogyne calaminthoides. NCBI lineage: Eukaryota > Viridiplantae > Streptophyta > Magnoliopsida > Lamiales > Lamiaceae > Stenogyne > Stenogyne calaminthoides. The sequence continues at coordinate 198,619 of JBBCBC010000079.1, forward strand.
CGCTTCACGAACTTGACAATAGACAATAGACTTTGGAATGGAGTTCCTCAAACTTCCACATACCATATTGACATATGACAAGACAGTTGTTCCTATGCGAAGCAGTCATTAGTCAAATTCAATGACTATTTGGGAGCACATTAAATTGTATCAAAATCATGGAAGCACAAGTATTGAACTCACCAATTCTTCGTAGATACGAGTCATTGTATCTATCAAAAATTGAGTGGGTTGGATTGCCACCTTTCTCAACATCTTGTGGAAGTTTCCTGAAGAAATCTACAGTTAAGTAACTATTTTCCATTTCCACCAACTGTAGAGTTGCTTTCCTGCTCTCTACTTTCATCCTATCTAATGATTCAATAGCAGCATTCACAACCTCCACTCTGAGAGAGGGGTACTGCTTCAGCTCCTGCGAAAGAGACGAGTATAAATTAATCTATGAACACCATCATATGGAAGTGCACAGTGTCATTGCTATCCTATTTCTTTCAAGTTATCCCATTTCCTTTTTCTGTATTTGGATAGGGATAATAAATTAGAAGATACAGTAGAGGTACCGTGAAGCAATGCAAATGATCTACAATTCATATCATCCCAAACATACTCCCACTTGCAATAGAAACCAATTATTAATATGAAAAAAAAAAGAGAGAGAGAGAGAGAATTACCACAGTCTCATTTATTGACTTGTGGATCAGATCCTTCAATACTGCATGAACCTGAAAAACTAAATATTATAGAGATGGCCAAAATATCCAGAAGCATTTTAAATGCCATAAGAAAAACATAACATCAAAATCCAGGATTAAAGAATCAGTGTATATACCGCATCAACAGCTGCCTCAGCAGGACCTTTAATTGTAATCAAGGCAGTTTCAATGAGACGACGATAACCCTGTTCAGGTGCTATAAGATGAGGCTGATATCCATCAGCTTCAGTAATTAATTTCCGTACATTCTCCATAGAAAGATGCTTGTCAAACTGCAAGCGCTTCAAAGCAGCTGGCAGTTGGTGATCAAAGACATTATATATTTTATCACCACCTGGTCGTCTGCAAAATCATGTCACAACAGGAAATTATATTAAAAGGAAAACATAAATACAGAATAGCACACTATATATGTACAACAAAAAGAAAGCATAGATAGATATGTACATTCCATCAAGATGCTCTTTGAATATTCCATCAAAGGTACGGCAAATTTCCATGATCATGTACAACTTTCCCTGCATTGCAAATTAGGATAAAAAACGACATAGGATCAGTTATTGTTGACCATAACCATTCATTATTGATGCATGTATGTATACTAGACAATCATAAAAGAACAGGTAACAATAAGTGAAAACTAAAATGGCAAAAAAGACATAGTAGTTGAAAAGCCAGGAGAGAAAAAAGCTTACTCCAGCGTCGGTGGCAATTGGCTTTCCCAGGCGACTCAATTCGGATTCCAGCTCAATGATAGTCTTGCTGATCAGTGACTGTAGGCCTGGAATTCGTGATTTGATGACAGCTTCCAAGTGCTAGAAAATGAAGAGGCGTGAATTAGAACATCAGAAAGCAACAGTAATCCACCAAGTTCATTAAAAAAAAGGCAATAAATAAAATACTCAACACAAGACAAAGATGTGAATTCACAATTTTTTTTTTACTTGTGCGCCACCAGCATACCAAGGAATCAGGTTAATATTTATTGCATACACAATGTTGTCTTTGGAAAACGATAAGTGCCAGATGGCATGTTGTTTCCATCATTCAGCATTCTTGACCAGAATTACAAGACAAGCATTATAAAGAATTACCAGTCTGAAAGTTTCTCCAAGAAAATATATTCAAACTCAGTTCGCCGAGAACTATATTAACTGGAAACTAACAAGACTTGACTTAGCTTTGCAAGTAACTCTTTTAAAAAATGTGGTAATATCTGGAGCAAGACATTTCTTACTTTAGACATGACCTTCCCAAGATGCTCAGAACCCATCCTCGGAGCAAGATGTTTGTACTCGGGTGTTTGAGCAAAATACTCCCGCTCTCTACGCCTAGCAGCAATCATGTCAACATTTTTGTTAATATCTTGTTGAGAACGATTAACAACACCAATCCATGGGAACTGCAGCTTATATGCTTTTCCTTCCAAGATCTACAGATCCAAATAGGCAATTGTCAAAATCGAACAGGCACAACTCAGACTCGAAACTAATCTTACTCTAACTTGTTTTGCTATAATGTATAAGGAGATCAATGATCTACACTTTGTAAACTTACATCTACTGCATCAGTACCCTTGTCCATAAGATCAATCTTGGTCAAAACTCCAAATGTTCTCTCACCTGAAATAAGATTAGTTGAATGTTAAAAGTAGAAAGAGTATAGAAAAAAATCACCAGCAAGTGACATGAAGATTCTCATAACGTAGTTATGGAGTGATGAGCAAACTAGTGCTACATGAAAAAAAATCACATGCAAGGATATAAAATACAATCAGCAACAGTATCAATACACTAAACCTTTTGGGTCCACTTCACGAGAAATCTTAATTGCATCCGAAGTTGCAAGATCTTGGTTGGCAGGAGAAACCGCCAAAATAATACAGTTGGGCTGAAAAAATCATACAGGCACAAATCTGTCAACACATTCACCTTGAGGTAAAATTTAATGGAACTAATCATAATATTTTTTTCAACTCTAGAAGTGAACACTGATTGCAATACTAGACTACTAGTATGACCCATGATGGGCAGATTTGCAATGTATTTGACAAAATTGTAGAGCTCGTGGCCAGTACACACATTGACAAAATCAATTGCCAATGAATTGAAAAGATCATACAATACCTTTTCAATATAAGACCGAACCATGTTCTCAATGTCCATCACAATGCTCTCTGACTGACCGTCTACGATAAACCAGGGGATCAATCAATGATTATGAACTAATATTAGCTAGTAAAATTGAAGAAAAACTTAAGAAAACGAAAGCTCACCAACGGCCACTTTTGTAAGTCCAGGAAGATCGATCAAAGTTAAATTCACAACTGCAATCACAAAAAGTAAGCAGCTTAGTTGCTGGTCTCCAAAGTTCAAAAATCAAAAGAATATATGAAGTGGGTCATATTGAAGTAAATTGTTAAACCCACAAAGATGTAAGAGAGGAGTACAACAAAACTAACACCAAAGCTCATATACAATTTATATGAAAATATTACTTCATAAGCAAAAAACTCTGGTGTATGGGTATGAAGATGAGATTATAACCAGAAATTGACCTATTGTCACCATCAAAAAATGGAAAAAAAAAAAAAGCTTAACGTAAATGGCTAGTCTAAATAAAGCTCTAAAGGAAAAGATCATAAAGAGAGAATGAAGCCCATAAAAAGTCTCTGAAAAAAAAAAAATTCACATGCTTCAATTTCATCCTTATAGTTTTCTCGTCCACTCACATGCAACAAAATCTAAATTCCTTAGATGGACATTTTTTTTCCATTTACTATAAATAGGAACTTGGTTAAGAAGGTACTAGAAGAGCTTTCACCACACACGAGGAAACCGTGATTCTCAATCAACTTCAGACAATCCAAAGATTCTTCTCAAAACATGATAACTATTATACCAGCGAACATCAAGCATTGTTATTTTTAAGACCTGTGCAATTCAATTTTAAGATGTGCAAGTAACGAGGTCCAGATTTGACTCACCATTAGGTGAATAAATACTAAGATATATCGGGACACCAGAAATTTGTTTAGAACGTCCAGTCTCTCTATCAGTTTCATCTGCAATCTCCTTCCTGACAGCAGCTGCACAAAAATATATGACAATGATTTAGCATGCAGAATTATATGCCTGTCACTGTTGGGAAGACATGTGCATACAAACTGTGCAACAAGCAACTTTGAGGGTTACAAAACTAGTTCATGGAATGGCAAAAGAAGAATGACATCAGAGATTGCCAAATAAAAAATTAACTTCAAGAAAGATTAATAATGGGAAAAGTACTTACCAAAATCAGTGAATCTCCTCCTAGGAAGATGACCAAATTCTGCATACTCTCTACCTTCATCAAGCCTATGAAGCTGCAGGACAAGTGGACGTCGAGTGACAATACCTGTGCACAGTATATGATTTGAAGAAAGTCCTTGTGTATATGGCCATCTCTATGCCAAAATGGAAAATGATTACATGATTATTATGAAAATGGGACATTACCAGATCCACGGGGTAAAAAGTCCTTCCCGACAATACTTTCAAGTACTGAAGACTTTCCCAGAACTCTACAAAGCATAAAGATTAGGATCAATCAACTAGAAATTGCTAATCAGCAAGGCTTCAAGACAGTATGCTTTGTTTGAAAATGTGCAATACTATAGTAGTAGGGTATAAGAAAACAAAGATGCATGAAGAAGCCTTATGACGTGTACAGATTCAGAATCTTAAAAGCAAGAATCCAGGGGATGTGCAAAACAATTCCAGACATATTTCTTGCAAAAAAAAGTCGTGTAAACTAGAACTACCAATATACATATATTATTGACATCTATATCAAATCTACTTATTCGAGCTCTTTTTCCATGAAGTTTTGGTTTCGGCATAAGCTCTCCTGACAAGTTTCATCAAATAGTTTATTATGAAAGAAAACCAAAGTCTAAAATGAACAGTAAACGAGAACAGCACATCTCAATTTGAATTTGAAAACAGGAGTAATTAAACAACTACAAGAAAATTCAAACAAACAACAACTCAAAAGCAGATCTACACTCAAATCCACATAAAAAGCGTTAAATTACCGGTTTAACTAAAAGCTGACCATGATCTACAGAACGACAAGTATGAACAATCAAAATACATAGTTCACGATTCGGTATAGATCGAGACAATAAAAAATGAGTTTCGTAACACCAAAAAAAAAAAAAAAAAAAAAAAAAAAAATCTAATAATCAGACCTGACCACCGACGACGGCAATAGAAGGCAAGGCGTCCCAAAGAGTGGGCAACGCGCTTTCTTCGCCGTGATCTCCGAGGGCAGTGCAGGCTCTCTGCAATCGGTTCACCAATGATATCAGATTCTCCATATCCTCAACTCAACTCCGAGTCAATGATCCGCTGACTTGATTCCACTCCACCACGAACAAAATTTGCTTAATCTTGAAGCAAAAAAAGAGATTATACGACTGGCTACTGTTCGATCTCAAACTTGTGGGTAGAGAGAGAGAGAGCGAATTAAAATTTGAACGGTTCGTGGAGATATAAACGACGTCGTCGGTGAGGAGCGTTGGCCTGTTGTCGGGTAGACTAGAGTTTTTACTTTGTTCTTTTGCAATTCGAATTAGATGGAACTTTAGCTCACGTTACTTACACCTACACATTTACTAAATACACATTTCAATCATTTAAAAAAAAAAATTACACATAAAATATCAAAATTACTCTTTACATCGATTTACATATGAAATATTGATCCTACTATTTAATTTTTTTTTTTGAATTTTTATAGTAAGTTGGAGAAAATTTTCTAAATCCATGTACATGATTCGGAAAGTTTTTTCGAAATTTTACACGTGAAAAAATGATCATTCTGGTTGAAAATATTTTTCGAAATTTTTCATGTTATGCGATAAATATTTTCTAATTATTGTACTACCTTGAAAAGTTTTTTTTTATTTTTCAAATGAAATATTGAACGGCTTCAAAAAATTTTTCAAATTTTTATACTTGGTGTGTTGAACACTGGTTTTATTTTGGAACTCAACATTCCAAAAAATAGAAACAAACATAATATTAAAATCACAAACCCTTATTTTATTAATCTCGAACCCCTTTTAAAAAATAACTTTTCTTTATATGCCCCATTTTTAATTTAAAAGATCGTGGACGGAGGGAGTAGTAAGTTTGATTTTTTGATCATTTCTGTAATTTGAAATTACCGAAATTTTATTTCCAAGTGTAAGGATGATGAAGAATTGTTAATTGCCTCACAATTTGGGTGAAGGTGTATCAAGGTTTAAAAAACAAAAAAAAAATTGAATATGAGGATGCATAAATAAAAAATATATAGACTGTGGTATTTTTGAGAAATCATGGAGAGTGTATTCATCATACGAGTGATATACTTCCTGAACTGAACTGGGGTATTTTTGAGAAACCAGATGGTGTATTTACTGAAAAGGTGGGTATGAGTAACCCGAGCCCACTTTAAACTGTGCCGTTCTTCCTTGTATATAAGGCTGAATGGACCAGCACGAGGCCCGCACCTGCCAAAATAAAATGAGACTTGGGCCTTCTTATAGCAGTTCCGGAAAGACTCATGGGCCTCCAATTTGAGTTTAATAATATTCGAGCCCATTTTAATTGGACTTGTAATAGCGCCTGATATCAAATGCATCCTAAACGGCCTCAAGAAATATTAATTACTTGGTGTATGTGCAATTTCAACTGACAATTTAGAAACAATTTTTAGAAGTTAAAATTAAAATTGTGAAGGAGTTGCTTTAAAAATGAGTGATTATGCCCCACTTGAATTTGCAAGATAATAGTACTAATTACATATTTGATATTTATGTAATTAGCATATTTGTCCAATAAATAAATTGTCTTGCAATCCACCAAGAAGTGTAGGTTAAAAAAATGCATTGAAAAAATTTGTTTAATTGAGCAGGTCAAAATCGGTCAAAAGGTTAACTTACATTTTCCTTTAATATTTTATCATATGGGATAAAAATAATGTTCATTTTTTCCTTGAAAAAAAAAAAATTCATATTACTATTGTGTTTTTTTATTATGATATACCCAACTAATTTATTCTATTTTCTTAAATATGAAAAGTTATAAGATATATGTTTAAATAGGTGTATATTTATTTTATTTTTTTAATTAAATATAAAAATATTGAAAAAAAAAAGAAACATGGCAGAAAAAATTAAGCAAATTATCTTTGATGTTAATTAAAATAACCCGATGATTATAGGATTCGTTTTGAAAAACATTGGCAATTAGACCCGTATACGCTTTCCAAATATAAGGATGATGGTTTATTGTTACTTGCACACAAATTTTCTCAATAATAATTAATAACAATAACAAGAAGTAAATAAAGAATCCGTCAAAAAAAAAAAAGTAAATAAAGAATCCGTCAAAAAAAAAAAAGTAAATAAAGAATCCATCCTTTTGGTCAATGCTTTTGGGGTGGGTGGTGGGTGGTGCAATTAGAGAGAAGCTTCGTGCCAATTTGCAAAGGCAAGGAAGGTGGTCAATTTAAATAATCTTTGAATTGCTTTCGAACAGGCTGTCAGAAATATTCCATAACGGAAAGAAAACGGTGACTTTTAAATTTAATTCTACATATAAAATGAAATCTTGCGTTTAATTGGCACCTCTGTCTTTTTGCCCAAGTAATTTCTTGATAGAGTTTTGGGCTAAAAAAACCCCAATATTGGGGCTAATTCGGGTTGTCTTGTAACTTGTAAGTGATAAGTGTAATACAAGTAAAATGTGTTTTAATTCAACACTCGAAGGTAACGATTATAATTAATTATTATCATAAACAATGAAATAATGTTCAGCGCTTTGAAAAGAAAAATTCAAAGTGCCAGAGAGTATTGGTCAATAGTAGACCCAACTAATTTATTCTATTTTGTAATCAATAATTTTGCAGTAATTATTTCAAAATGAATACTAGTTAAAATATATATTCCACATTTAATGTATAAATTATGCGAAAAAACTCGATAAGAAATATTGCATCAAAAATTAAGTAAATGATCTTTTATGTAATTAAAATAAAATCATCTAGTATAATCTATTTATGGAGTAGATACTTGTACCAAAAGTAGTAGTAAAAATATTAACGGCGCTGTATAGATTAATATCTTCTTTATTTAACATATTCTAATTTACCGTCGAATTCAACGTTGTATACAAAAATCCAAGGCTAAAACCGCGTTCTATTTCTTCTTCTTCGACCAAACTCGAATTTTCTCTTTCTACATCCTCTGCAATTTATTTCCACTCAAATACCGAGAAACCCGTTATTCCCAATCGAATTCATCGTTGCTTATTATCCCTTCTCCTTTTCTGGTCTTCCGAGGGCACGGATTATCCTTGGTTCTTGCTCTCCGGTAGAAACCCTTTTGCTGCTCAGCTGCGCGGCCATTTTTGATCGGTAATATCAAGGCTCAGTTTTAATTGATTCCCTCGAAGCTTCAATTGTGAGAAGTTTTGGTTTATAGTGTTTTTATTTATCATGATATATTGATTGAATGACCAATCACGAATCCTGTTAGGGTTTGTGGGGTGATTTCTGTCGATTTGGTGTAGTTTAGGTTTCTGTAATTTTGGTACAGGTTTTTTCGTCAGTCTATTAGCATGATGTATATGAAAATGAGGTAGATATATCTGTTCTTTAGGGGTTTTGAAGATATAGTCTTACTTTAGGATTTGGGATCTGAGGTAAGGGTAAAACTATAGCAATGTCTTCTGCTGGTTTGGTTTCAATTGCCCCCGTCCGTGAGGAGAGTTTGACCTTTTTCCCTCTGTCGCATGAACATAGTCAAGATTACATTTCTTTATTTGTGGCAATGTCTGGCTCAGTTGTCCCGTTGCGTGTTTTGGAGTCCGATTCAATTGCATCTGTGAAGTTTCGAATCCAAACATGTAAGGGGATTTTCACCAGGAACCAAAAATTGGTTTGTGGTGGTAGGGAATTGGCACGAAGCAATTCCCTTGTGCGGGACTATGGCTTGAGTGATGGAAACGTTCTGCATTTGGTCCTTCGTCTCTCAGACCTTCAGGTTATCACTGTCACAACATCTTGTGGAAAGGAATTCACTTTTCATGTGGAAAAGAGCAGGGATGTTGGTTATGTCAAACATTTCGCAAAGAAAAAATTGAAGCTTATTGAGGATGACCATGAGGTGTTGCTCAATGATGAGCCAGTTGAGGATCAGAGGCTTATAAATGATATCTCTAGGAACAATAAAGATGCTGTCATTCATCTGTTCGTTCGGAAGTCTGCCAAAATTAGGGCTACATCATCGGGAAAGAACTTTGAGTTGTCTATCGTTGCACCACAGCTGAAAGAGAAAAGAGAGTTTGATGTAAGACGCGAAGAAACTGGGTATGGGGTTGATCCGGAGAGCGAGCAGAATCTTTATGTGCCGAAGAGTCCTTCTGAAAGAGACACATTGCTGGAGCCTGTAATTATTAACTCAAAAATCGAGTTACCTCCAGAGATTAGAGATCTGATTAACTCTACAAGGAAAGGTTTGGATCATGAGAATTATCCAGTTAGGTCATCGGAGGGTACTGGGGGTGCGTATTTTATGCAGGACATCTCAGGGGCTAAATACGTATCTGTTTTTAAGCCAGTAGATGAGGAGCCTATGGCTGTCAACAACCCTCGAGGGCTGCCCTTGTCTGAAGATGGAGAAGGATTGAAGAAGGGGACGAGAGTTGGAGAGGGTGCGTTAAGAGAGTGTGCCGTCTATATACTGGATCATCCAAAGAGTGGCAGGCGCTCTCTCTCGGGTGAGGCTATGGGCTTTGCTGGTGTTCCTCCGACTGCTTATGTCAAGTGTCTTCATGGAGGCTTTAATCATCCAGGGGAAGTGTGTGTTAAGTCTGGATCGTTACAGATGTTCATGGAGAACAACGGAAGCTGTGAAGACATGGGGCCCGGTGCTTTTCCTGTTGAGGAGGTGCACAAGATTGCAGTGTTGGATATGAGGATGGCCAATGCAGATAGGCATGCTGGAAATATATTAGTGAGTAAAGGTGAAGATGGAAAAACTGTGCTTATCCCCATTGATCATGGCTACTGCTTGCCATATAGTGTAAGTCTTGTATCTGTTTTTTTATTATAGCTACTAGTTTGACTTGTGTTCATCAATCGTATATTTGCTTGGTTTTGTCTTTATGTGATACTTTTTTTTTTGTTGTTGCTATGTTAACCTTGTATTTCATGAATTTGGTTGGTTATGGTTTCTGAAATTAGAGATTTTCTTTTAGAAAAAGCTGCATTAATAGCATATCCTGTTATCATGAATGGTGGCTTCAAGACAACCATCCTTCCATTTTTTGATCATTTCATCAGATGTCTGGTTTCTTCCAATGTCACTAATTCTTAAACTTTTCTTTATCCTTCAGTTTGAAGATTGCACGTTTGACTGGCTCTACTGGCCTCAAGCTCGACAGCCTTTCAGCAACGAGACCCTTGAATACATAAGGTCAATGGATGCTGAAAAAGACATCGCCCTGCTCAAGTTCTATGGATGGGAGCTTCCACTCGAATGTGCCCGTGTATTACGTATCTCCACTATGCTTCTGAAGAAAGGAGCCGAGAAAGGGCTCACCCCATTTGCTATAGGCAACATGATTTGCCGAGAAACAGTGAGGAAAAACTCTGTTGTTGAGGATGTAATGCAAGAAGCTCTCGACTCCATTCTCCCTGGTTCAAGTGAAGCTGCGTTTCTCGACTCTGTTTCCAGCATCATGGATCGGCGCCTCCAGAGGTTGATTTAATCACTTCGTATATAGGTGTGTGCCTATGTGTACGCAGGTTTTCGTACATATGCACATATGTTTGGTTGTGAATGTCCATTTGTTGAATTCTTCAGTCTCTGTCTTCACAGATTGTTTATTTCGTGTTCCCTCAGCATTAACTGGATAATGTCTTTTAGGATTTAGAGCTTTGGATAAGTTCAGATTCTCAGTGTATTTTGTGATCCGTTTTAGTTTTAAAAGAGTCCTCATATCATGATATATCATCATGTGTTTGCAGGATCTTCAGTTTCTTTTAAGAGAATAAATGCTCTTACGTATGCGTAAATAAATATGTTTATGGATTTTGAGAGAGTTATCAGATTCTATCTTTTATATCTCGATTATTTTAATTTTTTTAATAGATTATGTTAAAAATGTATATTAGTCGTTAAGGAAAACATTTTTTAAGCAAATGCCTTCACGCCAAATTCACTTTAAACACAATCATACCTCACTTATCATTGCGCGCCCAAGAATGACGTGGCGAAATCCTATCATTGCTTTCTTTGTTTCTTTCTTCTTTCTTTGAGAAAAGTTAGTAGCAATGAGCAAAGTGGTAATACTTGATTCCAAAACCCACTAATACTCTCTCTCCTCCTCCCCCCTCTCTCTCTAGCTGCACCTGTTGAGAGAGATGAGTGAATCCCAATTTCCTCACAGATCTAATAACCACCATCCTTATCCTTACGAAAGCAAATCAAGGAGCGGCCGTACTAATTTGGCGTCATGCGCCGTCGCCACCGTCTTTCTTCTGGCCCTAGCGGCGGCGGCCGTCGCCGTCTACTTATTCCTGTTCAAGCCGAAACCGCCTGTAATCGCGGTGAACGCCGTTCAATTCCCGACATTCTCCGTCTCCAACGGCACCGTCAATTTCGAATTCTTCCAATTCGTCACCGTGACCAACCCTAACCGCGACGAATTCTCTCACTACGACAGCTCGCTGCAACTGGTCTACTCCGGCGATCCGGTGGGCGTTGTTTTCATTCCCGCCGGGACAATCGGCGGGGGTGGCAGGCAGAAAATGTCGGCGAAGTTCGATTTGCAGAAGTACCCGCTGCCGCCGCAGGCTAAGGCGGCGATCGGCGGTGTTGATGCCGTCGGGGGCGTGGCGCCGGAGGGGACGATGGAGATTGAGACGCGGATGAAGCTGGTAGGGAGGGTTAGGGTTCTGAAGCTTTTCATGCATCGGGTGGAGAGTAAAGTGAAGTGCGGGGTGGCGATTGAGGTCACGCGCGGGACGGTGCTGGGTTTGCGCTGCTGACGTCAAGATGACGTTGACAATGTGCTGTGTTTGTTGTTTAGCTAAGAGAAAATAGAATGTTAATAGAAGTAAAAATTGCATTCTGATTGCTGAGATTGTTAAGAGCACGAAAAAGATTATGTGCCATTTCAATCTGTAATATTTGCTTGAACTTGATTTAATGCAATTAATAGTTTGTGCATCTGAATCCGTAGTGTTTTCTTAAACTTGACTAAGGGGAAGCTTTCAGCTTTGTTTTGTGGTTCTTTTGCTATCAAATTGAAAAGCTTCAGATGAATTGAAATCTATCCTGGATTATTTATAGCTCTATTTTAGAAAGGCTCAGCTCATTTTCTCATTAAGCCTATCAAAATAAATTCAAGCTTAATAATACTATACTTATTTTAGAGTTCGTGTACAAACTAGCTTAATAATACATTGGTCTCTGAACAGATTCATTAGTGTACTCTTGACCTAGCTCATAAAATAAAATATATATAATTTAACATTCAAAAATGGATAAAAATAATTTATATTATTTGTTGGGGAACATGTGTCACCAGCACCAACAGACCTTGTTCGGTGCTTAGGCGGCGCCTAGGCAATCTAGGCATTGAAATCTCTTTCAACAACGGCAGAAGATAGGCTACAAGCATATTCTATGAGCATTTGTGGCACCAAATTTGGTAAGGCAGGGAGAGTAAATTAGCTGAATAATGTCTTCTGTTGTTGCCATCTCAAACTGCAAATATACACACACATTTATCAGGTTGAAAACGACAGCATTTGAAAACAGTGACCCTTGCATGCAAAAACAGCAACATGTACTAGATTATGATGGAAGACTTATTTCAAAAAAATAAGAGCTTTGAAAAGCTTTTGGGAGAATGATGGGTTCGAAGAGAACCTTTTGGGAGAATGATGTGAAAAATGTTGATTATTTCTTTCAAAAGAGGTAAAAACTCTTGCATTATTTAAAACAAGATGAGGTGGCACTCTCACTCTTAATTCTTTTGCTCTTAGCTGTGTGATTAATGTAATAAGGGTAAAGTACCTTGTTCTAAATCAGCCATCGGTGGTTTCATGGTTTTATACGTCTTTTCGACTTTCTTTTTGACCTCTTCCTGCAACAAATTTTAAGAAACACAGATATAAGCACCACTACGGTCAAATTGTAGGAAAGCCAAATTAACTCGACTCACTATGGATCTATAGATTTTCGAGCTTACCTCTTGGTCTTGGCTGGTTTGCTGAAGCCAAACACCCCCTTCATCAATGCATTTATATCCACAGAGCGCTCCTTTGTGATTTTATCATGGTATATCTTACTTCCTATTTCTATGATTGATTCTTCTACTTCTTCCATTGTTTGGTCCACATTGAGCTGCAGTTGACCTTTCCTTATGACAGTTACACTGAACCCATTTGCTTTTGCTTCGCGGAAAGCATCCTAGAAAGACAAGACGAAAATGAAATCTAATGCATCTCCTGGGCAAACAAGATAGCATCAAGTCCTTGAGTTTCAACTGATTATGATCTTTGAAAGCCAAACATTCTTAAAGGATATTTTTCAGTCATTTCAAATTGGTGTGGCAGAACTAGTTCATGCCAAAAACTCTAGACATAAATTTATGTCACATCAGCAAATGATGGACTACTATTATCCATACATGTGTATATACTATATAGTGTGATCTCATGCCATCCCCCAAAAGTAAGCATAAATATATGGGAAAAACAGATGAAGCATCTTGCATCCATGAACATGATAAATTACCTTTGGTGGTCTACCAACGACAAATGCATTTCCATTTCCGAGAAGTTCCAGCTTAGCTTGTATTATGTAGCAAAGATTCTTGCAGTCACCAGCATCCTCAAAAGCAATCACATGATATTGCTTGGGATCCAATTCTAGATCAGCAGCCATTTCCAATGAATAAAACCCCACTCTCTGTTCCCCATTTTCGACCGTGTACAATTCTATGCACTGAAAAATGTATAATTTCAAAGAAGGAAGTTACTAGGCAAAAAATTAAGACATATTTTACAGTAATAAGTTATTCTCTGCAGGGAATTTCATCATTTGCAACACAACAGCAAACATATCAACTAGCTGGTATTCATTTGAAAACTTTTGGATCAACAAAATAAAGAACAAAATGCCTACCAGTAAGAAGGGAAGATCTAGCCACCATAAGTAATCTTCTTCCTTTTCTTCTGCATATTCCCCGTACTTGCTCATTACAGCTTGGGGTCCAAAAAGTTCCATTTCCCTTTTCACCTTCTCGAGTTTTTTCTTGATGAAATTTTGACCCTTTTCAGGGATTTTCTCCATCAGATCAGCTGCTTCCTGTATTTCTTTCTCCGTGATCCATCTGTCCAAATCTTTCCCAACGTCCCCCATTGTAGCTTTAACTTCAGGGTCTGTTTCTGCATTATAAGAGTCCAGGAATCCTTGGGACCATTTCTTGGTGTGCTGCCAGAACTCTTTTCCTGATTTTTTGCCTGCCCTAACAGAACCATCACTACCTTCAATAATTGTCTTTGAAGATGCTAATTTTTCATTTTGAAGTTTTGTCCTTTGATCGGAGACAACTGCTGCCACGGGACTGTTCTCAGGGGACGAAGGTTTGTGTGACTTTTGAACACTATCTTTTGCAGGTTTCTTTGAAATAACTGAATTCTTAAGGCCTTCAGCAACAAGTGCCTTTCTTTGTTCCACGAAATTGTTCAGGAATTCGGGGTTCTTTTCTGCAGGCGGGACCTTCCACCGAGGTATGATTTTCTCAGGAGGATCGTACAAGCTAATGCCATCTGCAATAATAGAAAGAGTCTCATTAGCATAACTGATTTCAATACTTCAATGGAAAAGGTACTTTACAATTTCAGATAGCACAAATAGTCAAGAGAAAATCTTGAACTCCAATAAATTAAAAGAAAAATGCAATTAGTCAAAAAATTAAGCCACTTCAACAGATTTTAACACCGTATTCCATTAGTTAGCCAAAATACAGAATTGATTTGTTTCTTATTAGAAAGAAGTAATACATAAGACACATCTATTACCTGCTCCATAATCAAGATTTTCTATGTTCGAATGAAAATATTCATGCAACTTCAGCAGCTTTTCATTTTCTTGTTCAACTTTCTTCTCAAGGCCACCAAAGAATGCACGTTTATCTTCCTCGTCCATAAGATGAAATGGATCTCTTCCCGACAGCTCATTGTCTCTCACTTTCAATACAATCTCCCTGAGCTTTACATCTTTCATCCATTCAAGTTCATTTTCAGCCTCATCAGACTTAAGTTGCTCCAAATTCATTTCTGAACCCAATTCTTTACTTGCTTTCTCTCTTGCAAGATAGTAGTTGTCTCTATAGCTAACTGCGATTTTCTTTACAATGGGCTCAAATTCGTGAAAATTCTTTTCCATCCAGCTTCCATTATCTACTAATGGTGCTGACTCAGCAGTTCTATCCTTAACTTCATTGGCTGTAGCAGTTGCTGGCTCCTGAGAAGCTACCACTTTTTCTTTTTTTCCAATATCTTCTGATATATGACTTTTGAGTGGAGTAGAGACTTCGTTCTGAAATGAAACTCCACGATCAACCTCAAATGATTTAGAATCTGACATGCCATCTATTTCACTTTCTCTATCACAAGTCTGGCTAGTCCCAATATCTGATTCTATTTCCCCAGGGATATCGTGGACAGATATTCCAGCATTTTTATTACCGATACTAGCTTCATCACCTGAAGATACTCGGGATTTTTTCAAATCATTGAGACCATTAACATTTCCTTCTGCACTTTCACTACCCTTGCTGTAATCTTCAGAAGGATATGGAAAGTCATCTATTCGACTTAACGAGGAAGAATCATATTCCTTGTCAGTCAAATCCAATATCTGGCTTGCGTTACCAGATGCTACATCTGTACTGATCATTGGACTAGCTATATCAGAGTGTTCATAGTTTCTAACTTCTTGATTTTGGTTCACCTCTACAGAGTGTTGCTTCCTTGAAAGGTACTCCCTTGCTTCCTTGGCTGATTTTATGATTCTAAACTTCTTTCTTGAAGAATTTTCAATTTGGCCTGATTGAAAGCCTGTATCATTTGAATGTAGGTATGTTTCATTTAAAGGACTCTGGTACCAGTTCGCCTGATTGAAAGCATGTACCATTTGATTGTAGGTTTGTTCCATTTAAATCCGAGGATTCTGGTACCAGTTTCTGACTGGTCTCATCCAATCTCAAGCTTTCAGTACCATTAGGGACATTAAGTTTCTCATTTGAAGATTCATCAATAGACTGTCCATTATCACTGTCCGAGCCAGTGAGAGACACATATTCTCCACTTTCATCAGAATCTCTATCGCATACCTCCTTCTTAGTAGGAAAGTCATTTTCTGGAGTTGCACTAAGGCAAGGAAGCTCTTCTGAGCCTTGATGATCCTCTTCATCATCATTTTCCATCAAAGAGTCTTTTCTCTCAGTTTCACGTGCATGCCTTGCCATTGCCCTGATTTCTTCAATTTTTTCATTGAATTCCATATTTTGGAACTCCATTAGACTATTTGATCCCTTCGCCTTAGTAATTCTATTAACAAGTTCTTCTTTATCAAGTTGAGGCCTCCTGAAAGGCATGCTTTTAGGCTCTACAGGATCCTGCATCACTTCCACAATACCTTCCACAATCTTATCTTCCTCCTTTCTAGCTTTTATTTTCCTCCGCAGCATCTCCTTCTCCAAACTTGTTAATTCCTTGCTGTCATTCCCAACTCCAAAAAGCCCTCTAATTGCCCAAACTACAGATAAACCACAAAACACCAAGACTCCAACTCTTGACATTCTGGAAAACGTACCAGGTTTCAACGAGACACCCCTAATCGTTTCCATAATATTAAGATGGGATTCCCCACCCGACAGCAAAAATTTAGCCACAGAACTACTCTTCGGAATCACATTACTACCATTCTCCATTTCTCTTGCCAAGTCTTCTGCAAAAGAGATCTTATAATTTACTTCATCCAAGTCCTCAGTTTCATTATCCAACTGCGGATCAACTCGACTTCGTCTCATTATTTCATCCTCGTTCACAACTACCCTCTCCACCTTACCTTCAGCATCTTGAAAAACTGTAAATATAGGACCAGTACCCATGCCCCAAAATTCCGAATCTTTCTTATATTGCTCAACCCAACTCTCTAACTTGTTCCACATAATAGATTCACCAATTTTCTTAGTCCTTAGCTCCGATTCTAATTGCTTGACACCCTCATCAGAAATGCTACTCTCAACATTCTCTTCACTAAAATTCTCAATCGCTAATTCATTAGTTTGACTACTCATTTTATCCAGATTATCCCTTGTTTCACCAAAAGTATTAAAATTTGACTCATAATTATCAACCGTATCAAATTCATGAACCAGATTTTCACTCACCTGCTTCCGTTGTGGCTGCTGCGTGAGCTTTTTCCTCAGGTAATTTTGACGATTAGAGCGTCTGCCTAAATGAGCTGAAACCTGGAAATTTCTCAACGGGACAGAGCGGAACAAACAGAGCGAAGTTGAAATTGAGAAGTGAGAGTTGGGTATAGTTAGCCTTGAAGGCCTTTTCCTACATTTCCATGAAAGAAATGGAATGGCAGAAGAAAATTGAGGATTAATCGAGATTGTAGAGTTTGAAAACTCCATGATTATCAATTAACCGCGACCTTCACATTCAGGGGTGGGGTGGGGGCGTTCGGAGCCTAATAAACCCTGGAGTGCCAACTGATAATTATGCAGAGCGATTTTGTTTTATTTTTAAATTTATTTATCTTCTGAAAAGATTTTTTATTTTCTTTTTAAATTCAACTCTGCACTTTAAAATTTAAAAACGGCTTCAGATTATTTGCAATAAATCCAATAAAGCTAATAAATTAATAATAATTATTAAGCCTCCGTCAGTGCCACGCGAAATCTGAATAAATTGGCATCTCAAGTGATCATGTAAATTTTACAGTTTGAGCTAAATATTGATCATAGTTCATAGTGAGTGGATAGTTCTGTATAGTTCATAGTTGTTACCAAAACAAACTGCATAGTGCATGGATACTTCTTTCTTCTTCTTCTTCTTTTTTTTGAGAAAAGTTCTTAGTTATTTCAACAAAATCTTTATATAAAAATTGTAATAATCAAACGTGATGGGCGTGTCGGTTAATTATTAAGTCTATACAGCTCATAGTTCATGTATTGGCATCTCAAGTGATCATGTAAATTTTACAGTTTGAGCTAAAGAATTGATTATTTGTTATGTTGACTTTATAAGTTTCGATTGGCTTTGTCAAGATAGCTCATGGTTGTTTCCAAAACAAATTTATATTGCATGGATCGACATTTTGAGATATCTCAACAATGGATTGGTAGTTATAATGTTATGATGATCTTTGTCAATTTGGGGTGGTGGTGGGGGGGGTGCATGCTTGGCAACACAAAGTTACTAGGATATCTCGACATTTTGAGATTTCCCAACAATGAATTGACCCAACGAATATTTTGATTATGTTTGTCAAGAGGAGTGTCGATGCTTGACCACATGAATTTGCTAGGACTTCTTGATATTTTGAGATTTTCGAACAATGGGTTGACCCAATGAATTTTATGATTGGGCTTCCTAAACCTCTTTATTCTTGTGATTACTTAATATAAGTCTTATTGGTTTTCAAAAAAAAATATTTGTTATTTTCTGGAAGTGATCTAATATTTGAATTTATGAGTTGCATTTGCAAATAATTTAATCACATGGGTGAACTTATAGAACAAAATGCTTTTTATTAAGAGTCTAATGAAATGAAATGTATTATGAAATTCATGTTCAATCTATTCATCTCTTATCCCATTTTTATAGGAACTTCTGTACTAGAAAAAATGGTGGGATTAAATAGATACAGAGACACACATCAGTGGGGTGTAATTTAAATCTCGAATGAACATAACGTAAGATGAGAAAATTCAAAAAATATGATTGTAACATTGCAAGAAACTAGAAATATACTCATTAATCTATTGTTAAAGTAAAACTGCAAACTGAACATTTGAACACAGAAATCTTACATATTAGCTCTCTGATATGCAAATGATTCTTACAACATAAGCTCTATATGAGGGAGAAGATTATAGTATTTTTGACTGAAACCTCCACAAGGTAAAACATACACTTCAAGAATGTCAAACATATTGTTACTAATCACACATTTCAGATTCAAAGTTACAGTTTTTAAAATGATGGGAAAAAGAAAAAGAAAAGTGGAAAAACCCAAAATCAAACCAACAACGTTAACTACAGAAATTGGGTATGCATGCTCCACCATCTGGATTTTGTTGTTCCTTCCATATTCTGCCCGTTACACGTAGTTTAAGCTCTTTCCTGTCTCCTCCTGAGAAAAAGAGTGCCATATTGCGCTGTATAATGAGGCCATCATGGCTGTCTCGAACCTTTCTGTGACTATCTCTAATGCTTCTAGGGGTGCCCTCCCATATAAGTTTCCGACCATTTCCTCCAACCTCCAAACTGTAGCTATAGTTACGAGCATCCATCTCATCTCCCATAAACCGAAGAAAAGCCATATAAACAGGAGCCATGCCAAGTTGGAATGCTTCGAAATGTAGACAAAAATACTGACCGAAACAATGGAAAACCTGTACAAACGAAAAACGTCGATCCACCAATTCAGCATTTTTATATCCTCGAGGATTTTATAGGCAAATACTTCTATGTTGCACCACGCAACTCAGGTGCATGGTATTATTTGTTTTGCTAAAAGGTATTGGTTGGTACTATTAGTTGTTTTCACTGAACAATATTAGTTGTTTTCATTGAACAATATTAGTTTCGCACCACCCAACTGTTATTCGATTTTATATTAGTAACACTAAATTAAAATGGATTCCAAGTTCCAGAATGATGTTATACAAGTTCACCTAAGAAGGGTGAAGAGCAAAGAAGCTAAGACAACAAGAATCTTGATTGTAGTCTTCATGGATTTGCATTTTACTACTCGATCCACTACTAAAGAATCAATTCAAAAAACAAGATTAGCTCGAAGAAATATATGTTGAACAAGAATACTCACAGTTAGCATCCATGTGGCATTCTCTACATCTCGAGGATTTGATTTAACATAGCGATGATTAAATGTGCATCCAGAATGCATGTCCACTTTGTGATCATCTCGCAAGTGAGTAACAAGGTATGGAATATCTCCAACTACGGAGCACTCTGATCCAGCATACGGGCAAGTGTAAGGCCTAAAATTGCAAGCAGCCTCGTGTTTCAACTTACTATAATATGGGAAGATCTCAGGGCACCCAAGGGAGCAATACTTGCAAGGGAGTTCAAGTGATTCTGCAACCTTTTCCAGCGCCAAACATCTTATATCTCCAAGCTCCTGTCTACAAGTCGGACATTTGTTGTGAACCCTCACTTTACACGTAGAACATAGGGTATGACCATTGTGACACTGCAATAATCAGTTTAACATTAGAAAAACTGCATACAATCAACATTATGATGAGCATTCATTTTGCATAAGAATAAGATCTGTTCAGTAAATGGAGACAGAATGATCTGTTCTGATCTTCCTGGATTCTAAATCATCGTAATCTGCAAACCTATAAACCCAAGTTTCTGGACTAGGCTAATCCTTTTCGTATTTTCCCAAACAAAATCCATGTATAAAGAAAGGTCCATTCAACTAATTTCCTATATTTGCAGCAATTCAAACACCATTGAGAAAAAGAGGATAACTAAGGTCAACCCAGTAAATCAGAGGAGCTATTGTTGAAAAATCCTTACAAAAACACCCCAAATGACAATTAGGTCAACCAGGGAACAAAATCAGATATCCCATTCCATTAATTTCTAAAACAACTTATAGGGTTCCTCAAATTTCAACCTAAGCAGCCAAATCATTACCTTTAACATAAAAACACACAAATTCTACAGATTAAATCACAGAACAACCAGAAAAGGCTAATGATAAAATTCCAAAATCATTTCCCCAAATTACCAAATTACTATAATTGAATCTTGAAGACAACGAACAATTACCAATAATTAAACAAAAATTGGGTAACAGGAAAATCTAAAAGAGACGAGGAAAAGAAAATTAAACCTGATGGATGGGAGGGTACATAGAATTGGTGCAAACAGGGCATTCTAGAAGCTCATGAACACTCGTAGCCGGATTAATCACCATACCATTGAGATTATTGCCGTTAATATTGTTATGCGATGGTTTTGAAGACGAAAACTGGGAAAATGGATTTGGGTGAGAGATCTCATCTTCATCCATCATCCCATCAGTGGATGACACGCATTCAATGCTAGATTCCATTCCTGAAAATCCTTCTTCTGTGAGTTTCTGAATCAAAAGCTGTTCATTTCTGGAGGTTGAAGGCGATAGTATGAGGAATTTTCCCTTCCCTTTTGATGGATTTAGAATTTTTTCAGGAAATTTCCGAGATTTTTATGATTGTGGAAGGGGGAACAGTGAAAAGGGAGGAGCCAAGGGTTCTCAAATGGAGGTGCTTTTCTTGATGGAGCTTTACTTTTATGATTTCTTTTTTTTTTTTTTTCTTTTTTCTTAATTTCTTTTAATTTGTGAGAGAGAGATTTTATATGGGTGGTTGCCGGTTGGACAGTGACTTTTTTCTACTATTTTCTCGCCATTAAAAAATAATATATTTGTATTAATTTTACTTTTTAGTGAAGTAAAAATAATTAATTTCATTTATATACATGAATACTAAGATAAATTTCACACTTATTAATGAGTTAGAAGTTTATTTATTTATTTAATAACTTAAGTAATCATATTTTGTTCTTCATAATTTAATTTGGCCTGGTTCGTAATTCACACTCGTTTATGTTATCATTGCCGGTTTGGTCCTATTTTAAACTTTTTTTTTAAAATTTGGGCGACAATTATAAATAAAATAATAATTAAAATTTTGGGACTTCTGAAACAATATAAAAACACCAATAAAGTAAATGATTTCTCTTAATAAAAAAAGAAATTGGTAGTTGTGCATCTTGGATATGGTCATAATAAGAGATGAGGTTCTTTTGAGATAAGACTCAAAAAAGGATTCCATAGATAAGGTTTTTAATTTGCTGCTAAAAAAGAGGTCAAAATGGGCACAGTTTGAAGTTGGGAGAGCTCATAAATAAATACAGCCTTCATTTTCTGAACTATCACTATTTTGAATTTTGAATTGGTAGCTACAATTTTCCTACCATCTGCTCCTACTAAATAAGCGTGTCAGATACAGAAAATTTATTTATTTCTCTTCCGTACTGGCGGCAATAAATATGTCTAGCTCGGATCATCTAATTTTTATAATACTATTATGTATTGAATGGTACCAACATAAATTAATTATAAGAAAATATTAAGTATTCTTTTAGAAAGAAAAAAAAAAGAGTTTTTGTTTTTATTTTTATATAGTCTTAATAGGGAATTGAAAAGTGTCATTGACAAATGACAAGAGGATTTGTGATTGAAAAGTTGCTTGGATTTTTGCCAACAGATTGAGGTATAATAATAATTATTAGTAATGATTGTTGGACGATTTATTTTTGGAGTTTTAGTGACAAAAAAATGACTTAAGTTAAAAGCTTACTAGTTAGAGAGAGAGTAAAAGATGCACTAGGGTGACACAAAGATTTTGCACCATCCTTAAGGCGTGTTTTTTTTTCATGATTATCCTATGGGGATTTTTTGAACTTTACAATCGGAAACTTTTTTAAAAAATTTAAAGTAAAAATTTAAAAAAATCCTATTTTTCTACTATATTAAATAATTAAAACTACTACTCTACTTTTTATTCTCTCTATAACCAAATGTGGAACTTTTTTTAATTGGTGCGCAGATTCAAAATAATATAATAATATCACATCAATGATTTTTATCACGATTTATTTATAAAATTTTAGTGATAAATATACATCTTAACTATTTAAAAGATTTTTTTGAAAGTTAGAGAGAGAGTAAAAATTTGCACGCCATTATAAGTCAAAAAAACAAACATGCCCTAAGATTTCTATTATTCTTTCTGCACTTTAAGCTATGAGCATCACTGATTCAAGATTTGTTTAGTTGAAGATAAAAACATAGAGCTTAGGAAATCATGAAAAAAAAAATTGCCTTTGAAAAAGTGCATCCCCCTCTCTATCTACATACATGCACACACATATTGCAAGTACAATGCATATTGTTGAATTTGGGATCTTCCTCATATTATTGACAGGGCATATTAGTTATGGTTGTGGAGTTGTGATGTTATAATCTTCAATTATTAAGTTTGACATTTTCCAGGATCTCCCACAATGCTCGCCGGATTTCTCGTAAAAACACAGTTGAAAATGTGGGATAAGTTTCCAACCTGAGTGAATGACAGTAATCTTTGAAAACGTATAACAATTTTCTTGAATTTGTAGGGAAAAAATGTTGCATATTAAAAAAGCCCAGTGCTTTGCACTTGCAGGCAGTATTCATACAGCCTAAGAACTCACTTCTAAAATCTCACACAAACATATGAATTGCATTCAAATGTTGAGGAAAAATTCCATTACTAATTACAAGTCATCTAATAAACCAAAATCTATGATTAAAAAAAAAAAGTATGGGGGAAATTTCAAGATCTAATGAGACTTTGTTGGGTCATTCACTCTCCAAGAGAGGAAAAACACTAAGTAGACGAGTTCAAGTTCAATCTACCATTGATTCGGAAATGCTTCCCTGTAGCTCGCATCCTCTGCCCCAGTCAACTGTCTGATTGTAGCATCCCTTACACGAGCATTCATCAGCCTTTGAGATAATCTCTGTTTAGAAGTTTCTTTCTTTCTCAGCATTGATGCAAGTGTTGGTCTCTTTCCTTTAGCAGAAAAACTCGACCTACTACTTGTCTCTGTCTCATCACCTACATAATAGGATCTTGAAGTTGAAGCAATTGCTGAATCTCGTAGTACAGATTGATTGTGCTCCCGGATTTTTGCAAGCCTTGCTCTCTTTAAGGCCTTTTTGTCTAATTCTCTCTGTTTCGCTTCTTCTTTATCTCTTTCTCTAACATTCTTTACAGCTTGTTTGAGTAGCTGATTCGCTACTTTACCATCCACAGCTGGAGTTGATTCTTCTGTCTGGTTTTCAGCAGGGTTCTCTTCTTTTGTGGAGCTCTCGTTAATTGGGTTGCCTTTGTCATCCCGTGGCATGATGGGTCCATGAAATGGACAAACTTTCAAGTCTCTTCTTGGACAAAGCCCACCTTTCCTTAAAGGCGCTTTACATGGCAGGGTTTCGACAGGCTCTGGTTTATAAACAGATGCATGCACATTCAGCTCAGCAATTTTCTCAGCAGGTATAACTGCATCATAGTCAACTCTACCCCAGTGACCGTCAAGTTCCAATCCCCTCTGGTTAGCCAAAACATCCCTGTTTGATCCCCAGTTATCCAAGAAAGAACCCCAGTTAAGAACTGGAGCTTCACCCATAAGCTTGCCTCGTAAGGGATTTGATTTACTTCCACTATTCTTATTTTTCTTTTTCTCAATTCCATTTGGTGAATTATTAGTCAATTCTGCATCTCTTGTATTTTTGGAAGTCGATTCAGTATGTGGTTGTGTGATACTGGAACAACTTGGACCTGATTTTCCTTTGTCCAATGTTTCTGTAGAACCATCTTCCCAAATGTTTTCTTCTTCATCTGCAACTTCACCTGCAACATCTGCAGTTTTAAAAAGCTCACAACCAGATTCTTCACATTTTCTTTTTGTTGATTGAATGAGATTTCTTATATCTATGAGATTTTTCAAAGCAGAGTCCCTGAAGCTGGTATCTGGTGTTTCCACCCTTATAAGAAGAGACATCCAGTCCTGTACTGCAGCTAGATTCTTAGTGACTAAAACCTTGTAAAACTCCCTCAGCGCATCAAAAACAACCGTGTTTTCATTGTTCTCATGAATCTTTTCCCCCTCTCTCAAAGCTTCAAGACGGAGCTGCCATAGTTCTGAGTTTTGAAAGTCTACCATTTCTTCATCATCTAACAGATCAACTGGGATGTCATCATCCTCTGTCGCAAGAATTTCTAAGCATTCCTCAATTTCATCAATATTGATCTGTATTTGCTCTTTTATTGATGGGAAATTTTCCTTGAAGGATTCAAATTTTTTCAGTAAGATCTCTCTTGTTTTCATTTCCCTTTCCCTTCTCTCTTGTTCTCTACGGGCTGCATTCGCTCGCAGGTTAGGAAATTGGAAACGAAGGGTATTCTTGAGATAGTCATATCCTAACCTGAGTTGACGGTAATGAATACCAAATGATTCATTCCACTTCTCTAAGAACTCCATTGCCCTTGAGCGAAGTGTAATTGCAACAGAAGCAGGAGCAGGTAGCGGATGATTTCTTCTAAACCCAATACTTAAGCTAAGTAACAGATCTAGGTTCTCTATGAGAAGACTTCTGAAAAGCTTTGAGCGCATGAAAAGTTCATCTATAATAGTAAGTGTGAGATATCTTACCTACAAAAGATAGTTCCGCAATTAAAATTTACTATATAACAACATTTACCATAACAGAACTTTGAATCAAGAAGCTAAAAGAAACACAGAGAAGCAAAATTGAAAGAATATTTGAAACTGAGGTTTATGTTGATTAAATTTCATAAAGTGATATTCTACAGAAAGAAAGCTTTTTAATACTGCTCCAGCGAACTGTAGCATAAATATAACAAAAACCCATGATGCCAATGTGACAGAAACCATTCATGCAGTCACAAGCCAACCATCCGTTCTAGCATAAGATTAAATTGGGCAATTCATATATGCTTTGTTGAGAATACCTATGGAGCAATATTAGAACCAATTTTCGATTAAGTCCTTAATGGTGCAATTAATTCATATCCAAATAATCACCCAGAAATTCCTATGTGCCAAAAGCTGACAGCTTGTTCGATTTTTATTTTTTTTAGCTTCAAACGCCCAGAGACTGATTAACTCTGGATTCCAAACATCAGCAAGAATTACGCTATTTAGATTTTCACAAGACCAAACCAATACGCCAATCACACACTCAAACAAAGGCAGAAACTCCAAATTCAATCTAATACGACTCCAAGGGCATTTATGAACCAAAATTTAACTAATCATCTCTTATAAACCAAAATTTCTAACGAAACTGAACGAAATAACAAAAATAAATCGAAAAAATCCTAATCACAAACAAGCATACCTGAGAATGTTCGCGCTTCATGAGAGACATTAGGGTTTGTGCAGCGCACCGGAGCTCCAAATCAGAATAACGAACCGTGTATTTAATCGCCTTGAGAAGGCGTGGATTCACCTCCGCCTCCGTAGAGTCGACGGCTTTCTCTATCAACGCCGCCGCTTTCCCCCTTTCTTCTTCCATTTTGGTATCCTAATTTATTTGAGATTTTCAGTTAATTTATTTGTTGTTGATTTTGCCGGCGTTATTACTTATTAGTAGTATTTGACTATTTTCTGGCTTAGCACCACTTTGACGATAATATCCTTCACTGCTTGGGGCTTGTGGCGACAGTAGGAAGGCGATTAGTGTAATTATACATAAGAATTTGTGTGGATGAGATAATGCAACGAGGCGGTCAAGGTCCACGTTTTGATAAGAAGGTTGCAACGGTGTAAGCCCCAAGCAATTTTTCAATTTTTCTAATTTCTACATCAACTCCAACTTAATATTTTAATTTTCTGGTTTTTTAATATATAATCTAGTACTATTATTTTCCGCATTTTATTAATAGTTCTATTCACAAATGATCATTTATCTAGTAGGAATGCTCTGTTTCAATATGTTGAGGGATTAATATAAAAATTAATATTTTTTTATATAATGATATGTTGGAGAATCACAGATAAAATTAATAAATATTTCAACTCTACCATTATGGTTATAAAAATATAATCATTAATTTCTTTAAGAAAGTATAAGAGATCTTTTAGGTGGGGATAAATGAAAAAAAGATTTAAAAAATTTAACTAAAAATTACAATTGCTTAGAAAAAATGAGTATTTAATATGACATTAAGTTAGTAAAATAATTGAAATATAAAATTTAACAAAAATTGCAATGATTAGCACGTGGATAACCCATGTTACTCTCTGTAAAGGGAAAAAAATCATATGCAGATTGTAATTGCCGGTAGATCTTGTGTTAGATCATAATTTAAAAAAATTATTTTAATATTTTAAAATGAGTGAATATTAATTTGTATTATAATTATCCTCTAAATAAAATAATAAAAAGAAGAAGAGCATTTATGGGTTTCTCACTGGAATGTCTTTTAGAAGTAATGGAGCATTTCCGGTTGTTTGTCTTGTCAAATAGCATCATTCAACTTTGCAAGCTAATTTGATAGATCAAGGATGTATGTATTAGTTAATTTAAGAAGTAAAAAACTCAATTAATTAGACTTATACAAAGGGGACATGTGTGGTTCCAACTTCCAAGAATTTAGAGCCAAGTGCAATTTGCACGAGATGGGACATGCCACGTGGGAGACTAAACTCGTTCGTGTTAGTATTTACATTTTTATGTTTCACATGATCACATGTATGAAAAAAGAAGTTATAACTATACCTAAAGTCTGCAAAAGTTGGCACAGACCTCAGTCCGGGTTCCTCAAGATCAATATAGATACAGCCTTCTTTTCTGATTCATGGGAGATGGGGATGGGGTTTACTATTCATGATGAACGAGGGTATCACGTTTATAGTCGCACTCATGCTATGCCCGACATCTATAAACCGGAGGAAGGGGAAGCAATTGGTCTACATGAAGTTTTGTCATGGATAAATGAGCTTAAACTAGAGCGGGTGATAATTGAAATGAATGCAAAGGTAGTAGTAGAAGCGGTCAACCATAGTGAGAATACTTTTACGGCGTTTGGCAGCATCATTTTGGGTTGCAAGAATGAGTTGAGGTCTCATCCTCATTACGTGGTTCGGTGGATTAATCGTGATGCCAATATAATGGCTCACCGTTTGGCAAGGAAAGCTAGGGAATTCTCTAGTCCTCATTATTGGGTCGAACGTCCGAACTTTGTGGACTGCCTTCTTGATAGGTCTTGCTCTCGCTGAGCTTATTTTTTCTTTTTAAAAAAATAACTATACCATGTTATTGCAATATTAAAAAGATATTAGGGTATGATTGATATGTTGGAATAGATTGGAAATGTAATAATCATTCTTTAATCTATTCCAAATATAATGATTGATATAATTTTTTGGAATGAATCATCATTCCATTAGGAATGATCATTCCCAAAAATAAAGGAATTGTAATTCCTTACATACCTCATGGGTTTATGTATTCCACATATTGAGAAATGAATTTTTTTTTCCATAATAATATTATCCTTTATTTTTTATTTTTATAATATTATCTTCTAATAACAACAACAATAATAATACTAAGTAAATAATATTATTTTATTAAAAAAATTATAGTATATAATAAAAATAATAACAAACTCCAACAATAATAATAATATTAAATATAATAATATTCGAATATATAAATAATATAAAATTTTCAATATTAATACATATTTCAAAAAATGTAAATTTTAGCAATTCTCAATAATATATTAATAAAAATAAAAATATTATTATTTAGTAATATATTATTAAAAATAACAAATATTATTATTTAATAAAAATATAAAAAAATATATAAAGTTATTATTAACTCAAACTTTTCAAAATAATTTAAAATATATTATTATTATAAATATATAATACTAAAGTTATATATTTATTATAATAAAAAGTATTATTTTTGCAATTATAAAAATTTTATTTAAATTTTTTTAAAATAATAAATAAAAATTTAACAATAATAATATATTAAATATATATATGTATAAAATAATTTTCAATAGTTAATAATAATATTAAAGTATAATTTTAATAATTATTAATTATAATTTAAAAGTGGATTCACAAATACCTATATTTCATTCCTGAATCATACCAATCATAAAAATGATCATTCAAATTTCATTTTATTCATACCTTCATTCAATTCATGAATTCATTCAATTCAGCTATAATTTCATTCAGTCATACCAATCATACCCTTATGGTTATAACTATTCCTTTAGTCCTAAACTAGGAGTGTGTCAGTGTGCAATGAACAAATCAAAGTTTAAATAGAATTTTTTTTTTTGTCAAAATTGAATTATTTTAACCTAATTATAAACTTATTTTCAAAAAAGAAAAAAAACCAATTATAAACTTAAGAAGATTGGCATCACTTGCTTATTTATGACTTTCGAAAATGAAAATAAAAATATAATTTACAATTATTAAATTAAAAAGAAAGAGATTATACTATGAAACTATCTCACATAAAATGATAAAAATTTATTAGATAATCAAAATAAAAAATGGGTATTAATTGGTAGATAATTAATGTGAAGAGAATAAATTTAAGCCGTCTCACACAATGCTTCTCAAGAATTCAGATAGGTTATTTAACTGAAAGTAGACAACATCATTAGTCGAAAGATATTTATTTTATATCCACTTTGTAAATATCTTGTCCTTTGTCGAATACTATTCAGTTATCATATTACTCAAATTTAAAAAGGAAGCGTAAATATTATTTTTATCGAAATTAAAAAAATAAAGAAAAACAAAAGGAAATAGGAAAAGAGATCACCGAAAGAAATGAGAGGCGTGGGTCAGAAAAATGCTACGCATAATGTGAAATGCAATTATTGCACATAGGGGTAACCATTAAAGAGTTAGCAACTTTTAGGTCAAATTGGAGCCTTTAAGTAATAATATGTCCAAACATTATAAAAAAATACTACTAGGTTCAAATGGGTGATTGTAAAGACAATAATACCCCTCTTCTCCTTCTTTTTTGCATCTCTCACTTGCCCAGTTGCCCTACCTCTCTCTCTCTCTCTCTCTTCTCACGGTCTTCCTCTCTTATCTCACGCATCCCCAAAAAATCAAATTTCCACCGCCCTTCCCACTCCCAAAACCCGCCGCCGCCACCACCCAAAAACCAGGATTGACGGTGGCGCCACCCTCTGCAAATCGCCTCTACAAATCGAGCCACCTTCTGCAAATCGAGCCACCCTCCAACGCATCTCTGCAAATCGCGCCACCCCTCCACCTGTTCTGCAAATCGCCACCGGAAAAAGCGGATAGCGTTTCACGCTCTTACGGCTTGCTCCGCCGATCGGGATGTCAATTTGGTGTGGTTGTCAATTTTTTTCCGATCTATTCTTGATTCGCGTTTTTTTTTTCAGATTTTTCAAATTGAATTTTTCAGATTTGGTTACGGATTGAATTTTTTTTTCATATTTTTTAGATAATTTGGTTACGGATTTGTGTGTTTTTTTTTTTTTTTTCAGATTTTACGGATTGATTTTTTTTTTCAGATTTTCTGGTGTCAATTTGGTGTGGGTTTTTTTCCAATCTATCCTTGATTCGCGATTTTCTTTGACTGTTAGTTTGAAGGATTTGTAAATTATTGTGGCAAAAGATTTGTTTTATGTTGCTTGGTATGAGCAGATGGTAGTTCATGGCAAAAGATTTGTTTTATGTTAGCTTTGTATGAGCAGATGGGTAGTTCATGTTGCTTGGATTTATGTCATGTATCTATCTATATGTCTATTGAGATGAGAACAGGAAAATATATAGAGCTGTTGTGGGTGGTGCAATGGTATATTGGTTGTACATTGTTTTTCTTGAAAATTATATGAACCAATGCATTTTTTGAGATGAATATATTCATCAATTGATGAACATATGCATCTCAATATGCATATGTGCATGTTGAACGGAAGCTTGAGTTATATAAATTTTGAGATTTAGTATAATAAAATTATAAATGTGTAAACTTTAGTGTTAATAATTGAATTAAAATTGTGTATTTTTTCGATGAATTTGAATTGATTTGCTATATTGATTTGATTTGCTGCAAGGTGGATGAATTTGAATTGATTTGCTACAAGGTAAATGGATCTGACGCGTCTCCTTGCTTTTATTCAGTTTGATTTTGTAAAAATATAGTTTGTTTATGGGAAGATAGAGGATAGCAATAGAAACATCATTTTTGCCGAGTTGTATTTTTGCTGCAAGATTTTCGCGATGTTCTCATGGTTTTCTATCTCCGTAGAAATATCTGAATTTTTGGAGGAGGATGGTGAGATCTGGATATGAAACTAGAGATGCATATGTTCATCTATTGATGAACTTATGCACAATTTCATGCACATATGCTTGTTGAAAATAGATAAGGGTAACATAACCATGGGATAGGTGCAGCATTTTGTTCTTTTAAAACTAATTTGCATTGTAATACGATTTCATACTTTCGGTTACGCGTTGTCTACACAACATATCATATGAGAGGAATTAAGATGAAACAGTTCCAGCAGGGTGAGCACTTTTCTATGGTACCTCACTTCTTTTGTGGGCTTACAAATTCTTGTTTGATATAAGCATCAATGATTATCAGATTGTGTACATAAATTTTATAGATTTGTGTGTGTTTTTTTCATTTAATAAATTGACACATGGTCTGTTTAAAAAATGTTACAAGAAATTGCAAAAACTGCTCGAACCGCCTGCATCGAAATGCATTGCACCGCCATTAATAAATTTTTATCATAAATTACGGTTATTTTTTTGATGTAAAACCGCATCGTAAAATTGTTGCAATTACGATTTTTCGTTCCAAACCGCACCGCCAAGTTGAAAGTGTTATTTACTATTCGACATCCTATATTTATAGACTTATTTCTTAACTAAATTCACAAGGAAATAAACTATCTTCATAATTCTTTTAATCTACAATCTTAACTTTTACACATAACAAACTCATATGTTGTACTTGTATAATGTTCAAAGATATTATTTCATTTATCATTTCTAAATGACAAAAATGTGTATGAGATGGTTTCATGCATGAGACGGAGAAAAATTTAGCACAATCAACACTCAATACCCAAAGTGTTAAAAGCGTCGATACTCAAATTGCACTATGTCTCACTGTGAGACGGCCTCACGCAATTGTGTCTCTTTCTAAATATATATTTTTCAACTTTAAACATATTATAGAATATTGATCAATTAAATTTGTTATCATTATTTTAAATTGACATAATTTTCTTCTATTAATATTTATGTTCATGTAAAACCGTCAATCCGCAAATAACCGTCCAAAATCATTCAAAACCGCATGATCACATTTATATGAAAAATCGCGGTTTAGAATTTTATAATTAACCGAACCACATGTAGCAAGACAATTCGAATTTAGTCGAAAAAATCGCATCGTGGACACCCCTAATTGCACATCACCGGAAATTGCGGCCGGCATATTTATGACGGTGCCAAATCACCTATTTTAATTCAATATTTCTTACTACTATAATCTTGTGTTCTAATTTGTCTTAATATTCGTAATTTTTATTAAAAACACATCACTGCTTACCATAAAATAACACGGCATATATTAAAAAAATAAAATATAGGACTACGATGTGAGATGTTGGCAATGCATGTTGCCAATTGAGTCATCTTTCCCCAGATTTTCTCTACCTATTTTTGGCATTTTCCAAAATAGCGAACAATTAAAATTAGTTGGCGACAATTAAAAATAAGAAAGCAGCAACAATAACTCCTAGCAAAACCATTCTATTTAGGCACAACCATTAGGAGCAAACCCGACCCGATTAGCCGCAGAATCGAACACAACCCGAAACCCCTGCTGCTGAATGTTACCAATAATTGACAACCCGCTCACCGTACCCGCAAACGCGAAGCAAAACTTCCCCTCCGGACCCACGGGAATCAAGTAGTTCGACGCCGGCAGCGACACGTCAGCGCCGCCGAAATGCAGCACCACCGTCGGCACTTTCACCTCCGTCTTCCCGGATAAATCGAAACACGTGTCGAACAGCGAGAAATCCGGCGACCGCTTCAAGTCCGAAGCCCCGACCTGGAAAGCGTTCCTCAGAGCAATATAAGCGGGTCGGGTCAGTCGCGTGACGGAAGTACCCGAATCGACAATCACGCCGCCGTTGCCCGTTTTATCCAGCTTGAAAAGCGACGCCGTTATGCCCGGGACACGGACGCCGCCGACTGAAATACCGTTTAGTCCTACGTAGTAGAATGTGTCCAGCTTCGGATTTGTTAGCATACGGGTAAAAACGGCTTTTCGCGAAACTGCGGATTCGCCGAATAAAATTGAAGACGGTTTAGACGACGTCGTTCTGTCCACCAAACAGTAGGAGAATTTTTTACCAAAACGACGACCGGTTTGTGTGGGAAACGACAATTTGCCTCTCCCGAGGCCTAATAAGCCAGCAGCACCAACGAATAGCCCCTCATTATCATGCCCACACCCTAGGGCAACATTCTTCACTCTCATTTTACGAAACGTCAGCGTTTCGGTCGAGAATTCGCCGAGAGTGAAGGAGCCGTCGCCGTACGAGACTTGGTATAGGCATTTTTTGCGGCTGTTACAGCCGGAGGAATCCAGCCGCCGGCAAAGGGGAGAAGCGCAGGAAACGCCTAAAAAAGTGGTTGATTTTTTAGGGTTGAAAACCGGATCTGACTGTGTGTAGCAATTCCGGCAGGGCGAGCATTGTACCCAAACGACGTCGCTCCCCGTGTCGAGGATCATGTAGACGTATCTCGTGGGAGTGCCGATGCCGAGGCGCGTGAAGTACTCGCCGCTGCCCTGTGCGAGTCCGGAAATTATGGAGGCGCTGAAATCGCGCGGGGATTTTCGATTGCCGGAGGAGTTGGTTCGGGCTGCGGCGGAGGCGATGGCGGAGAGAGCGTTAACTCTGACGGCGTCGCGTTGGAGGCGGAGTTTGAAGAGTGATTGCGGCGTTGAATTTGAAGCGGGAGTGAGATTGTCTACGTGGTGTAGGCCGATTGAGAAAGGGGATTTGGGTAGTGGTGGAGTTTCGTGCCATGAGAGGGTTTGGGTTTGGGGTTTGGGGAGAGAGGTGGGGACGAAGGTCTGGTATTGAAGAAGTGAGGACAAAGAGAAGGGGAATGACAGGGAAATGAAGAAGATGCAGATGAAAATGGGTTTATTGTGTGTTTCCATTTTTACCTGGTGATTAATGTTGGAGTGTGAAATATAAATAGGGACTCGCTGGCAGCTTATCTTGGATTCTAGAACAAGATCTCAGATTCGATTTTTTTTATTTTAGTACAAGTTTTTTTTATTGATAATCGAAATAGAAATGATAAGAAAAAGAATATTAGTGAAGTGTGAGTGTCGGAAGTACTAATTTCTATTTTAGCGTTGTAAAATAATGTAACAGGGTACTACGGTAGTAAATAATCAAATGATCAAGTTATATCATAATTGACAAAAACGAAGATACGACGGTCTCGTATATGAGACGGGATACAATCTAGCACAAATTATACCCACTATTTTTAAAATATTAAAGAGTCAATGACCAAATTATGACCTCTCTCACCATGATATCATCTCATACAAATGTGTCTCATCATAATTTTGTATTTGAGCACGTGTATTATGCAATTTAAGTATACGTTTTTTAAAATAAGTGAAACGTGCAAATTGTTCTTACTGAAAAATATATAAGTGTTTCGGTGAAAACAACTTGTCACGTTAAAGCCCTGCAGGTTGCATTTGATAGGTACAAATTATTTCCTTTTGTTTTTCAGCAGATGAGGTATCACTTAGATTAAATAGAAAAGGGGTGTAAACTGAATTCGAACTTAAAATAATTAAAAAATTCATATTCGACACCCTGTTCTAATTTTCACTGATGCTCACGAAATTTATTCAAAATAAACACGATAATATCATAATAAAAATAATATAGAAAAGTTTGTGACACAATAGTTGAATGATGAACTACGAGGCTATGACGCATTTTTATCAACCTAGAACAAAACTCCATCATTTTTGGTTGCGAGCTATTGTCAGTGTCACAATAGACCGTTGATTTATTTAGGCAGATATTATCACATTGATTCATTTCACACCCATATTTGTGGATTGCATTTAAAAGTTTTATATGTAATTTTTAAAAGTTTATTAAATTCAAAGTCCAACCAAAATCATTTTTTAATAATATATTGGAGTATATGTTTTGAAACTAATCTTATTGTTAACACTAGTAAAAGGTAAAAGCGAGGCTCAAAAGAGTTATGCTAAATACACATTTGTGACTAATGGTGATGTACGAGGTATCAGTGCTGTCGCGCTCGCTACGCGACCCAGACACTCTCTGTCGCTCGGGTCAAGCGACTTGAGGCGTGGTTCCGTCATGGCAATCACGCTGATGACAATTTTTTTTTTTTCTTTATTTAATCAAATATTGTGAAACTAAATTAATCAAATAATTAATTTATCATAAACGATATAATTTCCAATTTTTTTTTCTTTATTTAATCAAATATTATGAAACTAAATTAATCAAATAATTAATTTATCATTTAAACGAACTAATTTATCATTAATGGAAAATAATTAATCAAAAAATGTGGAACTAAATATTGTAGTAGTATAATGAATGCAAAAAATGTGAAATTAAATTAGTCTAATCTCACACTAATTAAATGTGTTCATTGTTATTATTTAATTAATTTAATAATATTAATTGGAAAGTATTAATTTATAATTTATTAAGTATAATGAATTAGTTTCACAATAATAAAAAATGCTAATGAATTAATTTCACAATAATTTAAGAATGAATTAATTTCACAATAAATTAATACTTTATATTTCTTTGTCTATTATTATAGATTTTTATATTAATAAATTACTAATGCTATAAAAAGAAGATAAAAAACATCAACAATTAAAAATTTAACAAGAGGTAAAAAAATTAAGTATATCCATTCATCAACTTAATCAATTTATTACAAATACCCATCAAACATCAAAATCAGTAAAAATGGACTAATTTTTATTGTCGTCGTCGAGGTTGTTGGGTGGGTTTGGAAAATATTAGCCCCACCAACCAGGCTGTATCGGTTGGGCGAATTGGTGAGCGTCATATCCTTGTTGCGGTCCCCAATATCCAGGATTAGAGACTTGTTGCATACCAGCATCTTGACCAATTTGGTTAATTCCAGTATGCACAAAGTCTGGAACTTGTGGATACTGGTTAACTTGCTGCTGGAAGAACTGCGTGTCTTGCATGACGCGTCCCAACCTATTATGTTAGAAACGAGGGTTGGCGTGCACATTGTTTTGGGCGAATTCGGGGTTGTGCACTCGAGATGGGTAATATTTTGATACCATTCCATATACTCTGGCGTGGTCTGATTCTGAATTACAGCTTCGTAACCAAGGTGCCCGAGTAGATAGTAGTGATGCTCCATCTCGCATCAAAGATGCAACTTGGGGTCCATACACCTTCTTGTAGCCCTTGCATTAGGACCCAACCTTGATAGATTTCTATCGGGCCGAAAGCGATCTTTGGTGGGATTCCTTGAATTCTCTCGAATTGTCTTGCAACCCTTTTAGGCATATAACCTTCGGCATATTCCATAAAATTGACGCCACCGTGGAATAACGATGCAGGCGGGATAGTAGATGGAAGGCCGAACGGAGTCCAATTGATCTATAATGTATGTATGAAAAATAAAATTATAAGACATTTTGATTATTAAATTATAAATAACGTATTTTCTATTAAGATGTATTGAGTGAGATTGAGAAACATACATGAGTTGATGGGTAATTATCCAATAATTTCCGATAATGAACAAGATCCCGTGCATAAGTGCTGCTATCAAATCGATGCAATTTATTCCATTTCAATGCACGGGGGGTTTCTTCATTATAGAAATTAGCTTCGTCGCTTTTGTTCAACTCGGTGAAGTACTCGTATATCCAACACTGAAAAATTGTAATGAGTTGGTATTATATAACAATATATTAATTATCATTGAAAAAAAAAAATTTTGAATGGAATTTTGACCTCTAGTAGTGTTAAGCAGCCCGAAATCTGTGTCGTCTCACGCCTGGATGCCTGTCCAAGTTGGTGATATAAATACGCCAACGCGGCGGCTCCCCATGCATAATTAGGGACAATGCCGATCAAATCACCCAACACCTTTAGGTACCTTATGGTGACAGCATCACGCGTTCTATCAACGAATAGTGTAGCCCCCATAGTGTACCACAACAAGAAGAGAAGGAAGAGTTGCAGTGGGTGGTGGGTGGTGGCTGGCTAAAGTTTGAGGAAAGAAAGAAAGAAATGAAGGGAAAAATGAAGGAAGAATGTGATTATATAGGAGGTAGAAATTAATGAGTGTTGTTGAAAAATTAATGTTGGGATGGTGGGAAATTAA
Source organism: Stenogyne calaminthoides (assembly GCA_037126765.1). NCBI lineage: Eukaryota > Viridiplantae > Streptophyta > Magnoliopsida > Lamiales > Lamiaceae > Stenogyne > Stenogyne calaminthoides. The sequence continues at coordinate 235,794 of JBBCBC010000079.1, forward strand.
TGTTGGTGGATGATGGGAATTAATTTATTATTACAAAAAAATTCAAAATATAAAGACAAAAACATACGAATCTGCCAGAGTGCGTGCATATAACAGTGATACTTAAATAACCGAATGTAGTAGTAATACACTGATAATTTGAGTCAAAAACATAAAAACACGTGTGCCTGTGCAGTCCAATCAAAGTCAGACCCGTGAAGAGCGTTTGGCGCGTATCGCGCACGTGACGCGACACGCGCCCTGGTCTCGCGCGAGTGGCGCGACAGGGAGTACTAAGGCGCGCGAGTGGCGCGATAAGCGCTGTCGCGCTGGCGGCGTGACCCATTTCTTCCGTGTTTGTCTCCTTTTTCAGACACACACAATAATTTCCATACCATTTTTTTTCCTTTATAAACACAGCAAATTCAATGAATTTTTACACTCACATTTTAGAAGACAAAACTCAATTTTTCTCCCACGCATACATTCTGCTGAAAATTTATGTTTATAAGTTTTTCTCCTACGCATACATTCTGCTCAAGTTTTTTGTTTATAAGTTTTTCTCCTACGCATACATTCTGCTCAAGTTTTCTGTTTATAAGTTTTTCTCCTACGCATACATTCTCCTCAAATTTTCTTCATTTTTCCTAGCACATTATATATTTTACCTTCAAACTTTTAGCAACCAATTCCAAAAAAATGAATCCTTATCATGATTTTTATTATGTATCCACAGGTGTGTTAGAGGATTTTATAACAGCTCCGGGGGGTTTAAAAGGAAAAGAAGGAGTTGCATTTTTTGTTACGGCTTTTGCTAGAATGCGAAATATCACATTGGCTATTCGTAATTCTAATGCAAATGAGGTCAGATATATATGTAGTGAAGGTGGCGAATATATCCCTAGAAAAACAAAGAATGAGCGAAATACAAAAACCGCCAAAAATTCACGTCTTTTTCGTTTGGTTGCTTGGCTTTCTGATCCCGAGCGTGATATGTGGGAAATTAAAGTTTTGGAAGGAACACACAATCATCGATTTCCAAATAACGCAGAGGGTTCCAAAATTGGTCAATTAACACCCGAAGAGTACAAACATGTACAACTACTAGATTCAATGAATGTTACTGCAGCCAACATTATGGGATATATAAAGACAATCAATCCCGAGAATCGGACGGACTCAAAGCAAATGTACAATTCACAACAAAAGATTAGAAGGGACAACCGCGAGGAGCTAACCTCAACGCAAAACTTCCTACACCTACTGCGACAGCGAAATTACAGGTATAAATCCTCAAGCAATTTATTTTATTGTTTTATAAATTATGTCATTTTCTCATAAATTTTATCATAATGCCAACAACCTTTCTACTTTCCAACAACTATGATCCCTGTTAATTAATTAATGTATACTACCTCCATTCAAAGTCTTGACATTATTATAGGAACATATGACTTCATGAGTTTTGATGATGTGTGAATCATATAGAGAGTTTGATATTTTTTTGTATTAATAATGATGATGTGTCGTACGAGTTTGACCAGTTTAAATAAAATATTATAAGAAGATTAGTTGACTCAATGAATTTAATATTTCAACATAATATACAAATATTATTACCATATATCTTATTATTGGGAATATAGTTATGTTATATATATTATAAATTCAATTATGAAATAAATTCAAAATATATTTAATATCTTTTCATATTATTATAATAATTCAACTTAGCATACATATTGATATAACTATAATAAATCCATTCAAAATTAAATAAAAAATATATTGATTACTTTTTCCCCAAATTTTTATTTGTATTTATTTAATTTTAGGTACAATTTAGGACGGATGACAACAATGAACTCGAAGATATAGTTTTCAGTCATCCATGTTCGGTTGTAATAGTCAACGCCAGATCCGAAGTATTAATCATTGACACAACATACAACACAAAACATATACGGGATGCCTTTGCTTGAGGCGGTTAGCGGGCACTTTCACAAGACGTTCACCATCGATACGCATTTATGATCCGTGAAAACGCAGAACATTTCCGAATATATCCTAGGATTTATTCGGGGATTTAGACGAGATCTGAATACCAAATGTCGTTGTCACGGATAGAGCTTTTCGATTGATGAATGTTGTGGGCGTGATTTTTCCGAATCTCAAGCACATTTATATGCAGGCCATGGCGTAGAAAGCAAGTTGTTTATACACGAGCTCTAAAACAACGAGGATTTAAAGAAAAACATGCTAATAAATTTAAATTTCGGTGGAATTGTGCGATCCGATTGGGCACAATTGAAGATTGGAAAATATGGTGGGCTCATATAAAGAAAAAAACCCGAGATGTGGGATCTAATTGAGTATTGCGAAGATCGTGGCTTAGGCCGCGATTCAACAAGAATTTTAGGGCACATTTAGATTATCGCATGCACTACGGAAACTACACCACTTAACACGTAACTTTAAAAATATTTATACTTTTAATGTTATGTAGTCATTATATTTAAATTTACCTATGAAACCAAAATTATTGCATTATTACCATATTGAGACAAGTAATATATTTATTGAGATGCATAAGTAATAAATTTAAATTTTGTTCATTTAATTATTCATGTAGGGTTGAACAAGAACACCACGGGTGAAAAAAAAACACGGATGGCGCGGGGAAGCACTTTGACATCATATTCAAAAAAAATTCACGTGTCATGGAGTTGCAAATATGCGAGATAAAAAAGAATGCGGGTTTACCGCCCACAAAGACAAGGACTAATATGCTAGAAAAACTAATTCTCTGACCAACTAGTGCGCAATATCACGTTCAAAGTGTTCGAACTCATTCGTCATGAGAAAAAAGATAGGGATTTGGGTGGAAAAAATACGCGGTTGTTATCTCGAGGAGAACACATGGTCTTTCCGTGTCAATGCGAAGCTTACAAAGGTACTTTCAAAACAACCATCCAATACTTTTAAATTGTATAGACTCGTTTTGGAGAACATTGGATATAGATTTTTCTAGTATTCCTACCACCACCGATCCAAAACATATGATGGCGGTGGTGGTAAGACTAGAGAAAAATATTCGATGATGACACGGAAGATATTCTTCCACCGAAGGTTGAAAAAAAAGTCAAAAGCGAAGGCTTCAAGCAAATGATCGTCAAACTTTTGTTTGAGTGGGCTAAAAAAGCTATGGGATTAAAAAGTATACTAAAAAACGGGGTAAGGGAGAGTGCGCAGCAACTAATGCACACCGGGATATTTCACGAAGTTGATCGTGAGACATAAGACATCGAAAGATGTACGATGAGTTTTTTCAAGATAATCAAAACAGATTTTCCCCGAATCGTGGCTACCCCCTAATACTCCTATGTCTAAGCCCCAAAGGCCTCACCTCCCCGATACCTCGATCGCCAAAAGTACCGCTAGTTCGAGTAGGACAACCAAATCTCAAACAAATATTAACCGCCAATACTGGTTTTTAAACTCTACGGTTGAGAACGATTTCCTCCATATATCGGAAAGTATATTCATTCCTACAATGATGTTATTGAAGATGGGAAGCTGCGGATTTAGAGTTGTTGCACTTCAATCTAATCTACGGATCCGAAGAATATTGGCCAAAAGGTGCGAATGGATCTTAAGCGAGGAAGCGCAAATAAGATGTGATTTATACGATAACGTTTCACGTGGTTACATTGAAATGTCGATTTGGAAAAAACACTTGATCATTCCAAAGGTTTTGCGAGAACTATCTAAATGGTTTACATTACGTGAACATGGATACCTACATTTGCAACCACATATAACGTCTTCGTAATTGCATTTAGTGAACATGGGGAACATTTGGATTTCCCGCAATAATATGATTCCCATCGAGGACTTTTGGCCGCGACATTGATCTTAGGGAACGTGAACAACAATTCTCATTGGATATTGGTAAAAAAAACTATATTCAAGTTATTTTACAATTTTTGTTATTTATGATTTTTTTTTTATTATAATTATAATTTTTTGTTGTAATTTCAATTAGATATGACAACCAACGATCATCCAAAGATTTTGTTTATATTTGCATATTGGAAACGCCAAGACATGACCATACGTAAATGGTTTAGATTTACAATTTGAAAGCAGGATAGAGTTATTCCAGACATTACACCGGTCGGATCTTGGATATGATGTGAAATTTGAGTATAGGTCTAGACAAAACGAGAAAGACAAATATTATACATTTTTTCAATATTTAATTCAACTTTTTCTAGCAAAACACATCCATGATCAATGCAATCGTATATTTTTTTTCATGTAATGTAATTTTTATATTTATTTATTTTTTCATGTTTAAATTGATAATTGAACTAATATTTTACAATTGACAAATTAATATTTCTCAATTTAAGAACTAATATTGTTGACAACAAATAACTAATATTTTGCAGTTAATGAACCAATATTTTATGATCAAACAACTATAATACTTTTCAATGAAACAACTAATACTTTATAATTAATAAATTATAAATTAATTCATTGAAATTAATGTCTATTAGTTAATATTTTTCAATAAATATTATTAAAAATCTAAGTTAATTTTTAATTCATAAACCTTAATTAAACCTTAAATATATATAAAAAAATTGGAAATTATGTCGCGTGGGCGGCGAGACAGGCGTGACTGCGGTCGCGCCGCCGCCACAACGAGAGCCCTTTCGACTTCGCGCTCGCGTCTTAGCTGACAGAGAAATAAATCTAGTACACCCATCAATAGTAAAAAATGTGTATTTAGCAATTGTGGGCTCAAAGACAGGGGAACATCAAGAACTGAGTGATTCGACAGTGTCTTCGTCTTCGCATGCTCCAAAAAAGTTGTGGATTATAACCTGTGTTGCATGGGTGTGGGCAGGGCGACGCAATATGGATACGGGGATACAAATTTTTTAAAAATTCAGAGTGCGATTCAACAAGAATACATCTACTTATTTATTATTTTATTATATATAATACTTGTAAAATATATAAAAATAACAATTCATATACCATCATCAATCCAACATATAAGTATAATAAAATTTTCAATCCAATTAAAAATTTAAAACAAGTCACATCTTCTGTTCGTGACTTTGGGTTGAAAAGGTAAGTAAAATAATTAATATTTTCTATTAAAAGTTTTTTTTTATTTTAAATTTTGTGGGTTAATAAGGTAATTAAGCTTTCTTATTTTAAGTTTTAAATTTTCTCCATAATTTTTTTTTTAAAATGACCCTAGACGCACCAAGACACATGGGATTCAAGAGACTTAAACGCCTTAAGGGTCTTGAGTATCCCTTTTTTTTTTTTTTCAAAATTCACCACGTGGAGCACCGGGTGCGAATCTCACGCGAATCGCATCCGCACCCGCCAAGTATCCGATACTACATTTTAGTATTTTTTTTGGAGAATCCGTGCATTAGAGATTATAACCAGTAAAACACTATGGTGTAGTAGAGAAGATGGCTTAGGGTGTGTTTTGAAACAATAAAAACATTTTTTTCAGGAAGACTTATTTTCAAAAGTTATGAGAGGGTGTTTTAAAAAAATAAGTCTTTCGGAAAGTTCGCTTTTAAGTTGCTTTAAAAACACGCCCTTACTATATCAATACGAACTAATTATACACTATCAAAAAAAGGACCAGTGGGCCATGGGCCCCACCTCTCCTCTCTTTCCCATGTTATTAATTACTTTATCTTATGCTTGGGCTGGCCCAAACATTATTACCCTAGATTTTTTTATACTGTCCCACTATCAATCAATTTAGGTTGTGATTGGATGCATTTTTTTTTTCATGTGAATCTAAACTAAAGGATATACATATTCACAATTATCATTCTGCACCACATTATTTATGTTTATGCCTCACTTCTTCATCTACATTTACAACTATAACAGTATAACTCACCTAACATACAAGAAAAAATAATTGCCCTAGGATTTCTGAATAATAAATGACAACCGCTGCCCCTCTTGTGATGTGGGGCCTGAGACAGATATAGGCCTTAATTCTTGGAACTATATAGCATTAGTGTCATATTAACCCACCAAACCTTAATCATGAGAGTAGCTTCGGTTGCTTGTTTTAGTCTAGACAACTTTGATGGAGAATAAAAGTACTATGCTTTGAGGCTAGTTTAGAAGTAATTAAAGGCTAGTCAGGATTTGTCATTTGGAGAAAGTATACCATCTTCTTTCTAAACACTTACAATACAGTGCACATGTATATTAATGATGTTATGAAATACACATGGCCGTGTTGGTAATTAAACAGATGATAAGTTATGTACAATACAGAATCTCGTGTGATACAAGGCAAGAAGAGGGTACTTTGCTGCCAAACATGTGGGTCTAAATAAATTGATTAATAGGAAAAATAAATAAATTTAAAAAATAAAGACAAAAGGAATATATTGGGAACTTAGTAATCTTAGTCCATTTGAAAATATCAAACAAAAAAGGAACAAGTTATTCGAAGTGCGTAGCAATCTCAAGAAAAGGAGCAATTCATAAGGATACCACCTTCCTTGTTAACTAGTACGTAGGAAAAATAGTAAAGTTCTGTGAATTCGACAAACACCAACCTTAAATGATGTGTGGAAATGAACAATTTAAATGTAATAAAAGTAGTTGCAAATTCATGCCAAGCACTACTGTTATAGAGCAATAAGCATTTTAGCACCACATGCTTAGAGCTCCACAAAAAGGAAGGTCCTAAATTAAAATGTCATGAGTATAACACTATTATAAGAAATTCAAAACTCTTGGGTTCATATACATTTTTCTACCAAGATCTGTTTATGTGTTGGCAACAAAATTTATAAGCACACAGTGGAATTTTTTTAAGCATTATATGATCTCTAAGAAGAATATAGTAGTTGATTGAGCTTGAGAAGCTTATGTATCTTGTTACTATCCATTTCTTTGTTTCTTGATTTTTTGTTACCGTTAACTAGAACTAATGTATCATTACACAACCAAATTAAGTATTGCGTGAAAACTGAAAAGATAAATGACCCGGAAATTTTGGCTCTTCTACCGCTATAATGTATATTTCCAGACATTATGGAGACCGTTATAATCAAAGAGGCCTTGCAGGCATAGTTATTAATGGCGCAAGGCGCCAGCACCACCATTAGGGCGCGCCTTGCATCCCCGGAAAAAAAACATAAACCTTGATAATTTCTTAGTAAACCTAAAATTACCAGCAATACCCCAAGTCAAATTTTCACCTTGGTGAACCAACTCATCTTCATCTTCCATTAGACCAACCATCCACTCATTGCTTTCATCTATATCCTCAAAGAGATAGGATCAATGTGATTTTTACTAGATTACCGATGCTTCAACGCACCGATTATACTTGATAAAAAAATCTTGAAAAGATGCATTTCACTTAAATATTAAACTTAAGAGATAGTATTTTTATTATTCCGATGTTATTTGACAAATAAAAAAATTTATTTTACGCAAGGCACGCCTTAGGCGCTTTTAATGTATATTTCCGGACATCAATCAAAGAGGCCTTGCAGGACCATTTAAAACTAGAAAAATGAATTCAAAAACTAGAAAATGAATCAAATTTAAGCAACCTCTTGTACTAAAATCTTGCTATTTTTCATTTTTGTTGTTGGTAGCAGTTCTTACTGTTTTATAGAAAGGAAGTTCCAACGAGAGCCTCGTTAAAACCAAATGTAAAGTGGGATTGCTTAGGAGTTGATATGAAGCTTAAGGCTCGAAAAACCATGGAGAAAACTTAAGAGCACTGTCATGCAAGTGGGATTTAGCAAAGAGCAAGTTCGACAAGCCAAAGAAGATTCAAAATATGTGATGTAGATAGTGCACACCCACTAGCATCAAGTTTCAAATTATAACAGTGAAAACTAGAAAGAGACTCCAATCTCAGTAATGCACAAATCACTAACCTTCATTTCCAGAATTGAATCATATGTTCCTGGACCAGTCCCCACTTTTGCCTCCACTTTTATGTTCAAGCCTTACGTCTGTAATGATAATATCTTTTGAAGCAGCTTTGCACATATCATACACTGTAAGACCAGCAACCGTTACTGCTGTCAATGCTTCCATTTCCACCCCGGTTTTCCCAGTTGAGGTAGCTTGACCTTTTATCTCAATGCTATGATCACGAGGGTTGGGTGTTAAATCAAGATGAACATGAGACAAATTGATGTTGTGGCATAGTGGGATAAGATTGCTCGTTTGCTTGGCCCCACAAACTCCAGCTATCTTTGCTACACCAAGAACATCTCCTTTGGCCATCTGGTTAGCCGAAACTAAATCAAACACCTTCTGCCCCAAAATAACCTTGCAACTAGCAATAGCCACTCTCTTGGTAATATCTTTGGACGAAATATCAACCATTTGCGCTTCACCTTTACTACCAATATGTGTCAAACCAGAGAAGGATTCTCTCGGTTTTACATCATTAGTTACACGATGTGATTCCTGAGCCACGGTTTGACTGTCTAATGAACCAGCAAGGCTAGATGCAGGAGGTGCACCAAAAACAGATTCCATTTCCTAGGGTCAAAATTAACGAATAAACTCAGCTAATATAAGACATCTCATTTATAAAACATTGAAATCTCAAAATATAAATTACCATTAACTATAATTCAGTTCAAAGAGCCAATTATCATGGAATTCAATCTCGATTCTATTTTAATACCCTTTATTACTCAATATTCTATTTCATCAATTTGATGATAAATACAAGCACAACAAGCAAGGCAGCGTAGTTTTGATCACAAAAGTAATATATTAACACTACAAGAAATATAATAGCAAGTTCGTTATTCCGAGAGAGTACAACATGCCACCTGATTGAGCTCAGCAATAGTTTTGGATAAATCATAGCTGCTATCGCTGCTAAACAGCCTACTTCTTGATGGCGGTTTGAAATTCAATGCGAATCGACGAAGAATCATCACTTTCTGAGCTTGCATTTACTGCGGAGAACTGATAATCATGAGATAAAAAACCTAAACAAGGGTTCGTAATTCACTCGGATTTGTGAGTGAGGCAGCTATAAACAAATTGCTTGCTAGTCCTTTTACTCCAATGACAAATTAAACAAATATGAGCAAATACAATGTTGTTTGAATACACAGAAATCTCGAAACACAAGGAGTTGACTCTGTAATTGCTAATGCCGTTGCGGTGAGCTTCAAGGCGAGCTCAATTCATGGAATTTCTGTAAATTATAGCATAAATTATTTTATATTTCAATAAGAAAATATAAATTAACATGATAAGCCCAACAATGGCCCAATAACAGCACACTCTCAATTATACAAATGGGCCGCTAATCTGGGCTTAGCAATTGCGATCATGGGCTGGGCCTTTGGCATAGTCATCCCATAAACTTCTGTTGTATCAATATCTTCGGGCCTCAGGCCTTCGATTGGGCTCCAATCAAACGCGTGCACAAGCCGAGCCAAAGCCATGAGCACCAGCGCCAAGCCGAGCGGCGCGCCGGGGCATTTCCTTTTGCCGGCGCTAAACGGCAGGATCTTGAAGTCGGCGCCGTGGCTTATCTCGACTCGGCTCCCATCGGCTGGCACGTGCCTCTCCGGCTCGAACTCCTCGACTCTATCCCAGATCTTGGTGTTGCGGCCCAATCCGTGCGTGTTGATGAAGACACGTGTCTTCTCCGGGATGTGGTAGCCGTTGATTGTGGTGGGTCGGGTCGACTCGTGGGGGATGAGAAACGGGCCGGCCGGGTGCATCCGGAATGTTTCCCGGACGATGCAACGGAGGTAGTTTAGGTGGGCCAAGTCGGGTTCCTGGACCATCCGATTTGGGCCCACTACTGAGTCCAGTTCTTGTTGGGCTTTTTTGAGGACACGTGGGTGTTTAATTATTTCTGTCATTGCCCACTCGTTTGTCACTGCTGATGTGTCTGTCGCCGCAGCTATCATATCCTAACATGGATTGATAAAATTCAATTTTGAGGAATAAAACATGTAATTTAATTATTATTTTTTTGATTGTAAAACGTGTAATTTGATTAACATAACTTTATTGATATGATATTTGTAAAGCATTGTATGCATCAGATGCATTATGCAATTCAAATGTATTTTTAAAACGTGTTATTTGTTTTCCTGACACATTAAACTAAAGTATAAATAAATTGAATATTTTTAAAAAATAAATAAATTAGTTCAAAAATAATAACTTTAATTGTTTTGGTAGGTAAACAGTTTGAAAATAACACATTTGTTAGAAAAATAAAAATTAGTTCAAATTGTAATAACTTGTCTTGTTTTAGTAGGTAAACAGTTTGAGGTTAAATTGTTGATATTTACTTTAGCAAAAATAAAAATAAAGCAATGCTATAGATGAAAAGAAATTACCTGAATAAGTGCTTTGATTTCAACATCATCCATATGCTCTTTCCCATCTTCACCAGGCAAAGACAATAAGACATCAACAAAATCCATTTGACCATCATCATTCCCGCCTCCATTATTTTCCCTTCTTTTCCTATGTTCTTCAATAATCTTGGAATGAAAATCATCAACCCTTTTCTCTATATCCCTCATTCTCTTCTCACACCCAAACGGGTCGACCCATCTCCAAATGGGCAAGTAATCTCCCAAATAAATCAAGCCCAAAAGCCAAAACAACTCATGGGTTATATGCATGAACTCCATGGCTTCTTGTGGGCCACCAGACTCAACCCCAAAATATTGCTTCCCTAACAACATTCTAGTCACATTGTTCATTGAAAATGCACCAAGCACTTCCCTCAAATTAACCTCGTCACCTTTTTGGGCCAAGGCCCACACATTCTTAACCAAATGTTGGGCTTCATCGGCCCGGTGGGCCACAAATGACTCGAGCCTTTTCGTTGTTAGCAAATGCTCCATGCAAATTCTTCGCAGCCGCTTCCATTTTGGGCCGAGTGGGGCCAATGCCATGTCGCCACAACCGTAGGCCAAGTGCTCGGCTGCCATTGTACGCGGCCGGGAGGCAAATACGTCGTCTTGTTGTCTTAAGATCTCTTGAATGATAGTCGGGTCGTTGGTTGTGATGGCATCCACATGGCCCAATCGGATGTAAACCAGAGGCCCGTATTTTTCACACAGGGACGCAAAGTCCCTATGCGGTAATTGGCCCAATTGAAGAAGGTTGCCAAAAAAAGGCCATTTGGGAGGGCCAGGGGGGAGCACAATCGTCCCTCTTTTGGTATTCTTGAATAAAAACCATAAAATAGTGATCCAAGTGATGAGATATGGTGTAAGAAAGATACATAGAGATAACCACATGAAGCTTATTATGAATAAAAGCAGAGTGGAGAAGAGAAAAATTATGAGATATAAAGATATATAGAGCTATTATTTTCATAGACTTCTTCAAAATATATAGACAATATGCCTGTGATGCAGTAGATTGATGTTAGTTTCGAATCATGCAAGAATGGTTAGCTAATTCCAAGGCTTTTCAATTAAGTCGCATATATTTCAGCTAGTAAGAAAGAAACATCACATGCATGACTCATTTTTGTATCACACACATTTTCTGCATCACAAGAAATCAGTTTTTTACATATCCATATAATACATACGCAAAAAAAAAAAAAAAAAAAAAAAAAAAAAAAACTTCGATTAAAACTGAATCGAATTGAATCAAACTGATTATATATGCTTCAACAGAATTTCGACTCATTCGCTCTAATATGATTTTACAAATACATAGTAACAAATAATGGCACCTTATGATTTAGCTACAACTGACTAAATCAAAAATATATGTAATAAGCACTAACTACATTAAATTAAATCAAAACTTGGGTAAAGAGATACAAAATTTTCCTACTTCCATGGTCAGTGATCAAATCCATCTTCCCATTCTCATGGTCATAATTTTCCTTTTCTTGTGATCTCGATGCTTGGCCGCCATCCTAAGCTTCCTCTTGGCATTTCGCGCTGGGTTCACAACTGCCATGATCTTTTCTTCTTGTTTCCTCTTATCCCGTTTCGCCTTGAGATTTTTCCTTATCTCGCTGTAAATCTGAACGAAATTCTGCACCCCGATGATATCTCTAATGCTTTCAGAGACGTCTTGAGCAAATTGCTTCAGATCATCTGGCATGATAGAGAAAAAGATTCATAATTTGGTGCACCAAAATAACATGAGATTTGAAACGATGTACCGAGTGAGAAGACTTTTATATTGAAAGAGAGAGGGAGAGCTTTCTTTCATGAAGTATGGATGGAAATAGAGAAGGGAACAATTACCAGTAATAACTTTTCCAGCGTAACCTTCGACAGACTCTGTACAAAGGCAACAGCAGTTGATATGCGTAACTGTGGAGTCCATCACCGGTAGAAGGTGAGTAGCAAGCAAGGAGTTTTGGTGAAATTGTTTTATAACAATTGAAGACAATTTTCATCTGCAAATAGGAAATTCAAGTGTTAGCAGTATAATCCATAATTAAATTGTAATTCCATTCATCGAGTCAAATATTATTGAAAAAACAAACCTGAGTAACATCCATATGAAAGGTAATCTTTGCCAGTCTCTGAAGCAAATAGGAAATAAATGGATGTTGATGTTTAGTAAGCTGGCCACTAGCATCAGAAATTAAAGAATCGAGATTTCTCCTTCCTTTTCTTGGATCAAGAACACTAAAGGCTTTAAGGAAACGATCTTGCTCTGTAGGATCAAGGCTCGACCAGAAAGTAGAAGCATCCATGCTTTCATTCTTGTCTAAAAATGATTGAAGACCACAAGTTGAAAAAACAAGGTTTTGCATGGTAACAATTCCAGCTGCTTCGTCAATTGAAGGCACCTTCAGTTGACAACACAAGGAAACAGCTATATGGAAAAGTATGCTTGGTTTCATAAGGAAGAAAGTTTCTGTCGACACTTCATAGTTTTCTTTACAAGAAATGGTTACTCTGGCAAAGTAAGAAGACAAAATCCGGCATGATATGTTGCGCAACCACAAGTGAGGATGCAATAGAAGTTCACAAATAGTTTCCCATATATCCTGTAAAAAAAATTAAAAGCTATATGAGAATCTGAGAGAAAAAAGAAATACAAGATTATTAACCATGGAGAAACACGGCTTAAAATCTTGGTGTTGCAATAAACACTTACACCACAGAAAGAATAATGGCTCATACCTCAAGTTCCTTGTCAAGGAACATATTATGGAATTGACCAAGGATCTTCTCTAACATAACTAATGAATAATATGCCTCCTTCCAATATGGGATGACTGCATCATCTGATGAATCATGTTGACTACTTGATGTTACAGCACTGATAGCAGATTGAAAAACGCTTCTCATTACTGGAAGTACTCTACTGAGGTGTGCTTGGAAACCTTTCCCGATTGTTTCAACCAGTAAACCCAAAACCTGGAATAGAACCGAAGAATTTAGTCTTCAGAAGTAATTCTTTAGCAAATAGCAAGAGTAGAAGAAAAATAAGAAATAATATGTAGCTAACTAGGTCTAGGCTTGACGCGATAGTACACTGTAACATCTGCCAAACAGGAGAACTACAACCAAAATTGAAAGATCACATCATGAATTGGAAAAAAAAAGGCATATTTAGTATATAGGCCCTAAAACATGGGTCCACGATTATGGGCGGGAGAGTTGTGATGAGGTTATAACATCATAAACACCAATAAATATTGTCCAAGAATAGCAATAAATAAACCACGAGCATCCTCCTTAAATCATAACCAGAAACATATTATATACATCATAAACACCAAGACAAATGTTTCACAAATAGTTTGGGCAAAATGCATCTTAATGTACTATTAAATTTTTTTTGGAAGGTCCCTTAGTATCATTTTGTTAAAAGTGCCCCATAAAAAATCTTCATGACAAAGACATTGAAATGGCATTATGAGGTAGCACTACCAAAAACCTTTCCTCATGGCCAAGGACAAAATGCATACAGATGAGGTTCCCAACATGTCCAATAACAAAGCAATATTAGATAAACCGTTAAAAAATTTATTTAGAACAAGTGATTGAGGTTACCTGTGCTGCAGCCCCCCAAAGATTCTGTTTTCCACCAAGATACCAAGACATGCTATATTCAAGAATGGAATTTAGTGAATGTTTGCTAACATGCCCAATAAGACACTTTATTGCAGCAGCAGACATGGAACGAACTTTTTTGTCATCATCATTTGCCAAAGTAACAACCAAATGCACAAACAATGTTTGACATTGTGCATCTACTACTTTCTGTGGAAATTTTAAAATAATAGCATGGAGCATCTCAAGGACAGCTTCCCTTCCAGTGGAATGTTCATAACTACAGGAAACATGGGTCACATAAATGATGTGTTAATGATTACAAAAAGAAAAACATTAAGTACTGGATGTTAAATATTTTACCTCAAATTTGCAAGTAATAAATCAAAATGTTGTTGCAAGCGCTTCTCAGAAACATGGTAACCAAGCAAAAACTGAAGTAAGATTTGACTACACTTTTTCCGAATCGGCTCATCTTGACTTTGTACCATCAATTCTGCAACAATCTGGACCAGATCATATATCTCAGGAACTACTAGTTTTCGCTGTATAATAGCTTTTAAAAGTGAAAGGGCAACAAATGACGGATTCTTTGCAAAATCGACAAACATAGGAAATTGGATCAGCATATGTAACTGATCAGCTGATAGTGTGACTCTCGTGCTTCGCAAAAGTGTTGTCAACAACTTCATACATGACTCTGTCATCTGACTGCTAGCACTTAGTGAACCCTGTGCTATAACCAAGAGAGAATTCTTTATCTTGTCAGCTTGGGACTGAAGGGAAGGCAAAGGCAACCTTACTAGCAGAGACAAACACCTAAGTGCAGCTGTTATAATGTTGTCATACTTGGAACACAAACATTGCCCCAATAAACTAACAAAAGGATCTAGCATTAATAAGAGTTGCCCATCTTCTCTGTTAAGCTTCATTTTTTTCATGTAATTGTGCAGGACTCCAAGAGCGAATACTGCTATTAAATGAGAAAATCGGCGATCAACATTCACCAATCTGTTGGCTTGAATTTTTTGGACAACCTCAGCATCTCTATCAAGTTTACCTGCCTGGGAAACAGAACTATGCTCATGTTCATTACCTTCATCGCTGATGCCGTCTTTAATGAGCCAATCCACAAATATGAACAGTTCGGTCTGATTCACAGATGGATTGCATTCGATACCATCAGCTATGTGATTTAACATACTCTCTAATTTCAACTTTGTTTTCTGGTTAATCTGAGTATGCAGATGAGCTGTAACAGATGAAAGCAGTTTCGTAGCGTGAGTCTTGAAAGTGATGCTCTGGGCAATCAATTTCAGAGTTTCATAGGACTTCTGCTTTCTTGTCTCTTTCATTTTTGAAGCAATCTTTTCCACCTCTTTCTCCTCAGAAACATCTCCAAGTATATCATTCACAGCAATGGAGAGTAGATCATCTAAGCAGTAATCCAACTTCCCACATATTGGGTTCAAAAGGAACTTCGATAGCAAGAAATTGAGTGTGTACCCAAGCACATGCAATTCGAAACCTCTCTTTAATGTACTTTTCAAAACTTTAACAATAAATTGCAAGTACTCCAACCCTAGCTCCTTTAAGCAAGCAGACAATGCAGATCTAGCTTCATCACGTACACTTTCCAAGCGATTTTTTAGGAAATTTGAAATACGGTGAACAATAGTCGGAAGTTGAGAGTCCATGACTTCACCAGGAAGCAACTTTAGAAGTTTAAGAGCAACCAGGCTGATGTTAACATTGATATTGTCAGAATCAGAAGTTAACAACTTCTGAATCTTGGGGAATAATTTATTTTGCAAGCACTCCTGTGTTTCATCACTTGTACCAGAAGTAGTACACTTTCTTAGTGTCAATGATGGATTCTTACTAATGGTATATGGATCAGGTGCAACAGAAGCAGAACCTTTGGTTTCATGGGCCAAAGATGAATCCTGGGAATGGAAATGGTCAAGGATAGAGCAGATAAGCCGCAACAAAAGCTTTTGCTTGTCTGGTTTTAGTGTCAGGTCACGGAAGCATCTGAGTAGCAAGGCATAATACTGATTCCACTCCATGCAACCGGAAATAGATCCCAGGGCATCCATAGATGCAATTTTGATATGTTCATCCTTTCCATCTTGGGCATCAAACAACATGCTAAAAAGAAGTGGAACAAACACTTGATAGGTGATGACCTAGAAAATTTGTACATCCACTTCCAGATTAATAATGCAACATAAAGAATTCAACTTCTGTTCAGCTTTTTAAAAAGGAATAACAAGATTACCTCTGACAGATTCATCGAACTGACAATGTTACAAAAGCGAGACAGTGCCCTCGCTCTCCTGTGTTTCTACATTAAGAAAAAATGACATAAAAAGGGATCATACATGAGAATTACTGTCACTCGATCATTTTTCATGAGAAACTAAAAGGAGTATTACCTGTAAGTGTACTATGTTCTTGAAGAAATCTTGTTCAGCATCATCACTGCACAAGACCCTGTATGAATCTAGGTTTGCCTTCTCGGGAAGCTTCAAGACCATTTCTCGAAGCAAATCAATCCATACCTATAACCAAACAACTCACCAGTTCATATAAGAATGTTGGTTCCAGTAACTATCAACACAACAACGACCTTCCAGGATGATCACCCTGCCCTCAAACCAACAACCAATAGAAACCCACATGTACTGTACAAACAAATAATTGTCAAATGAAAGAAAATGTATAACCAATCATAATCCCGGTTGATTGCAGTGGCACAAATAATGTTCGATGGCATTTACATTGCAAGAGTTACCTACCATGTGTAGCAGTTGGAAGCCTACTTTGACATTATTTTACTGACAGGCAAGCTTAATTAGTCCATCCTTAGAATACTATCTCAATTTATTTCAAACTCCTAACAATAATAAAACCATCTACCAAGCTAAATCTGTATATCCTATACATTTCACTCCAAAGATGCAAACAAACACATAAATAAACAGACACACACACACACATATATACTACACATGATATACTACATATATGTGTAGTATATATGTGTGTGTGCATATATATTGGTCTAACCTATTCACCAAGTCTACCCATGATTACGGCGATCTGATGCCAGCACAAGAGTATACACAGCATATTTATGTGAAAATACTCATATCATTTCCCAACTCTGATCAGCAAACATTACAAATGCAAAGCATGGGTCCAAGCATGACAGCCAAAAAGTAAGGTCCTTGCCTTCAATAATAGTGACAAATGAATAAGTAGATATGTGATGATAAGACAGCAGAAAGAAAAAAGGACCAATAGTGGTTGGCTGCAAGTACCTACAAAGAACACACAGAGTGGGAGATCAGGGGCTCTATTCATTTTTATAACCAGCAAGCACTATTTTACATGACCACATCCTAAATAAAAATAGCAATAATAGGAAACTCAATAAACTGCTTAGGACCCAATTTAATCTAAACCACGATAATAACTCAAGCAGGTATTTAAACTTGATAGTTCTATCTTTCCTCTGCAATTTTCTAAGCATGAAATTAGCACAAAAAGCCATTTATGACAAAATAATAAGCACAGGGAATGTCAAGCCTCAAATCTCAATTAACTTCTTAATTCTTAAATATCTAGATTAGAGGGTTGAAACAAAAGTGAAAGGCTTAAAAGCATAACTTAATTAACTAAGAAAACAGACTGATACCTTTTTAACAGCACCTTCCTTGTCCATTGCATTTCCCATATGTCTCAAGAAAAACTTGTTCACTATGTGCAGAATGCAGGCTTCAGACCATATTTTGTCAGATTTCAGTGATCCATTCATGATTTTACCAGAAAACTCAATAAAGGAGAGCAATAGTCTGAATGCACTTTGCCGTAAAATCAATTCTTCAGATGACATGTCATGAACAGCGTGAGCCAATATTGGCAATGCATGCTCTTCGTTAATGGTGTTAAAGAAATTCACATTAACCTCTTCATAAGCACCAAGTATTTTGTCATAGTCACGACCACCCATCTCCTTTTCTGAGGTTGCATTCAGTTCACGAAGAACTTTCGCCTGAAATTATACACACGTGATAAGCTTACTTTTACCTTTCAAGGCAAAAAGGACATGAGTTATTTAAGAGAATTTTCTATGGGCATTGAATTACCAATATAAACAGAGAAGAATCATTTGCAGCGACAGCATCAAGAACATCGCAGATAGAGTTACGAACACCCATGTCAGCAGAAATAAGAAGTGGGGTAATTGAATTCAAAATCTCTTTACTGCTTGCACTGCCCAGGACTGTTACAACTTGGCGGATGATTTGCAATACATCGACACAAGTATCTGCAATAGAAAGAACCTCAACTTCTTAAAAAGCAGATGAAAAAGACTAATCCTTAATTGATCGAAATGATTGGAGGCTAACCAAAATTTTGATTCTTCTTTGTAAGAAGTGGGAGCAGCATGTCGACAAAAGTTTTGGCTCTGGACGGCTCCTTTACATACTTTGCTAACAAGTTGAAGATAGTGAATTCTCTTTTACCTGGGGACTTGACCAACTTCCTACACAAAAGAGAAAAAGGAATAAGAAAATGGATTCCTAAATCTAGAAAACCACCCCCCAGCATACAAAACACACACATACACCAATATCCAAGGAAATTTTGCATGATATTTGGCCTAGAATTATATTTACTTCAATAACAATGGTATGCTGTAAGATGATAAAAGGTGCTTAAACAAGGGCGAAACAATGGATCAAACATGACAGATACAATAATGTAAGCTGAAATCTGAAAATACGTTCAATAAATTAGTCCTGCAACACCTGTTACATAGAATTTCAGGAGATGGAAAAATCCCCAACACTCAGAAGCATGTAAACAGTACTTTGTCAGCTAGTTTAGTGAATCTCTGTCTACTGTGAGATCCAAGCAATAGAGAGAAACAACCAGTCCAATATCATGGCTGTCAGTTTTAGTAACTGTTGGGAGCAGCAGAGCGAACATCAAATCAGGTAACAGTATCAGGAATCAACAGACAACTAGTATAAGCTTTTCTTGATGAGAACCAGACTACTAGTATGAACTTATTTATTAGTTCTTTAAGGTTTCATTGAATTTCCTTTTTACTTCAGGTCAGAAAAGTAGGCCCAGCTACAGACTGACCACCAACATGAAATGTCCACTGGCTCTATTAGAAACACAACTAAACCACCTAAGTTCGATGAGACACAAATAGTCATTAGTTGCAGAAGAAATACCTCTTGGAGGACTTTTTATCCGTGAACATAAAGTGCAAGCTCTTTATAAGCTCATCAAGATGAGGAAGTAGAACACTTTTGATGCTATTGTCTTTACTACCCAGTTCACTGTCAAGCTTCAATAGGTTCTTAATGAACTTTAGAACATAACGAAGAAAGGAGTCAGAAGCTGATGGAACTCTAAGCGTGGAAAAAATGTCAGGAACAAGATTCCCCTCCCTTGATAATAGAGGCACAAGATCGCAGCTTTTACTCATTGCAAGAAAGCAGAAAAACAGTGAACTTGGTTCCTTGTTATTGGCGCCTAAAGAATAAAACAGAAAACTTGGATCCTCGTTCATGTCACCTTCTTTACTTTTCTTGCTACTGGCATCTCTTTTTCTTTTCTTGCTACTGCCACCTTCTTGCATAGCAATCAAAGGTTTAACTGATGTAAAGAACAGGTCCCAAAATGCATTACCAAAATCACGGTCCTTGTATTTTATAAGAACAAGATATATGATCTGAAGGCATGAGGATCTCAAGTCCCTGAATTTCTTCCTATCCTGCATATCAATAAATCTTTTATATTCAATTATACATGACCAGTGGTACACACACTTAGCTCAAATACAATTTAAGGTGTCTTGAAGAAAATGTAAAATGAACATATCAAATATTTAGCTCAAAATGTTGAAATATGACTACATAGACATAGACAATCTGACTTTAAACGACTTAAAATACCTAACCTTAGCATGTCCTTGCTATCTTGACTCAATTATTTTCTTTTTTAATAGAGCAATTATATTAGTCAATAGATTGCATAATTGGCTGGCAGGCATGCATGACTTACTATCAATAGAGTATACAGTTGTCATCTTTCTCGTCAACGAATAACAAGTACAAAGTAATTCCTGATATAATGGAAAAATTGATGCAGCAAAAGTAAAGGGACAAAGCCAACATTATGCAATCAGCGCCCTCAACTCTTTCTCTCAAGTAACTAAATATATATCAACAGATAACACCTCCATTCATGAAAAGAAAATAAGTTTTACCAAATCAGTGTTACCTTGATCTTATCATCCACTTCATCATGGTCAGCTACCTCCGAATCAATGCTTGAATAGTTCTCTAGAGAAGATGACTCACTACCTACTCTACTACCAAGAGATGATGTGCAACTTGCTGAAATCCGGACAACACAGTTCATCAGTAGATTAAGAAATGGATTAAGATGATTTTCATCAAAGACAGCCAAAATATCTCCAATAACATGCATGAAACTATATAGCTTCTCCCAGGGTAGGGCTTTTATGGTATCCAATGTAAAATGCTTCAGGATGTCCGATGTATTAGCATCAAACTTGGGACTTTGCGGTGAACTCCAGAAATTTTTACTGGTTTCTTCGCCCCTCTGAGAAATGGGGAGTAGGGGCTCAAACAACAGCCAGAAGAAAAGGGGAAGCTCATCAACATCAAGCTGCGCTAAGTATCCAAGAACTGTCTTTCGATGACGTACATTTGCATTCTGAAAGGTAAGTGCGTGAGTTTTAGATTTAGATGATAGACAGAACAAAAATTTCAGTTGAAAAAGAAAAAGAGCATCTATCAGATAGACCCAAGTTTCAAACTTATAGTACCTTCCGGCAACCAAGCATTTTCACATTTCGAACTTTTGGTATTAAAATCCTGTATGACAATTGGTATAATATAAGCTCTATGTTGCACATTAATAGAATCCTCCGAAGTTCTACATAAGCTCCATCTTGCAAGCTCCTCCCGCAGGGTCTTCGCATCGATCAGATTTTTCAGATTCTCTTTGTAAGGAACTAAGAAGTCGTCTCTCCACTTCAACAGGCAATCAAGAACCTTCATCTGTAGATCAGCATCACACTGATCAAGAAGCCTGCAGTAACATTCCATAAAACCCCAGCCAACCCCAGGAAAAGGTAAATTAGATCAAAGAAAAAGTAAGAGGCAATCATCAAATTAACAAAACCCAAAAGTTCATAATGGACTTGGCAAAGCCAAACACTGATCTAACCAACCTATATTGAAGAACATCTCTCAAAACTTGACTTTGATAAAAAGCCTTAGGATTTTGGAACAATCTGAACAAGCTTAACCAGTCACTGAGAACTTCCTCCCATTTTTTCCCTTTATTATCAAGCCCATGCGATGCAACACTGCAAGGTTGAGAAGAAAATTAAAGATTTAAAGTAAATAAAACAATGATCAACGAATAATTTTATACAAACAAGAATATTCGGCACTATGAAAGTGAACATTAAACATAAAATCATCACCTTGAAATTTCTACATCATAGCCCAAATATTTAAGAAACAGAGGTACTATCTGCCGAGAGTGAGATTCCGCTATCGGTCGAACTTCATCTTCCCTTAAAGCTTGAATTAAGCGGGACAACATTGTTCCACATGGAGTTCTATCAAATACAGGAATAACATGAGAGTAGAAGCATCCAACCAAACCTACAAAATCAGCAAACTATGAGCTACTTGCAAGGTTTGTAATAACATAATGTTAGCCATATCGTACAAACGTAGAAGTCAGTCAGGTAACTGAAGGAGAAAATACGTAGCACAAATGCAGGTCATAAAAGAAGAAATAAGAGTAAAAAAGGAAAAGAAACAGCTAACCAGTATCCTTGTTAGAATCATCATTGCCTCCACCATGTCGGTCATGGGAAGCTAGAAAA
The DNA here is from genome assembly GCA_037126765.1 of Stenogyne calaminthoides. Classification (NCBI taxonomy): domain Eukaryota; kingdom Viridiplantae; phylum Streptophyta; class Magnoliopsida; order Lamiales; family Lamiaceae; genus Stenogyne; species Stenogyne calaminthoides. The sequence continues at coordinate 257,805 of JBBCBC010000079.1, forward strand.
TCAGATTGACATTGTTCAAGATATTTAACAAATCTGTCCCACACAATTTGATAATATTGGCGAATGAGGACAGTGAGGCACTGTAAAGCTGGCTCCCACAAATACTTGAGTTGATTATGAAGTAAGCCGATAATTCCATGTAAAGTGACGAACATATACTGATCAGCCACTTCATGAGCCCTACTCAGACTCCTCGGTATTTTGGATAATAGCAGTTCCACTTTACGGCTAGTTGCAACTGAAACAGCCGTCTCTTCAATAGATCTAAGAAGACCGAGAATCTAGGATTCAAAGACAGAAAACAAAATATCAATTTAATGCAAATACAAATCATATTGCAAAAAGGGCACAACGTATAACAATTATACATTATTGCGGTGGCCATCCACAAGATTAGTTTCTGATGTATCAACTCCCGAATTATTCTCAATAGCAATTTTTATCTTCAAATGTTCATCATGCACACGTTCATAGTGGCACAATATGTGCAGGGTAGAAAGGCGGATCTCTTTATTGGTGTGGCTTAGATTTTCTGCAAATATGTTAAAAGCATCCAACAACTTTCCAGCCATAAATTCTGGAAGATGAATTTGGCATTTCCCATCTGGTAGATCGAGAGACCTGCATGCAGTGTCAAATTTAGTAGAAGTTCTATGAATTCAGGAGAAAACAGAAACAAAACAAAGATTTCACGAAAAAAGAATGGTAACACAGTGACAAACAAACAATACAATAATACAGTAAAAAATATTAAGGAGTTTTATCAATCCAGGGCCTGAAAGATGGTAAATCTATCAATTTAAGGCCTGAAAGATTTTTTCTATCGATTCAAGGCCTGAAAGATAAAAAACTATCAATCCAGGGCCTAAAAAATAGAAACTATCAATTCGAGACTTATAAATTTTAAGGTCATGTTTGACACTAAACCCTAAATCCTGAACACTAAACCCTAAATGTTGGACCCTAAACCTTGAACCATGAACCCTAAACCCCCCTGAACCGTAAACCTTGAACCGTAAACCCTAAAAAAATATAAAAAAAAAGAACATGAAATAAGGACATGAAATATATGTGTCAAACATGGTCTTATAATTTATAAGCCTCAAATTGATAGTTTCTATTTTTCAGGCTCTGAATTGATAGTTTTCTATATTTCAGGTCTTGAATCGATAGAAAAAATATTTCAGGCCTTAAATTGATAGATTTACCATATTTCAGGCCCTGAATTGACATTTTTATATAATATACTTACGCTGAATCCAAAATATCTGCCACTGCAGATAATATTTGAGGTGATAACTTGTATCTCCCAGCAAGATCCAAGAATTTGATGACTGCAGACTTTTCGTGAGCAATACCCCTCCTAGAAACTAACTTGTGATAAGACCCCAAAGCAGCACCAATCAAGCTACACCAAATGTTCTGTGGGAAGCCTGCAAGCCCTTGCAAAGTTATTACAAAATATGTATAAGAAGCAACAGGCATATAAGCAAACTGCAGTTAATTGTGATGTAGTGAACAGGTCGGCTCAGATATATTAGCTTCATTTGAAGAGCACATTCACCAATGCCTTACTGAAATTTGAAAACAGTGACAAACAATTCTATTCACAATCAAATAGCTCTGCATCTTATGAAATGTTTGCTTTTGGGTTATTCTGGGATTTGAAACTCATGAATAATTAAAGGTGTATTTGGATTTTGTATATGTTTGGGAGCTAGGATGTTGTAGGATTTGGTAGGATGGGAATTTTGAAAAAGTAAGATAGGAGTATTATAGGTATTATAAGATAGAATTTTTGGGATTTTAAATCTCAAAGCAAACATACCCTTAGAATATTAAAAATAAAAATGAATTGATATCCATAAGGATCAGAAAATGGCTTACTGATTTCCACCATTAGAAGCTTGTCAATTGCATTAATCAACTCCATCAGTAAGGAGGGATTTGCATTGGCATCAGCAAAATATGAATAACACCGCATGACAGCCCATAATACTGCCAACCTATTTTGTTGAATGGGAAATAAATTTCCTTGTACAGTCTCACTGATCTTCCCAATCCAATAACGAAGAGTCTCTTCAAAGAAATTGAAAATTCTTGAGAATATTTCGTTGGGTTTTCCATTATAAAAGCTAGGAGAGCTTTCCACTTCCAGCTTCTCACAGAACTTCATCATTAAATAGACTACTTCTTCATCAGATATTTCAATTAAATTATAAAGTGCACTGCAACCAAATAAGAACATTTAGATATATAAACTAAAAGATGCAAAATAAAGATGTCAGATATCTGTCAAAAGTAATAAAAATATCATGTGGCTTCTTGAAATTACCGTATTATATTGGTTTCGAAAGCATGGAAAATACTAGAGTTCTTTATTAGAAGATCCCCAATGAATGTCAGTAAGCTGAAAAAAAAGAATATATGTGAGGCCTGAAAACAGAAGAGAGCAAAAAAGAGAATAATTGTATTAGAATGTTAAAGCAATACCTTCTACTCCTTATCTCAAACACTGGCTCCCACTCTGAAGAAACCCGCAGCAAGACATGCATGTTTTTAGAACTAACGAGACCATCAATGGTACAAAGAATCAGTTGCAAGACTTTTTCAATAACCTCAGAGTGTGTGTCAAATGTTTTCGTTGTAAGATAAGGAATAATAAAAGTCTGCACGTGCAGGCCAACTAACTCAACAAAGGGTTCAAAATCTGTAGAAGTAAAACATCTGCAAATTAGAGTAATAAATTTTTAAATGAGAAACTAAGCAGAGAAAAATCACTTGAAGCCTACCAGTGATTTTCCGGAGATAATCATTTTCCACCAAAGAAATAAGCATGGTTAAAAGGCAACTTAAGTGTATGGAGTTTCCATTTGTCACAGTATCTTTTATTTTGTCCATCAAGCATTTCCATATAGAAGAAAGTTCCATGGGATCTAGCTCTGAATACAGTCTCCCAAATGCCAGAATAAGAACTTCGACAACAGGTCTTGAATCTGCAATATATATTAGGCTTAGAAGGATGAGGTAACAAAGTTGGGGTGGGGGCAGAGGAAGAGTTGATAACAAAAAAAGATATGATCAGATAAATAATGTACAGCTAATACTAGGGGGAACCACGCTACATTCATGGCTTCTAATGTTGTGTATCAAGATCTTATATGCTGCATAATTGTGATATAGTTTGTGTTTCAGTCTTTAAATATTATTAAATCTTACAGTAACCATGAGCAGGAGTTTTTACACAATAATAACAACTCAAAATACCACTAACCTTCAACACTTTGATCACTGATCTGCAAGAAAGAGCCATCTACAAGTAACGGCAATAATGTTGCAGTTCTCCAGTGCAGATTCGATGATGTGATTCTCATAATATGAGATAGTAGAGCACCAGCACCAGATATCCTCATTTCCGTAGGTTCCTCTACAACTTCCGCCATAAGTTTCGTAACACCTGCACAACTCTTGAATTTTAAAAATAATATCATGAGAGTATTGGAACCTAACCTAGCTAGAAAAAAGTACCAAAGACCACAAACATTTGGTGCACTTCTATTTCACGTGATTAACGCAAACACAAGTAGAGCTAACATAAATAAAAATGGCTCAAATCAACTTGTTGGAACCAATATATGTGTGTTCTCATCTAAATAAACATAATACTTAATTGCACATGTATCAAGAAGAAGTACTGAATAAGCAATCATATAAAAGTTCACCAAATATACGAGAAACTATATTCTAGATTGGGCTTTTGGGTGTACTCAGAAATCAGAGGGTACAGTCAATCTATAATATTTCTGTTTGTTAAAAAAATGACAACATGCACAAGGATTATTGAGTATTGTTCTCCATATTCCTCTCTCCTGTAAGGAGTTCTTGTTCACCATTCAGTATTCAATCCATCAAGAAGACTTCATGAACATTCAAGCACAAAGTAGTATGAAACGAAAGCTTCATGATGGTGGACCATTCTCAAGTCCAATTACATTAATATAATGTGCATATTAAATTCATGTATTCTACTAGATAAACCAATAGAATCACATGAAAAATGCAGATATTTATACATTTACACTTGAAAGTAAAGTAGTCAAATTTCGTAAGAAAAGCAGTACCTTTCTCTCGCTGCTGATCAGATGCTTTCCTCAACAAAAATGACACTGACTCAGCCATAAACTCCCGAACATGATCTTTAGGGTAGTATCTTAATTTCGCAGTAATTCTGAGAAAGAGGAGAAGAGATTGGTAGCAAGAGAGTCTCCACATTAAATATCTATCACACAAATATTCTTTCACTTGGCACAATGATTAGTTCCATAGGGATTTTACTCGATTAAATAAGAAAGAAGTTGATAAACTAATCCAAACTATTGCACTAACCATTTAGACTTTACAACTGCCTTTGATGGATTTTAGACTACAATTTTCTTGATGGATTTTAGGACTCCTAATCAGGATCTAATGAAGGTCGTAGAAAGATATTTAGCATATCAACCAATTGACTGCCAACTATCTACTTCTTACATGATCCATAAACATTGACATCCTTAAACAACACAGAATTAATAGTATTTTCTTATATTAAAGAGCATAAATTACTCTAGTTATAAGCCGTGAGCTAAATCTGGATGGACCATCAAATAAAATTAGAGTAACATGCAAATACGAACTTCCTTATATACAGAAAATACTACCTTAGAACATGATTAACGTCTTTTACAAGATACTTCTGCAGGTACATCATGATATATGACCATGAAGTGAATATCTGCAAACAAAAATTGCAACCTTTTAAATCATACACTTCCACAATATGGAAAAAGGATGAAAAGTGGAGATTGCATAGAGAAATTCCTAGACCTGCTCAATTATCTCTGGATCCTTATCTGCACCACTTTCGAGAAGGGACCCCAAGGAATCGGCAATTTGTTGGAGAAATCTGCAAAACAAGCATGCCATACAACTAAGAACGGGCATTTTATTTTATTTAATGCAAGTCATGGTTATCTTGATGCAAAAATAGAAGAATATTTTAATCACATGCAAAGTATTTTATGACAAAGCTGGAATTAGGAGGATATTATAATACAATTAGATGAATTGGCATTCTGTCTTTGGTTTGGTATATTACTAACTCAACAGTAAGTGCCTAAAGCAAAATTAAAAAATGACAAGGAATTTTAAAAGGAAAAGATAAAATTCAGAACCTATTAAGGAAAATGGAACTTACAATGTGAAATCTCCCAGCAAGTCTCTAGATAATACAGCAATCAACCTAGAATACAAAAATAAATGGGTTAATAAAAAAGAACATGAACCAGCATTAGTTATGTTGGATTAGCATAACCAAGATAGAGACATGATCACAAAACAAAAAAGAATGGAAATTAGCACCCACACTTTGACAGTTGACATTATGTTGGTATCGATAGTCACAGATAGTAACAGATATTAAAACAGATTTTAATTAAATGCAAGGAGTTCAAATCTTTTTTGTATCTTTAATAAGAGATTGGTGTTGTGAATAATTGAGGAATATATCCCTTTTGTAACTCATTTTCGTTAATGCAATTTGTGAAAATATACAGGAGTTTAAAGAGGGAATGAAGTATTGTACCCAAACGATTAAGAAGGTGCAAGCATGCAAAGACAAGTAGCTATGCTCAAGAGTATTCAAAGAAACAAAGGAGCTTCATTAACCATATTCATCTCATCCAAGAAAAAGTAATAATTCTGCTCATCTTCGCCAATAACTAAGATGAATAAATACCTCAGTATTGGCTCAAGTGATAATCTGCCCTGCCATTTTTAATCTAGCCAGGAGGCTTGATATTATCAAATCCTTCTGCAAGATAATTTGTGGAAGTGTTTGTACCAAAGGAAAAAACTCCTCATAAAATGATATAAAATCCTCAGCAGTGTTCAGCTCCTGCATATCATGACAAAATTTGCAAAATAAAGAAATCGTAACTCATAAGAGGTGCATCTAAGTAATAACTACAAATACCAGATGCTCTTCAGGATAGTTTACTATCAACTTATAGTGCAAAAGACTTTACACAGTCAGCTGGAAGACTATCCTGACACTATGTCATCTTTGGCATGAAGGTTGAAAAGAAAATATGATCTCACAGTGCGGCAAGAAATGGAGGTGGCTAGTTTTTAAAAAGTGGCATGAAAATAATACCAACATAGAGGAGAAAAATAGAAGGAACAAAGAATTGTGTTATGGAGTTCAATTAAAGCCATTAAAACCTTTAATTTGTCACTATACTTAGTATACTATCTGTATAAAAGATGAGGCCAAGTATGAGGCGAATCTTCTCATCAAGAATGGGATGAGAATTCATCCCACTCATGGATGCTATACAGAGAAATCTTGGCCAATGCATAATTTATTATTTTTATAAACAGTTTAAATGGTTTTGCAACTTTAAGCATAACAGTTTTCTTTCATGCAAATCAAGTTAATAGTGACCAGCTAAAAGTTTTGTTGTGTATAGGTACTTTATACATGACACTGGATAAAGAGAATCTCTTTGGTTAAATTTTCCACAATTTACATCATTTCCATCACTTCCGGCTTCACCTAGATGATTCCGAGTTAAATATACACATGAAACATAAAAAGGAAAAAGGTAACAGAATCGTACTCTATATTCTACAAGACAATCGCGGAAAAACGTTGAGCCTTCTGAGGGTTCAGGTTTCGATGGATCAAGACTTCGGTATACATTAATGTCTATCTCCTCTATTCTTTGAGAGATAGTCTTAAACTGCATAACACGAAAACATTAATTAGTCTCCGAGTCTCATTGAACTATTCACGAAAACATTAATCAGTCTCTGAGTCTCAGAGAACTAAGACATACAAAATAATCAGAATTTTCGAAACTGCCAAAGCACACTCCTGAAACACTAATCATATTTTCCACTTCTGCCGCATACTTACCGCAAAACACACACTCACGCAAGCACGGAAAAACAAGAATCATAAATTCAATTCCTGTACTCGTAGAGTACAGAATCATAACAAGAAAAAAGAACAAATAAACCATTATTAAAGAAATTAACAAAAGGAAACTTACGACAAAGCGGCGGCGACCGGAAGAATTATTGAGAGACTTCACTGCACGAGCATCTGAAGGCGTCGCCATACTTGAACCTCTACCGAATTTTAACAGCCGCCTAGTTGACGACCGCCGCACAATGAGAAAGGCGCGGAGGAAGGGTTAAGTATACAGGTCCGTTATGTTTCTGATTTTTATAAGAAAATATTTCCATTGCTTATGGGCTGTAATGCGATCTTCTTTAAACCAGACTTTTCCATAATTAGGTTTAAATATTTTATTATTATAAAAAATTTGAAAATATTTGACATCTACTTTTTATATTAATTGCAACTTGGAAAATATATTTATGTGTTACAATGTTTGGGAAGTGGTGGTTTTTTTATATAAATCATAACGGTTAATTTGTGTTAATATATGAACGTCCCATATAAATTTTTTGCCTAAATTATAATAATATTGAAATATGATATATATATATATAGTAAACCAATTAAAAATAATTATGTTAATTCGTAAACCGTCTCATATAATTTTTCTTGTCTAAATTATAATAATTTTGAAGTATGATATATGTGAAAATTTTGTTTCACCTCAAGAACAAAATATATAATAAAATTGATATTGTTTCACATCAATAATTTATTCTTTATAAGAAAGTACGTAACAAGTTTTTTAAAAAACTTGGTTTAGAGTGTGACTTACCTTAAAAACTTGTATGACTTATATAATCAATCTTTTGTAAATTTTTACTATTAAAAATATGATATATATATAAAATGAAATTCTGATAAATATTACAACAAAAGAGTGGATCGTCGTGATAATTTTCTTTGTCTAAAATATAATAATACTGAAGAATGATATATAAACCCTTCAAAAACAAAATATATATGAAAATATATAATGAAATTGACATTGTTTCACATCAATAACTAATTAGAAAATGGATTAGGTTCGGGCCCGGTTGATTTCCTTAAGTTTGGTTAACTTCATTTAATAGTATCACTTTTAGACATTTTATCTACAACTTTAATTAGTAAATTTAAAGATTATGATTATATAATTAATTTGTATTAAATTTTTTAAATTATTCATCTTAAAATATTTTTTTCATTCTGAAGATACGCTTTTTTTTATTATTGATAATATTTTTTTATAGAGAAAATATTAATCTCTCATAAAATTTAAAGTTAATATAAAAAGAATACATTTGTTGTTGAAAAATTTAAATAAAAGTTTAGGTTTTTAGATGTTGTGCTCGGTACTGGACCACATATTAAATATAATTAGTCAGACAGACACGTGTACCAAAAAGTCAAAATCATCACATTTGACCGCCTCTATGTGGTTGTGCCAGTGGGACGGGTCGCTTATGTGTCTTTGGTACTCGTGCTTTCGCTTTTTTCCCGAAAGCACACAAGAGTCATGCAAGATGATCTTTCGAACTAAATCATCTTGAAACCGTACAAGGTAGATCGAGCCTAGCACGAGTAAGCGAGCAAGTTAGACAATGGTGGGAAACATGCTCGCCCCTTTAGGGCGAGCATATGTGGGATATAACTTTCAAGACAAGCAAAAGGATTTGTCAGAAGCGATCACGAGTTGGCGAGCAAGTAGGTGATCGTCCGATCTATTCATTCTAAAAAGAGGTGACAAGTAAGACATTTCTTAAAAAGGACAGATGTCGATCTGGGGGGAGAGCAAGGGAACGTGGCAATCCCACATAAGTTCTTGCATGAAACAACATCGCCAGCTCAAGCTAGTCAGGACACCACCAGCTCATCGGAAGTACTATAAATAGGTCCAAAAAGAGCAAGAGAAAGGTTCACAAAAAATTCCCAGAAAGGACTTAATTACTGCTCCATTCTTCCAAATAACCATTGTAACCAACAATTAGTACATTGTGCTCGACACAAAACTGCCAAGTCTTTAATAACATAATCCTGGCTTGGTATGCCCCCAGAGGTAGTCATTTATGACGAACTGGGTCAACAATTTTTGATCATTTAATTATAATGTCGTACAAGTTGTAATTTTATTTGTAAGTTGTCGTGTAAAAAAGCCACATCATATTCCCACATAATACGACTTGCAACAATTGGCGCTAGAAGCAGGGTGCGCGAGCACATCCATAACCAATCCAAACACTTTCCAAAAAACCAGGCAGAAAAAAGAAATATAATGCATCATTCAAGAAAAACTCAGACAGAAGGGTCAGGACAAAACCGCCCGCATATTCACGAGGAGGTTCAGCCGCGGCCTCGTGAAAATCCGGCGATGGAGACTATTAGTCTTGAAGATATAGCCAACGATCCTGCTGCTACTACGAAGGCGATCACATTCTTACTAAGAACATAGAGAGATAGAGCTGAAAAAGAATTGGCTAAATTGAAAATTCAGGAGGAAGATGATCGACGTTCACAAACTTTAGACAGCGAACAGGTAAAAAGGAAAGCCGCCCAGAAGCGGGAGGAAAATGAAGCAAAAACCTTGTCGACGACCAACCGCAAGGGTGCAGACGGTCAGCATTTGAACGATTAAGGGTGGTGGCGAAAGAACGGTTTGGCGATCATAGGAGACAGGATCCAGCGAAGGAACATTGGGCGAACACGATGCCCCATACAGTCCCTCATGATCAATCACACCGCGAAAGGCCACATATTCCAGAAAAATCCACTACAACTAAGTTGTCCATCCATCATCGACGGGCAAAGACCGCTTACACGGAAGGGGATCGTCTCCCATCACGAGCATGACCAACATGGTCTGGCGATGGAACCCGCCCGATGCTCGGTTACGTAAGTTCCGCGAGATTTGTAGAAACGCGAAGGCCATAGAAAGTTTGGCAGCCGATTTCGCCGCCACGAAAAGGGCCCTCGGCGGGCATAATGCATGTTCGCCATTTCGCCCGCGATTATGTCAGCAGATATACAGGAGAAGGTGGCGAAAAATCGGCCACCCATACCTTCATTTGATGTTGAATCAGATCCGCATGTCCATCTCAGTAAGTTTTCAGACTATATGATAGCAATGGGCGCCACGGATGCCACTCAATGTTGAACATTTCCCATGACGTTGGGGGACCGAGCACACAGATGGTTTTCAAACCTGCCCGCTGCTTCGATCATCTCCTTCACACAGTTAGGACAGAAGTTTCAGTCCCATTTCTCATCAATGTGTGCTCGCCCAGCGCCAAAACAACGATTGGCGCATTTTTCCCAGCTGAAAGGCGAGTCAGATAGGGCTTACGTAGAGAGGTTTGACAAATGCTTATACGACGGAGCTCCTGTCGAAGAGGATGCTAAAATCCTCACCGTGGTGGGTGGCTTGACGTTGAATTCAGATATGTGGAAAGCCATGCACCAAGATTGGCCGAACACATATGCTGACTTCCGAGAGCGAGCAGCCAAAATTATCTCTATGCAAGAGCTGCTCGCCCAATCACGTCTAGGACAGGAGGTTGCCACGAAAATAGTGGTCACTGGAAAGAAAACAACAAGTGAAGGGGGTTATAAGCCCCCAGGATCTTTTAAACCTTTTGAAGAAGGAGCAGAGGCGCATGTTTTCCGCAGTATTTTAGGTGTTTCAGCAGAGACAATGTACAGTCAGATTAAAGATCGAGATATGTTAGAAAAGCCCCGAAAAATCACGAAAGATAAAAGTCGTCTTAATGCTTCTAAGTTTTGTTCATATCACAAATATATCGGGCCTAATACCGAGGATTATCGTGATTTACTTCGTCAGTTGTGGAAATTATATGAAGAAGACCGCCTTACTCCATTCCTCAAAAAACCAGCGAGCAGAGATTCCCGAAGTGAAAAGTCGGGAAACCAAAGAGGAAAACATAAAGCAGATGAGTTATCGGATAGCGATCAAGAGGAGTTTCGCAAGAAACTGGATTTACCAAAGAAAGGAGCCCCTACAACGAGAACAGAGGTCGAGAGAGCCAAGAGATTAATATGATCTGCCCCGATTTTGGGCCAGTGGGTGGATGCAATCAGATCCCGACGTTGTCGAATAGACAGAAAAAGATGGAGATATGCGCCATGCAAAGCGTACACCAGGTGAATGTGGCGAGCACGTCGGCCAAAATACCACCATCTCACCAAATCATGTTTTCGGACAACGATCTCAACGGGATCATCACTCCCCACAATGATTCTCTTACCATTAGTGCTCGACTTTTGGGGTTGAAGGTACATCGACTCTTGGTGGACACCGGGGCATATGCGAACATTTTGTTCGTCAGCACTTTACGACTGATGGAGAAGCAAGTCGGTGATTTAAGCGGGTATGTCGAGCCGTGTGATCACACCATTATGGGTTTTGGGGATTCTATAACCCGGTCATATGGTATGATCAGGCTGGGAGTCGAGTTAGAGTCGACTAGTAATCCGGAGATTCGACGAACTAGAATGCTAGATTTTGTAATCGTCGATGCTCCGTCTACTTATAACGGGTTCCTAGGTCGCCCGTTTATTCAGGAATTCAAAGCTGGATGTTCAACTTATTACTATTGTGTTAAATTTCCAACGCTTGAAGGAACGGGCAGTGTTAAGGGCGATCAGAAAAAAGCTAGAGATTGCTTGTTATCATGCGCGCCGGAAAAGCAAACTATCATTGGCATGGTAGAACGATCAAGGGAAGTTGGAGAGGCAAGTTATCAGGCAAATACTTCACCCCAGGCGAGCACGTCTTTTGGGGCAAGCGAGCCTCCACAGGCGAGCATGCCTCATCAGGCGAGCATAAAACCTGGAACAACTACACAAGCTTCAGGTCCAATGTGTATAGACCCACCCGAGGGACGAACAGAACAAGAATTATCGGATTTAGAACCTCGTTTAGGTTTCGACCCCATGGAGGTCGAAGATGAACGTCTGGGATCAAACTTAGATCCCAGGTGGAAGCAAAAGAGAAGACGAGCAACACCTGTCGAACAGCTGGAGTCCATTATGGCCGACCCAGTTAGGCCAGATTTAGAAATTTTCATTGGTTCAGAACTCCCATAACCACTTCGAACCGAAATAATCTCATATCTTCGAGCAAATTTGGATGTGTTCGCTTGGTCACATGAGGACATGGTTGGTATTGATCCTAAGCATGCATGCCACCATCTCAACATCAACCCAACACAAGTCCCAATAATTCAGAAGCGGAGAAAATTTGGTCCGGAGAAGTACGCAGCTTTGGACGTCGAGGTCAAAAAACTGCTCGACAATAAGCTTATTCGGGAAGTCAAATGCCCAAGATGGCTGGCAAACCCTATGCTCGTCCAGAAGTCGAATGGAGCCTGGAGGTTATGCATCGATTTTACTGATCTAAATAAGGCGTGTCCCAAAGATAATTTTCCCTTACCACATATCGATTACTTGGTTGATAGTACTGCGGGACATGAGCCGATGACTTTTATGGGACGATTTCTTTGGGTATCATCAAATTTGCATCCCGATATCAAGAAAGTACTTCGTTTTGCAATAGGAAGAACATGTATTGTTGGAAACGTATACCGTTTGGGCTAAAGAATGCTGGAGCCACATATCAAAGGCTGGTGAATAAGATGTTCGACGAACATATTGGGCGGATGGTTGAAGTCTATATCGATGATATTGTGGTCAAAAGCAAGCATAAAGAAGACCATCTCACACATCTAGCCCAGACGTTTTATATCCTTCGCGAGTACAATATGAAGTTGAACCCGAAAAAGTGCAGTTTCGGGGTTCATTCGGGAAAATTTCTTGGACATATGGTCAGCCAACGAGGGATCGAGGAGAACCCATCAAAGATTCAAGCTATGCTCGACATGCAAGCACCTAGAAATGTAAAAGAGGTTCAAAAGCTAACTGGGCGTCTGGCTTCCGTGAATCGGTTTATCTCTCGCACCGGAGATAAGTGTAAGCCTTTCTTTGATGCATTAAAGAAGGGGAGATTCCAGTGGACAGAGCATTGCCAAAGTGTATTTGAGTAATTGAAACGCTATTTGGCAAATACTCAAACGTTGTCCAAGCCGGTTCCAGGCGAGCAACTTTACTTGTACCTAGCTGCTTCAGAACATGCGATCAGTGTTGTGCTCGTTCGGGCTGAGGGAACAACGCATTTGCCGGTTTATTATGTGAGCCAAGTACTCAAGGAAGCTGAAATTGGCATATGCACTAGTTATGAGTGTTCGCAAGTTGCGACCATATTTTTTCGATCATACCGTTGAAGTGCTAACTACTTTCCCATTACGACAAGTTCTTCACCGACCAGATACCTCGGGCCGGTTACTCAAATGGGCAGTGGAGTTAGGCAATTGTATTACGTTTATTTCGGACAAGAACTATGGTCGTGCAATGGCTAATTTCATGGTTGAGTTAACATATCCACAGTTTCCGATAAGGGTGTCAGTCAACCATGGCATATGTAAGGAGATGGTTCGTCTACAAGTTCGAGAGCGGGGGCAGGCGTGGTTCTCATCAGCCCGACCCGGCAAACTTTTACGACAGCTATTCGTTTCGATTTTCCAGCTACCAACAATGAAGCAGAATACGAAGCTTTGATTGTTGGGTTACAAATGGCTATGACAATGGGAATCCAAAAATTGATGATATACAGCGATTCCCAGATAATTGTATACCAAGTATTGGGCTGAAAGTACGTGGGGGCGGCGGATGATACAATACCAAAAGCTAGCGAAAGAAACTTGGCCGATTTCAACAAGTCTATATCGAGCAATTACCTCGATTAGATAATTCATTTGCTGATGCTTTGGCTCGATTGGCAATAGCAGAAGGAGTGACGAGCATGACGGATGTTGTGGTCATCACAACCTGCTCGCCCTCAGTTCCAAGAGTTGTGATCGCCCATACATCAGAAATACAAGAAACTTGGATGACCCCAATTTTAAATTACCTTCGACATGGTATTTTGCCCGAAAGTAAGGCACCAACTATGCGACTCAGATTACAAGCTGCTCGGTACACTATTATAGGCGAACATTTGTACAAAATAAGTTTTTCTCTTCCATTATTGAAGTGTTTCACTCCCGAAGAAGGTCATGTGGTTCTCGAGCAGATTCATGCGGGGGTATGTGGAAATCATACTGCGTGGATGTGTCTTCGCATATAAAACAATCGACAAAGGGTATTATTGGCCTGTCATGAAATATTTTTTACTTAAGAGTATTATGTGGTCCGATTTGGGAACGACTCACAAACAAAACATGCACGTGTAAAATAAATTGTAAATAAGATGGATTTGTTGACCCAGTTAAAAGAAATGACTACTACGGGGGGCATACCAAGCCGGGATGTGGTATTGCGAAGCTTTACATCGCATAATATTTGATACACCTTATGAAGATGAATCATTACGAGATGAAGATAATCTGGAGAGTTAGCATATGAGTGCTAGGGTTTCTTGATATGTGGATAATCACTTTGATTTTTCATTTCTCACCTCTCTCGAGGATTTTTGTGTGGGTGTCTTTTTTTCCGGGGAAAATTTATGAACCTTTTTTTCTTCTTTTTTTTCCTTCCTTTTATAAGACTTTGACAAGCATGATAATGGGTTGGCAAGCATGAGCTAGAGACTTCGGGTCATGCAAGAACTCACGTAATGCTGCCACGTTTTCAACTTCGTCTTCTTGGTTGATCTTGGAACTTACTTGCTTGTGAAGCACTCTTTTGGTCGCCCAAATTAATCTTTTACCGGTTGGACGCTTTGTTCGCCTTTAACCATGTCGGGTTTTTCTTTCGATCATTTGTCCTCTTCGAAAGTAATAATCGAGCCCTCGCGATGTTCGTCTTCGATATCCGAAAGTGTTCCGCATTCCGACCTTCGATACCCGAGGTCCGGCGGACATACCGATCCTCGAAGGATATCCGAGGTGTGAACATACCGACCCTCGTGATATCCGAGGTCTTGAACATATCGACCTCATGATATCCGAGGTCTTCGAACATACCTGACCCTCGGGATATCGAGGTGTGAACATACTAACCCTCTGGATATCTGAGGTGTGAACATACTGACCCTCAGGATATCTGAGGTCTTCGAACATACTGACCCTCAGGATATCTGAGGCGCGAACATACTGACCCTCAGGATATCTGAGGTCTTCCAAGATTTTCTGAGTATTCTGGCCGCCTGAGTCCTCAGATTTGCTCATGGCCTTTCGACTTAGCTCATCCGATTATTTTTTCCCGACCGAGTGGCAAATACTTGTCCATTGGGCATGTAATATTTAAATAATACACGTGTCGCTCTTACGTGTTCGATTAAGCCTGAGTTACTATATCGAACACAACATGGCCCACACTAAAAAAGGATTCATTTGTTTATGCTCGCTCATGTCATAAATGTCAAATATATGCCCCACTTATTCATAGCCCCCCTGAAGAACTAGTGTCTATATACAACCCGTGGCCATTTGCTATGTGGGGGATCGATTTGATTGGCCCATTTCCTACGGGCACATCGGGGGTGAAATTTGATGTGGTCGCTGTTGATTATTACACTAAATGGGCAGAGGCTGAAGCCATTGTAAAGGCCACCGAACAAGAATGTGGAATTTCATTTGGAAAAATATCATTTGTTATTTTGGACTCCCTCAGTCATTAGTGACGGATAACGGAAAATAGTTCGATGGAAGTGAGTTTCGACAGAATTGTGCTCGTTGGGGAATAAATAAACATTATTCTACTCCATATTATCCCAAGTCAAATGGACAGGTTGAAGCAGTTAATAAAATTATCAAGCATACCCTCAAGGCTAAACTTGATAATTCCAAGGGGGAGGATGGGCTGAAGAGTTGCCAGAAATCTTGTGGGCATATCGTACTACCTTGTAACATCGGCACAGAGAAACCCCTTTGTCATGGCATTCAAGAAGACGAGGTCATTATATCAGAGATGGAAATTCCGAGCCACCGGACTATATGCTTCGGCGAACACACCAACGATCAAGCACTTGCTTTAAGTACGGATCTATTGGAGGAAAGACGATTAGAGACCGATTTCAAGAATGCTATATACAAGCAAAGGTCAGAGAAGTTTTATAATTCCAAAGTTCGTACTCGCAGGTTTAAAATTGGCCAGCTCGTTTTAAGGCGAGCAAATGGGGTATCAGGTGTTGTGTTCGGCCGAACCTGGGAAGGACCATTCCGGGTGTCGGAGCTTTTGTCGAATGGGGCGTATGATTTGGAAAATTTAAGTGGAGTCCCATTGTCTTATTCGTGGAACGTATCGAATTTGAAAAAATATTATCAGTAAGAAGCTTGAGTGCGAGCTTATGTTCGTCTGCGATCAAAGTTAATCTAAGCGGCCAGTCGTGAATGTTCATTTGGAAAGAGCGTGAATGCTCATTTAGGACGAACACAACTATCAAGAGAAACCGAACAAGAGAGCTGAATCCTATCGGCAGAAGGTTTTTCATCTTTATCAGGTTTTGAGATTGCATGTCATTTCCCCGATAAAGATAAGTGGCAACCTAGTGGGGTACGTGTCATTTTCTTAATCTAAAGTGGCAATAGCCGTAGCAGATGTCAATTTGGGGTTATAACTTGTGGGGGCCACCATCGACTAGTTGTACCAGCTCATGCTGGTTACGTTTCTATAAATAGGCCTGTTGAGAGCCAGAAAAAGACATGAAGAGAGAGAGAGAATTTGGAAAAAGATTTTTCATGTTGAGGGAAATAACTTTCGGTGGAGTTGGCCGGTTTGTTATGCCTCCAGACGTAACTTATAACGCCGGTTTCAGCAGTCCCCACGCTGACCCAGTCAGATGCTTTGGTGTTTGCTCTTGCACGAGCCGAAATCCTCGTGATCCCAAATTTTAAAAGCAGAAAGACATTGGTCTCAATTTGGAAAAACCAATCCAAATTGGGAGAAGTATTCTCTTCGGGGCTGGAAGTATATTTCGCAAGCACGCATGGGTGCTTGCGACGAGCACAAGTGGCTCGGCAGAGTTATGGTTGCCACATCACATTCTTTATTGCTTATGCAAGAGAAAATCGTAAGTCCCTTCAAGATCCCTAAAATCTCCTCCCAGGGAGAGGGACGCCGAGCCACAAGGCGCTGGGTGGTGTGGATGTGGATACCGAGCATCCCTCGGGTGCCCTGACAAGTAATTTGACGCGCTGAAGGGGGATAGAATGGTGCGAAAGCAGAGGTATATGCTCAAGATCAGAGATATACGGAAGAAGTTTTTTTCGCTTATACGCTCACGTCCGCCGCAACCGCAGATAATCACAACTTGTCCAGAGTGGGCGAGCCCCGATGTTATGGGCCGCTCTTGAGCATATTATTTGAAGAAGAGTAGACAGGCTGACCCATCTCATACTTGTCAACATCAATTCCACAGACGAGATGAGGTCAGCACATGTCTATTTCAGGACAAGGTTTTGAGTCCAACAAAACAATAGTCCGATATGTATAGCTATGTGTAATAGAGATAGTCTTTTCCAAATGTAAAAAGTTGTAATAGTATAGCAACGTGTTGCAAAGCGTTTCTTGTTTGTTAGATTTTTCTAGTTAAAGCCTATGAATGGTCGCAGACCTAAGCCGGATTTTACCGAACAAAAAATGAACGAAAGCAGAACCTAATGTTAGCCCCATCGATTAAAACAAATTATACTTACAGATGCCCACAACAAAGCGAGCAATGGGTACGGGGTCGCAGCTAAATAAGACGGCCCGAGCAGAATAGTGATCACAATGTTGGGGAATGAGTTGCATAGATCTATTCGGGGTGAATATTTAAATACAAATTTAATTCATTAATTATTACTAGCATGAATTAATCCTATATTAATTCAAATAATAATTGCAACAACATATCATGCATATAAAAGCCACGTAAAACCCACGCATGCGGAATCTACGGGTTTACGTGAACGCATTCTCGGGATGGCGGTGACTTCGCCTGGACGGACTAACCAAAAGGACTTCCCAAGTATTCCTTTAGCCTTTCGCCAACAATCCCAAGAGAAGGATACTCGCGAACAATTAACAAAAGGGAAAAATAAACTTTGTTGCACCAACGATGTGGATTTGCTAATATTTCCAAAGACATGGAATTGTACTTGGGAATGAACTAATCATCCCCTATTTATAGGATAGGAGTGAGTACACTAAATTTTGTGAATTTTTCAATGTGGGATAAGACTTTTCTTGGTCACTAAGAAATCTTGAATATATCCCATATATTCTCTTTCCCATAATTAAAGTATTCCACAAAAATCCACCTCCTCTATTATGGAGAATTTTCGAAAAATCTAAGGTGCAAGAATCCAAGATTTGGATCTTCTTGAATTTATGAGATATTCTTGTATTTCAAGAAATACATATCTTCCATAATATCTTTTCAAGAAAATCTTTTTCTTGCTCTCTATTTTCAAAAAATTTTGAAAATCTCTTAATGAATAACCAGTGGGAGATTTCTTGAATTTAATGAGATAATCTTGTATTCCAAGAATACATATCTTCATTCCATAATGTTGTGTTCGATATAATAAATCGTAATTAATCGAACATCAAAAGAGTGACACGTGTAATGTTTGAATATAATCATGCCGGTGGATGAGTTACTTTTTGTTCGCTAACCGATCGTAATTGCTCGGCCACCCCTAGAACAAAAACATAACCAGTCAAGATGTTCGAACTCAAATCCTCAAGAACTGTCTTAAAAGCTTAATTTAACGTAAAGTCCAACCGAACAAAAGATTAATTTCGACGATTGACGACGCGTTTGCTCAAGATCAATCTAGAAGATGAAGAAAACGGCAACACCAATCGAGTTCTTTGATGATCCAAAGAATCCAAAGACATGCTTTACCAAACCAAATTTCATGCTTGATTTAAGCATCACGATAAATGGAAGAAAAAAAAGAAGAAAGGGGTTGGTCCATAAAATAATCCCGTAAAAGATAGCCTACAAAAATCCAGGAGAGGTGAGGAATAGAAAAAATCGAGTGTTCATCCACATATATGAAAAACCCTAGAACTCATTCGTTAACTCAGACGATTCATCTTCGTAAGATGTATCAAGAACTCGACGTAAAAGCTCATAATACTATATTCTCGCTTGGTATGCCCCGAGTAGTCATATATTATTTAACCGGGTCAACAAATTCATCTTATTTATCGCTCATTTTACACGTATATGTTTTGTTTGTGAGTTGTAATTAAATTAGCCACATAATATTCATCAACCAAACGACTCATGATAATTGGGCGCTAGAAGGAGGGGGTGAATCTTGAATCCAGATCAAAAAACCAACCCATACACAAACCCCTAGTTAGCCGAGGCAAAAAAGAAATATAATGCCTCAATCTAGGAACACCCAAACGGAGAGAGGTCGGAACAAAGTTTAATTATATGACCGAAAAAGAGGCCCAATACGTCTTCATAAAGATCAGGCAAAGGGAAACTATTAATCTTGAGGATATAGCCAATAATCCGGCCACTACTAAAGCAATCACTTTTTGCTACGAGTACGTAAAAAGAGAGGGCGTAAAAAGAATTACGGGCGGAAGCTCAAAAGCGGAAGAGCAACACTCACATACACCCGATAAAGAAGCAAGCTAAAAGAAAATCGCAAAGCGGACTAGTAAAAAGCCGATGATATGTTTGATGACTCTAACAACTTCGGGCGGTCTAGACCATCGGGCGTTTTGACGCTTGAGGCTCTCCGCCAAAGACCGAATCGGCAATAATAAAGCGACAGATCCGGTGAAAGAGACATCCAATGCAGGTGCCCGCAAGATTCAGATCTTCAAAAGCATCCGACAATCAACAAATATCGGCGGGAACAAAGTTGTCTATCCATCACCGATTGGGTAGTCAAGGACAAACTTGGAGAGGGGATCGCCCATCACGCAGCATGATCCACGAGATCCTCATGATGGGAAACAAATTTCAATCTAAGTCTATCGGGCCCCATGAAATTTGCGTAAATGCAAAAAGCCATCGTGGAATTACAAGCCGATCCGCCGCTGACTAAGAGCTACCCTCGAATCTAGCATCAGACTTTTGTTCGCCATTATCTCCAAATGGATTATGGCATAGGTCAAGTCCAAGAGAAAGTCGCAAAGACCACCACCAATTCCTATTTTCGACGCCGAAGCCGGATCCTCATGTCCATCTCAAAGAATTTTCAGACTTTATGATCGCGATGGGGCTACAGACGCGACGCTTAAAGGCCGATCATTCCCCATGACTTTGGGTGATCGAGCACATAGGTGGTTTACCACTTTACCCGCTGCAGATCCATCACATCTTTTCGCACAAGGGGACGGCAATTTTTGTCCCATTTTCGTCCATGTGTGTTTCGCCGCTACCAAACAAAAGGTTGGTGCATTTTTCCCAATTAAAAGGTGAGTCCGACGATCATACATAGAAAGATTTGATAAATGTTTATATGATGGAGCCCCAATTGAAGAGGATGCTAAGATCCTCGCGGTGGTCGGAGGCCCGACTTTTAAATAAAGATATGTGGAAGGCCATGCATCAAGATTGGCGAACTCGTACTCGAGTTTTAGAATGCGGCGGCTAAAATTATAGCCATGCAAGATTTGCTCGCGACAATCACAATTGAGACAGAGCCTATCGTTAGGAAAGCTTTTGAAAAGAAAAACAATGAATGGGGGGCACAGATCCCCAAACCTCTTTCAAACCTTTTGAACAAAAAAGCGTAAGCGTAAAATGCCCCCAAGTCTTTTGCTTTTGGCAGAAAACTATCTTTAATCAAATCAAAGATCGTGACATGTTGGAAAAAAGCAAGAAGAATTGTAATGGATAAGTTGCGTCGACTAACGCTTCCAAATACCGTGAATTATCATGAGTACATCGGCATAATACGTAAAAATTGTCGCGATTTGTTCGCCAACTTTGGAAGCTATATGAAGAAAATCGCTTTCCGGTTCTTAGAAAAGCCAAATAGGTGATTTGAGCGTAAAGGATGGAAGAAGAAGGGGAAAGCGAAAGGTCGAACAAACATTTGACAAATGATCCCCAAGAATCACGAAAGAGATCTGAAACGACCAAAAGAGGCCTCTCCCGTGGGAAGAGGTCGAGAAAGTCAAGAAATCCAAATGATTCGCCCCGAATATGGTCCCGTGGGTGGATGTTACTGTGCACCAACGTTATCTAACAGACGTAAAAAGATGGAGATGCGTGCATGCGTAACATCCATCGTAAAAGGTGGCGAGCACATCATCCGGTTCCCCACCTACACACCAAATCATTTTTCTGGAGGACGATCTCGACGGATTATAACTCCCCATAACGACTTCTTTAACCATCGATGCTCTCCCTCGATTGAAGGTACATCGCCTCTTAGTTGATCTTACCGGGCTTATGCAAACATTTTGTTCGTTAATACCTTCGCCAGATGGAAAAACAAGTTGGGGATTTGGAGCTTATATTGAACCATGTAATCATACTATAATGGGTTTTGGGGAATCAGAATGGCACCCTATGGTATGATTAGGTTAGAGTCGAGCTAGAATCAACTTTGAATGGGACATTAGATTTAACTAGAATGTTAGATTTTGTAATCGTCGATGTTCACTTCCACTTATAACGGGTTTCTAGGTCGCCTGCTTATTCAGAATTCAAAGCGGCTGCATTCACGACATTCTTGTGTGTTAAATTTCCGACACAAGATGGAACGGGAGTGTAAAAGCGAGATCAAAAGAAGGCTCGAGATTGTTTGCTATATCGTATGCGCACGGAAAAAGACAAAGTATCGTCAATATGATGGAGCTAACACGAGATTGATAAGCCTAGCCACGAAAGCAAATATCTCACCAAAGATCTTCCGATTTAACATAAGTTCGACGAGCACATAACCATTCGCCATGAAAGCATGGAAATTTAACATAAACTTCGGGAGTAAAGTAACGCCGAATCGTCCTAACTCCACCGCCCATTTTAACCGCCCAAGTATCCGGTCGGTGGAGGACTTGGCGAATGGAAACGCAATAATACCTCAACCGAGTGGTCGAAAAAATATGGTCGCAATTTTCGCACACTCATTACTACAGATGCTAATTTTTTCCAACGGAGGATAATGGAGCCTTCTTTTTAGCACTTGGCTAACATAATAAACGGGTAAATGTGTTGCTTTCTTCGCTCAGATGAAGCACAAAGATCGATCGTGATGTCGGGGATGCAAAGAAGATTAATAGAGTTGTTCGCCCGATAAAGCTTAGATAAAGGTTCGAGTATCCGCAAGGTATTGCTTTTAATGATTCAAATGCATTCCGCAATGCTCGGTCCATCGAAATTTCCCTTCTTTAATGCATCAAAGAAAGGTTTACATTTGTCCCCATTTCGTGATATAAACCGCTTACGGAAGCTAATCGTCCAGGGTTAACTTTTGGACCTCTTTCACATTTCCGGGGCTTGTATATCGAGCATTGCTTGAATCTTTGATGGGTTTGCATCAATCCCCGCTGACTAACCATATGTCCGAGGAATTTTCTGAATGAATCCCAAAACGCATTTCTTGGGATTTAACTTCATATTATACTTCCTCAATATATCAATCGTTTGTGCGAGGTGGGTGATGTGGTCTTCCTTATGTTCGCTTCTTTACCACAATATCATCGATATATACCTCGATTGTTCTACCGATGTGTTCGCTTTAACATCTTGTTCACCAAACGTTGATACGCTGTCTCAAGATTCTTTAATCCGAATGGCATGCGTTGCCAACAAAGACATGTTCTTTTCACTGCGAACGTCAGATTCTTTTGATCGTCCGGATGCATTGGTATTTGGTGATAACCAAATAACGATCCATAAATGTCATGAGTTCATGGCCCGCCGGTTATCAACCAAATAATCAATGTGGGGCATCGGAAAATTATCTTTTGGACATGCCTTATTCAAATCGCTGAAATCGATATACGATCTCCAAGATCCATTTGGTTTGCTAACTAGCACAGGTTCGCAAGCCATCTTGGGTATTTTACCTCCTGATCGCTTTTTGTTGTCGAAAGTTTTTTGATTTCGCTTATTCATCGCCCGATATTTTTCCGGACTAAATTTTCTACATTTTTGGACAATCGAGCTTGTATTGATCAAGATTGAGGGAGTAAGGGCATGCTCGGATCTATTCCAACCATGTCCTCGTGTGACCAAGTTTAACACATCTAAATTTGCTTGAAGGAAAGTAATTATTTCGCTCGGATTGGTTCGTAATTCTGAACCAACTAACACTTCTAACTCAGTCCGTTCGGGTCGACATCGATTGGTTCCAATTGCTCAACAGAGTCGCCGCTTTTTTTTTTGCTTCCACCGAGGTCTTGAAACGGATCCGGGGCTCATCATCAACCTCCATGGGTTCAAAACCTATGCGAGGCTCTAGGTCCGATTGTTCGCTCTACCGATCAATATTCATTTGATCTAGGAGATCGGGAAATTAGTTGTCTCCGGTTTATGTTCGTGCCTTCGGTGCTCGCCTCTATCGAATGGTTATGCTCGCTTAACTTATGTTCGCGGAAGATCTTTTTAAGTGAGATATTTGTCACCGGCCAGCTTATCAATCTCCCGTGTTCTTTCCATCATATTCGACGATATACTTTTGTCTTTTCCGCACGCACGATAGCAAACAATCTCGAGCCTTCTTTTGATCTCCTTTACACTCCCTTGCTCCATCTTCAGGTCGGAAATTTAACACAATAGTAATACGCGGAACAGCGCCTTTAATTTCTAATAAACGGGCGACCTAGAAACCCGCTATGTTGGATTGAACATCGACGATTACAAAATCTAACATTCTAGTTCGTCTAATGTCCGGATTCAAAGTTGATTCTAGCTCGATTTCTAACCTAATCATACCATAGGGTCGGGTTCTGATTCCCCAAAACCCATTATAGTATGATTACATGGTTCAATATAACCGCCAAATCCCCAACTTGTTTTTCCATCCGCGCGGGGGTATTAACTAACAAAATGTTTGCATAAGCCCCAAGATCAACTAAGAGGCGATGTACCTTCAATCCAAGGAGACGAGCAATCGATGGTTAAGGAGTCGTTATGGGAGTTATAATCCCGCCGAGATCGCCCTCCGAGAAAATGATTTGGTGTAAAGGTGGGGAACCGGATGATGTGCTCGCCACCTTTTTACGATGGATGTTCTGCATGGCACGATCTCCATCTTTTTACGCCTGTTAGATAACGTTGGTGCTGGTAACATCCACCCACGCTGGACCATATTCGGTGATTTAACGGACTAGAGCCTCGTGATAGGTTTTGAACCCATGGAGGTTGATGATGAGCCCGGAGGATCCATTCAAGACCCTCGGTGGAAGCAAAAAAAAAAGCAAAGCGACTCTCGTTGAAAGCAATTGGAACCAATCAAGATTATCGACGAATTCAATGCACTGAAGTTAGAAGTGTTCGTTGGTTCGTAATTACCCGAACCAATCCGAACGTAAATAATTACTTTCCTTCAAGCAAATTTAGATGTGTTCGCATGGTCACACGAGGACATGGTGGAATAGATCCGAGCATGCCCGCCACTCCCTCAATCTTGATCCAATACAAGCTCCAGCTTGTCCAAAAAACGTAGAAAAATTTAGTCCGGAAAAATACGCGCATGATGAATAGCGAAATCAAAAAGTTCGCCGACAACAAATCGATCATCGAGAGGTAAAATACCCAAGATGGCTTCGAACCTCAGACTGCTCGCAGAAACCAAATGGATCTTGGAGACGTGGTATCGATTTCACCGATTTGAATAAGGCATGTCCAAAAGATAATTTTCCGATGCCCCACATTGATTATTTGGTTGATAACACGGCGGGCCATGAACTCATGACATTTATGGATGCGTCATTTGGTTATCACCAAATACCAATGCATCCGGACGATCAAAAGAATACAAAGATTCGCGCATGAAAAGAATATGTACGTTGGTAACGCATGCCATTCGGATTAAAGAATGCCGAGCAACGATCAACGCCAGGAACAAGATGTTCGATTTAACACATCGGCCGAATAATCGAGGTATATATCGATGATATTGGGTAAAGAGCTTAACATAAGGAAGACCACATCACCCACCTCGCAGACAAACGATTGATATATTGAGGAAGTATAATATGAAGTTAAATCCCAAGAAATGCGGTTTTGGGATTCATTCAGAAAATTCCTGACATATGGTTAGTCAATCGGGGATTGATGCAAACCCATCAAAGATTCAAGCAATGCTCGATATGCAAGCCCCCTTAAATGTGAAAGAGGTCCAAAAGTTAACCGGACGATTAGCCGTAAAGCCGGTTTATATCACTTAAATGGGGACAAATGTAAACCTTTCTTTGATGCATTAAAGAAGGGAAATTTCAATGGACCGAGCATTGCTGAATGCATTTGAATCATTAAGCAATACCTTGGAGATATCAGACACTCGTCAGTTCCTATCAGGCGAACAACTCTATTTGTATCTTGCTGCATCTGAACATGCGATCAGTGCTGTGCTCGTACGGGCAGAAGAGACAACACATTTACCCATTTATTATGTTAGCCAAGTGCTAAAAGAAGCCGAGCTCCGGTATCCTCCGTTGGAAAAATTAGCATACGCTCAGAATGAAAGTGTAAAAATTGCGACCATATTTTTTCGACCACTCAGTTGAGGTATTGACTGCGTTTCCATTGCGCCAAGTCCTCCACCGACCAGATACTTCGGGCAGATTGCTCAAATGGGCGGTGGAGTTAGGACAGTTCGGCATTACTTTCGCTCCACGAACAGCAATGAAGGGCCAAGCTATGGCCGATTTCATGGTTGAGTTGACATATCCACAAATTCCTGACGAAATTGTCGATCAACCATGGCACATGTATGTTGATGGATCATCAACAAGTTCAAGAGCCGGAGCAGGCGTAGTTCTCATCAGCCCAACTAGGCAAACGTTTACAACAGCCATTCGATTTGATTTTCCAGCTACAAATAATGAGGCTGAATATGAAGCTTTGATCGCTGGACTACAGATGGCAATGACAATGGGAATTCAGAGGCTGATGATCTATAGCGATTCTCAGGTAATCGTTTATCAAGTAACAGGCGAGTATGAGGCCCGAGGCGAACAAATGGCACAATATCAACAACTAGCAAAAGAGTTGCTCGAGCATTTTGACCAAGTTTTCATTGAACAATTACCACGATTGGGTAATTCGTTCGCCGATGCTTTTGGCACGCCCGGCAACGAAGAAGGAGGATTTAACACAACAAACATTGTGATCGTCACAACCTTTATACGCCTTCGATTCCTGTGATTGCGATCGCACGTAATGTCGAACAAGAAACTGGATGACTCCAATAATGAGTTATTTACAAAAAGGGACTTCTCCCCGAAAAATAAAGCACAAGCTACTCGCCTGTGTTCTGATCGCCGATCGATATATTATTATAGACGAGCATTTGTACAAAAAGAAGTTTTCTCACTTCCACTTTTGAAGTAGGTTACTCCTCGAAGAGGACAGTACTTCGCAACAAATCCATGATGGAATATGCGGAAATCATATGGTGGGCTCGCCCCGCACATAAAATAATCAGTAAGGTTATTATTGGCCAACCCTTAGAAAGGATTCGCTGTATATGCTCGCATGTTACGTTATTGCTGTACATGCTCCACTCATTCATAGCCCACCAAGAATTAGTATCGGGTTTATAGTCCGTGGCCATTTGCTAAATGGGGGATCGATTTGATCGGCCCATTTCCTACCGCACATCGGGGAGTTAGATATGTTGTGGTAGCCGCTTGATTATTATACTAAATGGGCGAAGCGAGGCAATTGTTAAAATCACCGAACAAAGGATGTGGAACTTTGTTTGGAAAAACATCATCTGTCGATTTGGGCTTCCCCAATCATTGGTCACGGATAACGGCAAACAATTCGATGGAAGTGAATTTAGACAAAATTGTGCTCATTTGGGGATAAAAAGCACTACTCAACTCCGTATTATCCCCAAATCAAATGGTCAAGTCGGCCGTCAATAAAATTATCAAGCATACCCTCAAATTTAGACTTGATAATTCCAAGGGGGGAGGACGGGTCAAGAATTGCGAAAATATTGTGGGCTTACCGAACAACTTTCGTAACATCAACGCAGAGACCCTTTTGCTTTTAGCATTTGGTGCGGAGGTCATTATACCGCAGAATCAAAGTTCCAAGTCATCGAACAATGACTTTGGAGAGCATATTAATGACCCGGCCGCATTCTAAATTGAGACTGTTGGAAGAAAAGAAGGACGGAGGTCGATTTCAAGAATGCTATGTACAAAAAGAGATCGAGAAGTTTTATAATTCCAAAGTCCGAATGCTTGAGTTCAATGTGGGCGATTTGGTTTTAAAGCGATCGATGGGGGTACCCAAAGATGGTGTGTTCGGTCGAGCATGGGAAGGTCCTTTCAGAGTCACGAGCGTTTACCAAACGGGGCATATGACTTGGAGGACCCGAATGGAGTCCCATTGTCTTACTCGTGGAACGCGTCAAATTTGAAAAAAAATATTATCAATAAAAGGCGAGCATATTGTTGACCGAACACAATCAACCATCCGGGTTCAAAAACGAGTAAGATGATTATAAAAGAAGAATATATTATTTTCGATACTTATCTTCAAGAAAAATCTTTGGACAAAGACTATTGATGTATAAAGAAGACATGTCACAACGAGTTGTCAATAAGATACGATGTCGGGCGAGTTGACAAGTGGTGGCGACCATGCAGGATAAGTTAATTTTTTTGAGCAAAGAGTCATCAAAAAAAGTAACAGATGTCAAAAGCCGAGAGAAAAATAAGAGAGCTAGCACCGATTATCTATGCCAAAGACTAGGTTGGGCGGTTCTATAAATAAAGGGCATACTTATACTTAAGAAAAGCAGAAAAAAGAAAGAAAAAAGATGAAAAGAAAAAAGGAAAAATATGCGATTCTCGAAGGAAGACGGTTTAGTATGCCCCCAGACGTAGAAGAATCGGCTCTCGATTCAAATAGCCAATTAGTGAATTGAGCATCTGTCCGGAGGATCGAGCTTTTTACCTTCACCGTTGCGAAAGCACGAGGTTGAAGCCCGTTCCGGACTCAAGATGCTCGGAAGAGTCATGGTTGCCACTCCATCGTTACTTCTTTGTTTACCTTGCAATAATAAGCCATGAGTCCCCTATGAATCCCCAAAATCTCCTCCGAAGGGAGGGATGTCATAGAGTCCACCTAAAATAAGATCTTGATCTTGATGCTCGGCATCTACTTGGAGGGGAATGAATGGTGAAATAAAGTTTTGCTCAAGACTTATTTTATACGAAAGGCGAATGCGCGCCATTACTCTTCGCACATGACCAAGATAACCACAACTTGTCGGGAGGGACAAAAGTTTATCTTCTTCTTTGCTGAAAGCATGTTACAAAAAGAAGAAAGGGTAGACGACTGATGTACCCACATCCTTGTCAACATCAATTCCATGGACAAGGTGAGGCCGGTTAGGTCTACTCAAGATGATTTAAATTCAAAACCCCGTCCGATAACAATAGTTGTGTAATAGATAGTCTTGACTATGAGCGATGTAATAGAATACAAAGTGTTGCAAAAGAAAAAAAGAATGATATATGTACTTTTGTTCGCTAAAGATTTTCTAGTAAAGCCTATTTGAGGTCGCACCTAGTTCGGACGACTTAACAAAGATTTAACGAGCCAGTCTATGTTCACCGATTTAGCGAATTCAGATTCGATTCCCGACAAAAAAACGAGTAATGGGTACGCTGCCTTTGAAATGATAAGCCGACTAGTACTTACAGATACCCAGAAGACGCGGCGGGTGACGAAATACGTGGTCGCAGTTAAATAAGACACGTCGAAAATGAAGTGATCGCACCTAAATAAAGCATTTATCGCGACCAAGAAAAGGGGGTTCATAAAGTAACCCATCCGGGTCGCACTCTAAATAAGACGATCAACCGATTGCAACGTCAATAAGACAATCAAAACCGAAAGAAGTCGGGGAGCGGGCAAAGCAAAACCCAATGTTGAATTCATTCGTAAGAAAAGAGGCAAAAAACCGGAAAGCAATAAAGTGAACGAAAAGTAACAAAGAAAATATCGCGGCAACACAAGTATCAACGTTCATCCTCAACAAAAGCGGGGTTAGGAAACAATTCAATATGAAATTCATTTGTTCAATTGACTAAATATTCTGGACAAAAGAAGAAGTATCAACAAGAAACAGCTAAAGATATATTGTTCGAATTAAAAAGTGAAGAAGACAAAAAATTACACAAGTCTTGCAAAGAAAAAAAACAAAAAACATCAAGGCATAAAGTCAAAATTAGGGGTAGATGGAAGAGAAATGTCGAACACATTATGTTCGGGTCCCTCAACAGCTTCGCGGATGTCGGGCATCGATGCTTTTCGCAGGAGGCGACTTTGCTCGATTCTGGGAGGTTCTTCGTCGTCTCGCACTTGATTGATCCCGAGATCCAAGATGAAGATTTTGATCGGCAACCTCTCAGTAGTAATAATGTCCGAAGTTCTCCATCTTCATCCGGAATTGATCGTCAATTTTGATCCCTTCAGAAGAACGGAAAAGTCACACAGCACCATTCAAATCGACATTGGGAGGTTGCGATCCTGGAGGGTTATCAACTGTGCAATCACGAAAGTCGGATATGAGGGGGCAATTTGCTCATTGTTGAGTGTGTGGCTAACAGATCGAATAAAGATCGACAAAAAGCGCAAATATCTGAGAAATTAGACATGGAGTCAATGTGTTCGCCGTCATGCGCTTAGAGTTTTCAAAGGCCCTAAACGAGTGTTAGTCTCTTCAAAGAACGATGAAGCCGGTTGGCCAAGTTAAATCCTCTCACTTTCCATTTTTTCAACACCGGCCGAAAGTTTCTGGCTTCAAGATTCATTCTTCTTGAGCCCTTCAGATATTGATCACCTCCTCGAGGCCGATTGATTGCCTCTCTTGTGTGACGAGCATCCTCTTGAGCTAAGCGGAGCATCCTCTTGAAATCAAGTAGCATCCTCTCCTGAGGCTACCAGCCAAATTTGTAAAAACAGTTTGATCTGAGCGATTTCAGTTCATCTGGACCTGTTGATTTCGATCACTTTGTCTTGAAGTTCCTAATCAAAGCCAAATAATTGGCTTGGATGTTAGCGTGGTGAGCATATGCTTTCTCAAGAAGCGACCAAAAGACCTGGCTTCACACCAAATTTAAACGCATAGTTTCCAGGGGGTGGGACCCGGTCAGAGACTCCTCCAGATCGATAGTCACGCTCGAGCGAGTCCGACAAGCTTTTTTTGAATATGTATCCGCACGCTCGAACTTGCGAACTTTCGGCGAAAGCAAAAGTAATTCTTTAGTTTCTGCATCAAGGGCGATAACCTCCGCTTCAACCCATGATACACATATTTGACTAAGTGAGAATAGAGATATCGTCCGAGAAACCAAAAGGTCACAGAGCGAGCAAAATGTACACCCACGCTGAGCCGGGATCCCATCCTGTGAATGACTTATCTTCGAGAGATCGAGTTCTGAGTCTATGGAGTCCAAGATCGAGGTCCAAACCGGAGGAGGAGAAGATAACTTAACTTCCATTTCGACTAATCTGCGAAATGGGACCAACAATAAGCGCCATTTCGATCGCCTCGACGGTAGGGTCCGAGTCGACTGGACCAAGATCGGTCTTGTTTGAGTTCTTTCGGTTGGCCCTCGCTCGTCAGCCCTTGTTCGCTCGGGCCCTGTTCGCTTGGCCCCTGTTCGCCGATCTCCACCCTTGGTCTTTTCGGTGGTGGAGTTTGTTCGCCAGCCCCATGCTCAGCCGAACGGGAGCCCCTCTGTGCTCGACTTGATTCTCCAGGACCGGATGAGGGTCGTTTGGCCCCGCCCTTCCTCTCTGCCTGCGAGCTTTCGCTTCAAATTTTGAATCCTGAAACAAGTTCATGTGGCCTTTTTTTCGAGCCATCTCGGTGTGTTCAGGCGCACTCGGCGATGGTCACAAAGTGGAAAAGCTATAGATAAAGCGAAATCAGAATCAACGAGTGACAGCGAACAAAAAGACACAAGACTTGTACAAAAACAAAAGATAATCCTTACCGGAAGGATCAACAGCAACAAGATGGTGAGGAGGCACGAACAAACCTCCTTTCTTTCTTTTGTTGGCGGTGTTCAAAGTTATCACGGATCTTTTCGAACGGGTTCTAGATCGATCGCCAAACGCCTTTAAATAAGCCGTCGTTGTCTCCTTATCCGTCAGGTACCGAATCCCGAAATAAAAAAGTGAGTTAAAATCGGTTCAAATTGAAGAATGAAAGTTACGAATCACTTACTTGTGAGACTCCCAAGTCGGTGGGATATCCAAACGAGCATTCGCTCGCTTCGAGAGGCGAAGCTTTTCCAATCGCCCCAATAACCGAATTTCTCTTTCAAATACTAATTTTGTTTAAGACATCCTCGATAATTTTGCACTTGGCGTTAGCTTGCATAAACAACCACCCATGTTCGCCTCTGACGAGTCAAGTGCACTAACCGAGCAAGTTCACCGCCGAAGGATAATACCTTGGTTTCATTTTTGCCAAACAACGCAAAAAAAACTCATGACCATATGCCATCCATTCGGTTTGAGTTGTGTAATGGAGATATTCCATTCCACGAGCAAACGGGTAATTGCCGGATGGAGAGGAAATCAAGTCCAAATTTTCCATGGTGTCCAAATTACGGCAACACAACCCTCGGGGGTTGGTATTTCCGCTTCATCAGACCGGGTGCCCGAAAAAAGACATCCTGGGGGTTTCATAAATTTATCGCAAAATTGAAGCGAGCATATCTACATCAATTATGCTCGCCATTTTGCTCGCCGGGTACTCGTTCTCTACACTAATCCTATGAGGTTGTTAAGGCAAGCCAAAATTATAACGCAGCATTATACTCGCTTATATGTTGGACCTGTGAGGAACACCAACAGTATACCAAGTTCGAGTTTTGCCCACCATCTACACCTATGTTCGATTCACTAAATTTGCGATTAAAAAATTTCACCCTAAAGATTATTTCTATCTACATCAACATTATCAATAAAGCCATAGACCTAATTTGAATTTGGGGCGAAGAATTATAATCTTAATCGTCCGACGAATCATTACGGGGGTAAACCCTATCAGAACTGGGTTTGGGCTTTATCTGAGGAAGAAAAAGAACGGTAAAAAGGTTGCCGAAATTGCCAGCGGAATCCTTAATTGGAGGCATTTGCCTCCGATGTACTTTACATTATTACGGAGATTCTACTAATGGGGGAAGGCGAAGGGGAACTATAATGGTCGGATTGAACAGAGGAATTGAGCAAGAGGCCATGATTATAAAGTAGAAGAAGAACGCTAAGAAGCTATTCGAATGATTTTCTTCACGAACAATGAATCCTTCAGGAAACTTTCGAACGCGGAAGACGATAGAAAAAGTAGAGAGAGAAAGGAAAAATTTTTAAAGTGGAGAAATAAGATTTAAATAGACACCGGTATTAATTCAAGTTTCAAATAGCGAATTCAAGCGATGCCAAACATTGCCTAATCAGTTTTAAATAAAGGGCCCAATGTAGAATACAAAGGCGACCGGTTAGAGTGGTATTGTTGTGTTCGATATAATAAATCGAATTAATCGAACATCAAAGAGTGACACGTGTAATGTTTGAATATAATCATGCGGTGGATGAGTTACTTTTTGTTCGCTAACCGATCATAATTGCTTTACAAATTTTACCAAACAAACATAACCCGGTCAAGATGTTCGAACTCAAATCCTCAAGAACTGTCTTAAAGCGTATTTAACGTAAAAGTCAACCGAACAAAAGATTAATTCGACGATTGGCGACATTTGCTCAAAGATCAATCTAGAAGATGAAGTCGAAACGCGGCAACACCACCGGAGTTCTTGCATGATCCAAAGAATCCAAAGACATGCTTTACCAAACCAAAATTTCATGCTTGACGAAATCACGATAAATGGAAAAAAAAAGAAGAAGAAAGGGGTTGGTCCATAAAATAATCCCAGAAAGATAGCCTACAAAAATCCCCGGAGAGGTGAGGAATAGAAAAATCAGAGTGTTCATCCACATATATGAAAAACCCTAGAACTCATTCGTTAACACATATCGATTCATCTTCGTAAGATGATCAAGAAATCGTGTAAAGCTCATAATACTACATCCGGCTTGGTATGCCCCGAGAGTAGTCATATATTAATATTTGGGTCAACAAATTCATCTTATTTCTTCGTTCATTTACATTATATGTTTTGTTTGTGAGTTGTAATTAAATTAGCCACATAATATTCATCAACCGAAACGACTCGCGACACATAACAAAATTCAAATAAAATCTTTCTCCCTCTTTTATTCATAATTTTCGAATTTAATGAGGAAATATAAGCAACAATATTTATTTTATTTTAATCACCTTTTTTCGGTTATTGGGACTATATGTTGGGCTATTTTTCGGGGGCCTTTAGGAGAATTAAGATTGGACCTTCTAATGGATCTTGAATATCTAATATTGAGCCACAATATAATTCAAGCCCATAAATATTAATTAATCCCACTACATAATTAATATTGACTATCCATCTTAACCCATATTACGGTCAATATGGCTCCTGGTCATTATTTAAAAGTGTTTAAGATTATCTAGCCCATTAATTAATTCAAGCCACTGAAATAGCTTTCCATCAATTAATATCTTTTGTCCTTGGTCGAACGGTTCAACATTATTATCCATACCGGAAACAAATTCCACTTGCAAGATTTGGTATGATAAAACTTATGAACCTCCTGAAGGGGCAAATCAAGCAAGCGTGCTTGCACGCGATTCTTCTTATTATTAAATCTTAGCAATCACATGTGACCAATAATATTGCCCAAGATAAAATACGTATTGAATCTCTCTCCGATTCGCTACCCATGATAAGTCAAAGCAATAATTTACCGATCCCACGTGATTCTATTTCGAGGACGGAAGGTTAAGAAACAACGAACCAATCGAGGTCTAATTCTTCCATGTTGATTCTCAAGAATTTATCCTCCTCAGAGGTCCTATTCAAAGATCGGTCATGCACTAGTGTAATCTCTTGGTCAAGACAAACCAATCGAGCCTTACACCTCAACCTTTTCGCGATGGTTGTTCATTTCCATCTAGGTCGTGAATGGCGTACTTATAGTTACAAGGATGTTAATTTAATCTTCGTGATCGGGTATCACTAAATTAACTACTGATGTAACACGATTTAATTATTGAAACGAGTTATCAAAGTAAATATATATAACATTCAATCATATTTAAAGCATCAGTGATAAACAATTTATTTCAGTAAATAAGTCTGGAAATTCAGTTTCGATTATACAAAGTAAAAAGCATACTTTTCAGTATAATCCCCAACACACAACTAACATAAGTGATCACGAAAGAAAAAGAGGGTTACACATAAGTTAACCAATCTGGTCGCAGCTAAATAAGAAGACCAATCTGATTGCAACAAAATAAGATAATAAAAAACGAGACAAGTCAGGAAGGAACTTAGGTATTTTACCATGTTCGAATATCAGCAAGAGAAAAAGGGCATAAATCAGAAAACCAAGCAAACAAGATCCATGAAGGAGCAAAGTCAGTTATCCATAATCAACAAGTAAGAAATTGTACAAGTAGCAAAAGCAGCAAAAACAATAAAGTTGTTCAAAAGGAGAAGACAAAAAAGTACACTAAGGGGAAAAGCTAAGGAATAAATTCATGATTGGGGGTTGGCGGAAGTGACGGGCCGAGCACATCTTGCCTTGTCTGCTCTTCGGGAGCGACTCCCCCAGCACCGTCTTGCCTCGTCTGCATGCTGGTCAATATGTTCCGCTCGCCATCAAATGGACCACTTTGCTCGCCCTGCACCTGTTTGACCTCGTGCTCAGCTCGGTAGGTTTGGTCGGCTGAGCTCTCAACCTCCGCATTCGGACCATCTTCCTCATCCAGGATAGGATCATCAACCTCGATCCCATCGGGGAGGTTGGAGAAGTTGCATATGTCACTCAAATCGACAATTAGAAGATTGCGATCAGGAGGATTGTCGGCCAGATACTTCTCAAGGTGGACTTTGAGTGGAGTGATTTGATCGGCAGAAAGGGATGGTCTTGCAGAACGGAGGACATTCACAAAATCACATATGTAAGAAAATTTTGAGATAGAATCAACATACTCCTCGGTATATAACTTGGAATTTTCGTGACCCAGACGAGTGTTGGTCTCTTCAGCGGTGAGGAGTTGTTGGGCGAGCAGAGTTTTCTCGCATTCTACGACCTCAATGCCAGTTTTGAGCTTTTGGAGCTTAACGTTCAGCTCGTCCTGAACCTTCCTAATGCTGGCTACCTCTTCCCGATTGCAGTGTAGCTCCTCCCGAGCACCTTTGTAATTCCTCGAGCAAGCGCGCGGCTCTCTCTGGCTCGGGCGAAAGCATTTTTTTTTCATGCAAAGCGAGTTCTGTGGCCTGTGAACTTGTTCTGAAGCGAGCCGTTTCATCTTTGGCCTTGGTCAGCCCGACCACCTTTCACCGAAACTGGGATAAGCTTCACATGTTGGGTGTGAAGTTGGCGCACGTGTAAAGCTTTCTCAAGAAGAACTAAAGATTGGCCGTGGCGCACTAGGCCAAATCGCATGGTCTCCAAAGTTGTCGGACCCTTGGACGCCTCTTCGAGCTCGGTAGTCCATGCTCGGATGGGGTTTCGCGACGCCTTCGAAGCGTGCTCGGGAAGGCCGAGAATGTTAACCTTAGGGGAAAGCGCATAATAGTTCGCCGATTGCTGGCATCGTGAGGAGATAATTTGTTCAACCTGCAGGTTGAAAAGATGGTTAGATACGATAAGCGACCAAACTGAATGAAACTATGAGAAACTTGAACAGGCGAGCAAATGTACCTGTTCACCCGAGCAGGATCCCATCCCATAAATGACTTGTCTTCAGGAGAGCGGAGTTGGGGGTTTGTAGGAGTCCAGGTTCGGGGTCCTGCGGGAGGTGGAGTGGATGTGCCGGCCTCCATTTCAGCAATGTATGTGATCGAGCCGATCACCAAGGCTGGAATTCTGGGCGCCTCGGCAGTAGGGGTCACCCCCGTAGCAACATCAGTGCTCGACGGAGAAACAAGAGTTTGATCGACAGGAGGCCCTTTTGATCTCTTTGGTGAGAAAGCTTGTTCGCCCGATCCATGCTCGACAAAACGACTCGTTCTTCTCTCGCTGCTCGGACCGCCCGATCCGCTCGCTCAAGTCGGCTCGCCCTCGGGGCCGCCTCCCCTATTGGCTCAATGGCCATCCCTCTCGGCTTGGATTCGGGCTAGCTCTTGGGGTCTCTTGGTTCGAGCCATCTCAGTATGCTCGGCCGTGCTAACAGCAATAGTAACAGCAGGAAGGGCTGACAAGTAGCAATGGAGTTTATCAAAAGCCATGATTAATGAAGCAATTAGATAATATAAGAGGTTGAAACTTACCAGTAGGATCGAGAGCAACGAGATGATGAGGAGACACGTACAGACCACCCAATTTTCTTTGCTCGGCGTGGTTCAAAGTCTTCACCGAACGCTCCGAACGATTCTCGACCTCAATTTGCCAGATACTACTGAAAAATCCGTCTTCTGTATCCTTGTCAGTTGCAGCTGGGATCCCTGAAACAGAAGGAAAAAGTTAAAATCAGTTCACTGAACCGAGAAAAAGAATGAGATTCTTACTCCGACAAATTCCAAAATCCGTGGGGATATCTAGGCGAGCACTAGGATCACTCCCTGAAGTCGGGCTCCTCCAGTCCCCTCCAACAAACCAGAATTTGTTCTTCCAATCTTTGATCTTGTTCGGCACGTCCTCCATGATTTTACTCTTAGAATTCGCTTGCATATACACCCACCCATGCTCGCCTCTGGGTCGGGTTAGATGAACCAAGCGAGTAAGTTCGGAAGACATGGGGTAATACAAGGGTTTTATTT
Source organism: Stenogyne calaminthoides (assembly GCA_037126765.1). Taxonomy (NCBI): domain Eukaryota; kingdom Viridiplantae; phylum Streptophyta; class Magnoliopsida; order Lamiales; family Lamiaceae; genus Stenogyne; species Stenogyne calaminthoides. The sequence continues at coordinate 294,865 of JBBCBC010000079.1, forward strand.
TGCCGAACAGAGTCAGAAGGCTCATAATCATATGCCAACCATTCGGCATCAGCTGTGTGATGGGGATATTCCATTCAACGAGCAAACGTGTGATCGATGGATGAAGAGGGAACCGAAGGCCCGCCTCCATGATGTCCACATTAACGGCCACATTAACGGCTGATCGGCTCGCTCTTTTGGGCCCAGCACCCAGAAAAACACATCCTTCGGAGTTTCATAATTCGGTATAATTGATCGAGCTGTTGTAACTGGTTTTTATCTACTAAGTTAAACAATAATTATTATGAAATCATATCTTAAAGGAAATCGAATCGTAGGCGAGGAGACAAAAAAGTTGGTGACCGGTTCATCTTTGGAATCGGACTACGTCAGGGGCATCAAGCGGGGAGAGGATGTATGCATATGCTAGAAGTCTAAATTTATTCGACCTTTTACGAGAGGTGGCGGTGGTGGCCTATTTATACTATGATTCACCCTTTGGGTGGGAATTTATAAGGAATAATGCCTATGAAAGGGCTACAATATCGGGAACCATTAATCTGTGTGAAGGCCAGAAATCGTCCATCTTCGTCATGTCGTGGAGGCGGATGTGGAGGGCGAATTAGTGGGCGTGGGGGGCTATCATTAACCCGTGAACTGTATAGTTATGGCTAGTGCAGATCGCTTCCCGACTTGAGGATATAAAGGAAATCGCATCGCTTCTTCCGGCGTACGGCCGACTACCCGGCACCTGCGACTTGAAGGTTTGGTCTTGTGGGAATTATGTGGGTTGATCCTTGGTCCTTTGCCGGGGGTTGTTTCATGCGGTCTTTGTTGGATTGTTTATGATCCTTCGCGCCAGTGGGAGGTCGGGTTTATCCATGCTACAATAATTGCCCCTCAAGTTGAGGTATCTTGTTAGAAGGGACCTTGGCGACACATGGACTAAATCGACTTGTGACCATCCGACTGGAAAGTCTCCTATGAAGGCTTATTATCCTTGAGCGGTGAAAAAGTCACCTTGATATCTGAATCGTCGCATCGGACTTCTCTCGATCTCGAGGATTCAAAATGATCTGATGCCAAGATGATGGCGTAAAAGTGCCGCCATTTCGTCCAATGAGATCTTTGTAGTGGATTTCCATGAGCCCCTCGCGTCTTTTTTGTTGCTAGAAATTTGAAGTTTTGGCTAATTTCATTTGGCCCCTCATCTTCTTCGATAAATAGGCGGGGAATTAGGTTTTGAAAACCTTATTTCCTCGCGATCTTCTTTAACGAAAAGAATTTCCTCAAGATACTCTTCCGGTTCTTTCTCCCTTCCACGGAAACGCATTCTCATGTCCCCGGAAGTGGAATTAATCACGGGTAAGCACTTTGGTGCCTTTCTTCGAATTTATGGATTCTAGCTTTTCCAAATCCTTTTTTTTGCCTCTCGCCCATGGTGGCTTCCTCTCCTCTCTCGAGGATGACATCCCTATCGTCTGCGTCGCGCGCCGATTTTAAAGCCGCCGCGGGCATGTGGGTGAAAGTTCATTGGCTAAGGTTATGGGCGTCGCCGGGAAGATGATGCGATGATGAGCGGTGGATGACCAATTTCGGAAGAATTGGCCAAAATTACCCATCTTCTTCCCATTGGATGTTAATCTCCTTCATCCCGTCCCCACGGAATGGTGGTCGGCGGCGGGTCTTTCGCCGCCGATTCGGATTATGGGGCATATGAGCAGTCTTCAATTATGATCGTATTATGGCAAGAGCTGTCTAAGCGACCGACAGCATACCGCCATAAGTCGGTCGACTCTCGATTCGGCGTCCGATAAAAGTTACCGATCGCGGTGCTCTCCGTCCGGTATGTGCGGGGACTTTGGTCAGATGTACAAGGTGCCCCGGATGTGCATTTTATGGGCCGACTCGACGTAGCCGTCGGCCTCCTCCCGAGAATGATTCTTTGTGAATGAGTCTTCGTGTCGGTCGCAGATTCGATTTCCATCAGACCCAGCCATTTCCCCATCTCTTTGGCGGCACGGAATGTGAGCCTCACGCAGATCACCCCGATGGGTGGAGTTACATCATCTCCACCATGGTCGTTTTTGGGGGTTTGGGCTAAAAACTCGCTTAATCACGGAGATATATCTCACATGATGTCGCCCATTGCTCGGGGCGAGGCTATCACGTTGTCGGCGACCGTGAGAGGCAAAGTGCTCGTGAGTGGGATTAGAATAAGGTTGTGGTGGCACACGAAATGGTGGTTTATAGGAGGAGCATGGGAGTTGGTGGCCCCTTCCAAAGACTTTATCCATTAGAGTTCTCACGGATTATGCGATCCGTGTTGAGAATGGTACCGCCTTTAATATTTTTGTGCTCAATTAGACTTGATTTAATTCTTTTCTCGTCTTGCGGTGTTTTGGCAGGCTTTTCGAGCTATATTGGGACTTTCTCAAGGCATTGAGGAGGTTCGAGACCGCCCCTAAATGGCGAGGCGTCAATTTGTTGAACTCAAGCTCGGCTTGCAAAAAGTCGGTGTATACTTTACCCTCGCTTGAGGATTCCTGTAAGTCTCGGCATCTTTTCAAAGTGTATTCGCGATTCGCTAAAGGTTGATTTTATGTTAGATGGAGATCCCAATCTCGCGTCGTAGATCCCCTGCCCTCTTAGATGGCCTCGCGACCTCGTCCATTTTCGGCTCCATGGGGGGCATCTGCGGGCTCTTTGCCCGCCAGGGGGACACTCGATTCAGACTCCTCACCCTCTGGAAAACAAAGCCGAAAAAGAAAGGCTTCGAACACTTGCGTGGTTTGGTGGCGACCTCAGGGCTGTGAACACAACATACCCAGGCCCCGATCAAGTCGAGTCTTTGGAAGATTGGCTCGATCCAAACACCTTTGCCGACTTCTACAGGGAGAGGTCGCCATTTGGAGGACGATTCTGGATTGGTTGGGATGAGAGAGGATCAGAGGTAGGCCGCTTTGCAACTCTTAATGAATTTACCTCAAAGGGGACCAAACTTAATATATTTGTTCCTCCTTGTTGCAGTCCAGAGGCGACTACGACAAGTTCTCACCGAGGCGCTTCGAGCTTCCCGAGATCCCCGGATTCCCACTTATTTGGAGGGCACGCCTGGGAGACCGCCCACCCTACTTGGAGAGAGGACGATGAGGAACAGCTTACAGATGGATTTAAGGATAATCACTCTCTTCGCCCGTCGCTAAAAAGTCACAGCAACATGTATTCTACCGTTGTCCTCCTTGAAGGCCGCCTCTACATGGAAAAGGGCCGACCTAATCCGAGCTAGAGCTCTCCAAACTAGAGAAGGCCCAGACGATGACCTCCCGAAAGACAAAATCAGCGATAGTTTCTATGAGGTGCGAGAAGAAACGGAGGTTGCCAAGGCTGACTTGCCAAGGGGGCCTTGGAGCTCGGGGCAAGAAGGAAGCCGAGAGATCGGCTCGGGGAGGAGAAGGAGGTCGTGGATGACCGGATGGATGGCGGAGCCGATCCGCAAGGATGTGAGGTCGGGAGAAGTTGGCCGCCAAAGGCGAAGACTTTAAAAGCGGTCGAAGAGCGAATCTTAACCGCCTATTATGTAAGGGCGATTCTGGGTATTATCCAATTTGTTCGGGCGAAGAACCCTTCATGAGCCTCTCGACATTGTGACGAGTTATTCGCGCTACGTTCGCGACTTCCCCCCTGCCTCCGACATTGTGCTGGAGATTAAAGATCTGGAAGATCTGGGCATTGATTTGTCCTTCTTCCCTAATCAGAGTCGGATCGTGAAGATCTGGGCATTGATTTGAACCGTTCATTTAATTATAATGTCGTACAAGTTGTAATTTTGTTTGTAAGTTGTAATGTAAAAAAGCCACATCATATTCCCACATAATACGACTTGCAACATTAGAGAATGAAGATAAGAGTGTTGGGATTATACTGAAAAGTATGCTTTTACTTTGTATAATCAAAACTGAATTTTCAAACTTATTTATTGAAATAAATTATTTATCATTGATGCTTTAAATATGATTGAATGTTATATATATTTCTTTGCATAACTGTTCAATAATTCGTTACGTGTTACACTATAGTTAATTTAGTGATACCGGATCACAGAAGATTAAATTAACAGTCCCTTGTAACTAAAAAAATCGCCATTCACGACCTAGATGGAAATGAACAACCATCGCGAAAGGTTGAGGTGTAAGGCTCAGATTGGTTTGTCTTGACCAAGAGATTACACTTTAGTCATGCATGATCTTGTTGAAAAGGACCTCTGAGGAGGATAAATTCTTCCTTAAGCGAACAAGGAAGAATTAGACCTCGGTGGTTCGTTGTTTCTTAACCTTCGTCCCTTAAATAGGATCACGTGGGATTGGTAACTATTGCTTTGACTTATCATGAGTAGCGAATCGAGAGAGATTCAATACTTTTTATCTTGGGCAATATTATTGGTCACGTGTGATTGCTAAGATTTAATCTGAAGAATCGTGTGCAAGTACGCTTGCTTGATTTGCCCCCGAGGAGGTTCATAAGTTTTATCATACCAAATCTTGCAAGTGGAATTAGTTTCCGGTATGGATAATAATGTTGAACCGTTTCGACCAAGGACAAAAAGATATTAATTAACGGAAAGCTATTTCAAATTGGCTTGAATTAATTAGTGGGCTAGATAATCTTAAACACGAGAAATAATGATAGGAGCCATATTGATCGTAATATGGGTTAAGATGGATAGTGCAATATTAATTATTTAGTGGGATTAATTAATATTTATGGGCTTGAATTATATTGTGGCTCAATATTAGATATTCAAGATCCATTAGAAAGGTCCAATCTTAATTCTCCTAAAGGTCGAGTAGCCCAACATATAGTCCAATAACCTGAAAAAGGTGATTAAAATAAAATAAATATTGTTGCTTTATATTTCCTCTTATTTTCGAAAATCATGGATAAAAGAGGGAGAAATATTTTATTTGAATTTTGTTATGGAATGAAGATATGTATTCTTGAAATACAAGATTGTCTCATTAAATTCAAGAAATCTCCCACTTGGTTATACATAATGAAATTTTGAAATTTTGGAAATATATAGTGGAAGAAAGATTTTCTTGATTTTTTCTTGAAAATATATTATGGAAGATATGTATTTCTTGAAATACAAGAATA
>JBBCBC010000343.1:0-15799 GCA_037126765.1 Stenogyne calaminthoides
AATCCAATAAGAATCTTGTAGAGCTTCACCAATCTCAAGAAAGTTCTTTCTCCGAAAGCGAAGCAAGTGTATAAAAGTGCACTCTCACCATGGAACCTTTTTGTTTTAACACCTTCTCGTTAGATCACCCACAACTGAATTTGTAGGATGACTATCTAACCATTTCCTTCTTGATGTTCCCCTTCAATAAATATCCTCAACATTTGAAATGTTAGGTTGGGCTTAAATCAAAGAAACTCAAGGAACAACAGAAAAGGAGAAAGGAATCATCTTCCTCAGGGAAATTCTATTCGCAATATTGTCGAGACATTTGTTCCCTTTGGTTGATAGAGATTAATTTGCCTCACTGTGACCACATCTTCATTGCATCACATACCGAAGTCCGAATCGTGTCTGCTCAGATTGGTCACCTTTGGAGTGTTGGTTTTCCCGAGGCTCACCATCCCGAGTTCCATTCCAACTTCCTTATTCGAGTCCGTGTTACCCAATCATAGAATGTGACCGACTTCTTCTTTTCGTGTTCAAGTGGATGATTTATCTTTATTTTTCAGCTTAACTGGTGATCCTCTTAGTGGCCCACTCAAGATCATGTTCTGTTTCTTCCGAACACAAATAGATTCATCAAAAACAACATGAGGTGTTTCCTCCACAATAAGAGTCCTACAGCTTGTAAACTCGAAGTTTTATCGACTTCGTAATATCCTAAGAATATTCCTTCATCACTTTTACTATCAAAAGTTTTCAACCGATCTTTACCATTATTGTGTATGAAACACTTGCAACCAAACACACAAAAGAAAGAAACAAGAGGCTTCCTTTCATTCCAAAGCTCATAAGGTGTTTTGCCATGACTCTTGGTCAAGATGGATCTGTTTCGAGAGTAAAGATGCAAAGTTGTTGGTGCCTTCAAATTTCAAAATCTTTTAGGAATATCGCCTTCGCCTATCATAGTCCTTGGTACTTTCTTTTCGTAGTCCTGTTCCTCCTTTCAAAGAACACCACTGCTGAGGAGTCCTTGGTACTGATGTTTCATGTGAAATTCCATTCTCGCATAATAATCGATATGATATGATTTATGAATTCAATTCCTTTGTCGATCTCGATTTTGACCACACTAGATTTTTTTTCATTATCGAGCCTTTTTCAAAGAACTCTGGCAGCTTTTATCTCTAGTCTCTTTCTCATCGAGTAAGAATATGACCCAAGTATATCTTGAGTAGTCATCAACTACTACCAATGTGTATTTCCCGCCATTAGTGCTTATGGTGTTATAGGACCAAAGAGATCCATATGCAAAAGTCAAGTATTCTCTCAAGAGAAACTTCTACTTTGCTTTTAAATGATGCTTTAACTTGTTTTCCTTTTCGCACGATCACAAATGTGTTCCTTATTGAACACTTCATTAGGCAACCCTCTCACAAGAGCTAATCTTGCAAGCTTGTTCGTGGTTTTGAAATTTAGGTGATTCATTCTTTTATGCCATAACCAACCGGGTATCTCGTGGGAACTTTTAGCAACTAAACATGTATCTTTAGGAGTTGAACTCCAATCGAAAGAAGATACACATTCCCTTTCTTGTACCACCAAGAATATTTTCTCGTGATGTATCATCTTTCACAAAACATAAGTTCTTGGAGAACTCAACATTGAAACCCTTATCACATAATTGGCTAATTGAAAGCAAATTATGCTTCAATCGATATACATATGAAACACCATGGATATGAATCGAGTCGATCTCCAAAGTTCCATATCCTTCACCGCGTCCTTTGAGTTATCTCCAAAAGTGATTCAGGGCCTCTTTGTTCAACATAGTCACCGAAAGCATCTTCTTGAATCCTCGGCCATATGTCTTGAGCATCCACCGTCAAGATACCATACTTTAGGAGCTTTTTTTCATCTCTCGCTCATTAGTGCCATGTGATCTTTCATCGCCTTATTGCCCTTGTTTTCTCCCGAAAAATAGATCAATTCTTAGGTACCCAATTTGTAGGGTCCTACAAGGTTAGATGTACTTTTTCGAATCCAAATCGCCTCGACAACTCTAATCACTTTAGAGTGGCTAATTTGTCTTCCATAAACATCAACATACACATCTACTACTCGGTGCCTTAGCAATTTTCGGTATGTGTGCTAGCTTTTAGCATGAACATGGGCTTTTGAATTCTTCTTTGGTTCGTGCCTTTTGTTCGGATGCTTGGGCTTTTGTGCGCAACCGGTCTAAATCTTTGTTGACTCGGGTTCGATAACCTTTACCTTTAGGCAAGTGAGGTTCAAGGTTGTGCATCTTCGAAACTGGTCTTTCAAAGGTATCGAGGACTTGGTCTCTTGGGATGAGAATGTCTCGCCGAGTGTTTCTTATCCGAGGATTCCTCCGATGGTTGTTGTGGAGCCTTTCAGATTTGCATTCTTAGCCCGAGGCTTTGAAGTACTTGCTCGAATCTCTTTTTAATCGACCTTTCCGGGTTTTCTAGCCTTCACCGAGGGTTGGGCTTTCTAACCCCGATCATTCAGTTTTTATGAAGCCATAGGTCCTTTTTCCTTGTCTACAACCCGGGCATTACTTGACTTGAAGTGTAGGTGCCATTTGGTTTTACAAAGATAGTCTTCTTTGCTACATGACGCAAAAGATTCAGATGACCTTGTGAGGTTTCCTCGAATGTATCCCAATCCGCTTTTTATAGTGGCAGATCTCTCGTAACTCAATTTCATCTATCACATTAGATGCTTTATTCAATAGAGTTAACTTCTTCATGCACTATCCTCACAGATTCTGAGAGTTTTATGCTTCGGGAGAGGTCATTGAACTTCGATTCGATTAATTGAATCTCTTCAAAGGATTTTCTAGCTTTTCGATTAGGACACTATCAACTTCTCTTTCTCTCGAGAGTTGTACTTTCGTAACATCCAATTCATCAAGAGCTCCATTAATTGAGAAGTGATCTCGCTTTGCTAGAGTCTTTCCATTTTAGATTTTCAAAGATTCGGCTTCTTTATTCCGCTCTTGAGTTTTATTTAGCAATTCCTTGCAAAAACAAAGATAGTCCTTCATCGATTCTTAAAAGAATCCATCAGTCAAAATGACTGTTTTCGATTGGAACTTGAAAACTCATGTGCTAGTGTAGGAACAACAGAGATGTAAGAGTTTACCTCCTCAATGGCCATCGCATGAGATGTCATCACTTTTCCATCAGGTTCGAGAATATCTCATCCAAGAGCTAGATTCCTCCTCGTAGTGTTCTTCTTCCGCAACCATGGCCTTTTTGCTTGAGAACTCGATCTCTTTTTAGCTTGTCTTTTCTTCTCTCCTTAAGACTCAACTCGACAATCATACCGGAAGTGACCTTTCTTCCGCAATTATAGATCCGTTGGCATCATCATCCGATCATTTTCTTCTTTGGACTTGGAGTCCTTCTTCTTCGGATGAAGATCCTTCAAATTTTCAGTCCTTCTTCTTCTCGGTTGATCCGTCCTCAAGTTTCTTCTCGGTGTGGTTCTGTAATAGCTTTGTATTTTCCAAATCTATTATTAAGTCCGGCCAAACCTCCTTGCCATCGGTGATAGCTTTTCCTCAAGCTCATCCCCGATGTTTGGCATGGGGGTTCTTTAACTTTTTAGTTTTCTGTGTTTTATCTTTGGCTTTTAAAGCCACATTTTTACTCGATGAAGAATCATCTTTTCTTGCCACTTTTTTGGATTTTCTTATCAATTACAAATTCATATGCTTTCAAAAATCAGAGAGAAGACTTGTTGGTATGGCATTGAACTAATGTTCTTGGTGTTTTCAATCACCACGCATGAATATCCCATTTCTTAGAAAGACCTCTAAGAATTTTCAATGCCACTTCTCTTTGTGGATATTTCTTTCCAAGTGCGTTTAGATCATTCATGATGCTAGTGAATCGACTTCTAATTTGTCTATTGATTCACCATCATCCATTTTCAAAACCGCCAAACTTTCCAATTGCCAACGAAAAGTTTGTTTTCTTTTATATGATCTGCACCTTGGCACATAACAACTAGTGTATCCCATATCTCTTTAGCAAGATATAAAGGAGAGATCATTCCCATCACACCATCATCAATTGTATCAGATAGCGTGTCTTTTTGCAATGTAGTCTAGATTGACTAATTTTTCTCCTCAGAGTTAGTTGGTCATCGACTTAGAAATTCTCGCTCTAGGATCAATTCTTCCTCTTCTCGTAATTCGGGATTCACCACAAAGAATTTGAATGGTCCTTGAGAAACCACCTCCACGACGCTCATGTTTGAATCTGATGAGCTGCATTCTCGATCTCCATAGATCATAGTTCTCATCGAGAACATGGGAAGTTTTTAGAAGACATTTTTTTCGATCTTTTGAAAAGAAAAAAATTTCACCAAATAAGACCAGTTCAGGATAGACCACAAGTATTTTTGAAAATAAAATTTGGTCAACACAAATTGGTGGTCAAGTTGAACCACCGCTTCCGATACCACTTGTTGGTCGGTAAAAAACGAGTCTTACACGGGGGGGGAATACACGTGTTCAAATGATTTTAAAACTTTTTCATCGAGGTCACTTTGGGTCGATAATCTCGAAGATTAGGTTTCGGAAGCTACGCATCACTCGAGTCAAAGTTTATCGAGATGTTGATCCCGAGTCGCTTTCAGATACCTCGATAATCCCAACTGAATCCTCGAGTGTCAGAGATCCCGAGTTGCTTGGATCGATAACTAGCCATCAATCCTCGGAAGAGAGTTCGGTTTGATAACTATCCTGTTTCTAGCTACTCGATCTTTATGGAATGGTTGGCCCTTAGATTATACTCGTTTTAAGCTTTCTTTAAAAACCTTCCTTTATGAAATAGTGATTAGGTTGTGATTCACTTATGCAACGATTGGATTGATTCCAACCTAATATCGTTGAAAAGTATGCTTTCAAAATCAAGTCAATGCAATAGTTAAATAAGATAAGGAAAGCAATAAAGAACACAAAAAGCTTATAGTGGTTCGTAGACTCAAGCTCCTACATCCACTCTCTCGACTCTTGAGAGAAATTCACTATCAACTTCGAGAGCTTCGACTACCTCGAAGTTTACTTTTACTCAACTCGCCCCGAAGTTTTCGACTACTCCACGTAGTTTCATTTACTCAACCCGACCTTGAGTTTTCGACTACCTCCGTAGTTTACTTTACTCAATCACACACAAGCTTTTGCACTACCCCGTGAGCTTACTAACTTTTCCTCTAGAGTTTTTCGACTACTCCGCGTAGTTTACTAACTCTTTACAACTCTACTCACCAACAAACACACTCCAACTACCTTCTCAAGGGTTTGGGGTTTCTCGGTTGGTTTCCAACTAGGATGAGATATCCTTTACAATGAAGCACAATGCAAAGGGTTAGGATATCTCGACTAAGCTTTGGATAAATCTTATCAAGCTAGGCTTAGTAAAGTGAGCTCTCTTCAATATAGAAGCACTTGGGAAATTCAAGGTATTTCGAAAGTGCTTTAACTTTTGCAAGAATAAGTTCGAGCTCTTGAAGGTTATGATAAATTTCCGTAACTTACAAAAAAGAGGGTCACCAAGTATTTATAGGCATATACCAAGGTCACTCTTGAAAACTATCCGTTGGAGAGATAGCTTCGTGAGTTCCCTCTTATGGTGTGTGAGAAACGGCTATATTTAGGGTTTGAAACTCCCTAACAAGTTTTAGGCAATAGCCTTTCATGTAGCCGGGTCTTCACTTTTTGGTAAACCGAACTTTCGTGACATCCGACATCTTTTCACGGCCCGCCATCCTTTATCAAGATGGTACAAAGGTTATCTTCCTCTTTTTGACTTTTGTCTTCAGTTAAAAGTAGACACCTTCAACGGCTCTTTCGGTTACAAACTCTGAGTTTGATATAACCTTAACAACACTTCTGACTTAGTTCCTTTTTATGCGCATTTTGAATGTCTTGGCAATATCTAACTTTCTAAGGCATCGCGTTTCTCAAGATTGCATCCTTGAGATAGATATATATTCATTGCCTCGGAACATTCAGTTCATATCGAGCATTCAAGACATTACCGAAGTCTTCAAGAATTATCGTGCTTTCAAAGATTCTTGATCTTGATTTCGATCTTAGGTCTTGCGTCTGAGTCTTCTCGAGTCTTCGTGGTCTTCGAGTCTTGTGGTCTCTCGAGTCTTGATTTATTAATTCGACCGATATATCGAGTCTTCATCTTGAGTCTTCGATTAGTTTCATCTTTTGAGTCTTGAAGATCTCGATTTTCATCGAGTCTTGAGACTTGTAACCTATCCCTAACTATATCTCACGACTATACATTTTGCAAGATAACATCCTCAATACTCTAAAACCTAATCGACTCAATTATCAAGATCATTCGAACATGTCATACTCGCGGGTTTTGGGATCTTAATCAAAATCATATAATCTTTTATTAAATTCATCTCACATTCCCAACACAATAGTCAATTCCATGTGTTTTAGTGACCTTCCATTAGTGATATAGATTACAATAGTCAACTAATAACTTTGGTTGTGTTTACGAGACCATCTATCATTAGTGATACCAATTACAATAGTCAACTAATACCTTTGTATGTGTTTTTGAGATGACATTCCATTAGTGATTAGACCATCTATCATGGAGTGATACCAACATTACAATATAGTCAACTAATACCTTTTGATGTGTTTTTGAGAGATGACATTCCATTAGTGATATCAATTACAATAGTCAACTAATACCTTTGGATGTGTTTTACGAGAGACCATTCCATTAGTGATACCAATTACAATAGTCAACTAATACCTTTGGATGTATTTTTTGAGAGATGACATTCCATTAGTGATATCACAATAGTCAATAGACCTTTGGATGTCAACTAACATTCCATTTTGATATCGGTTACAATAGTCAACCAATACCTTTGGATGTGTTTACGAGACCACATTCCATTAGTGATACCGATTACAATAGTCAACTAATACTTTGGATGTGTTTACGAGACCATCTACCATTGTGATACCAATTCAATTCCATTAGTGATATCGATTACGATATCAACTAAAAACTTTGGTTTACGAGACCATCTATCATTAGTGATACCAATTACAATAGTCAACTAATACCTTTGGATGTGTTTTTGAGAGACGACCATTCCATTAGTGATACCAACTACAATAGTCAACTAATACCTTTTGGATGTGTTTTTTAGAGACGACATTCCATTAGTGATATCAATTACAATAGTCAACTAATAACTTTGGTTGTGTTTACGAAGAGACCATCTATCATTAGTGATACCAATTACAATAGTCAACTAATCAACCTTTGGATGTGTTTTGAGAGACCATTCCATTAGTGATACCAACTATAATAGTCAACTAATACCTTTGGATGTTTTTACGAGAGACCACATTCCATTAGTGATACCAATTACAATAGTCAACTAATAACTTTGGATGTGTTTTGAGAGACCATTCCATTAGTGATACCAATTACAATAGTCAACTAATACTTTTGGATGTGTTTTTGAGAGACCATCTATTCCATTAGTGATACCAATTACAATAGTCAACTAATACCTTTGGATGTGTTTATATTTAGACCGACATTCATTAGTGATACCAATTACAATAGTCAACTAATACCTTTGGATGTGTTTTTTTTTGAGACATTCATTCCATTAGTGATACCGATTACAATAGTCAACTAATAACTTTGGATGTGTTATAAGGACCATCTACCATTAGTAATACCAATTTACAATAGTAAACTAATATTTTTGGATGTGTTTACGAGAGACCATCTACCATTAGTGATACCAATTAAAATAGTCAACTAATACCTTTTGATGTGTTTACGAGAGACGACATTCCATTAGTGATACCGATTACAATAGTCAACTAATAACTTTGGATGTATTTACGAGAGACCACATTCCATTAGTGATACCAATTACAATAGTCAACTAATACCTTTGGATGTGTTTTTTAGAGACCACATTCCATTAGTGATACCAATTACAATAGTCAACTAATACCTTTGGATGTGTTTCGAGAGACAACATTCCATTAGTGATACCAATTACAATAGTCAACTAATACCTTTGGATGTGTTTCACGAGAGACCATCTTCCATTAGTGATACCAATTACAATAGTAAACTAATACCTTTTGGATGTGTTTTTAGAGACCACATTCCATTAGTGATACCAATTAAAAAAGTCAACTAATACCTTTGGATGTGATGAAACTATCTACCATTTAAGACAATATTTAGAGACATTCCATTAGTGATACCATACAATAGTCAACTAATACCTTTGGATGTGTTTACGAGAGACGACATTCCATAAGTGATATCGATTACAATAAGTAATAATACCTTTGGATGTGTTTTACGAGACCATCTATTCCATTAGTGATACCAATTACAAATCAACTCCTTTAAAACCTTTGGATGTGTCAACTAATACATTAGTGATACCAATTACAATAGACTAATACCTTTGGATGTGTTTTAGTGACATTCCATTAGTGATAATAGTTCAATAGTCTAATAATACCTTTGGATGTGTTTTTACGAGACCACATTCCATTAGTGATACCGATTACAATAGTCAACTAATACCTTTGGATGTATTGTTTAAAGACCATCTACCATTAGTGATTAGTGATACCAACTAATATTTTTTGGACGAGAGACCATTCCATTAGTGATATAATAATTACAATTAATACCTTTGGATGTGACAGAGACGACATTCCATTAGTGATACCGATTACAATAGTCAACTAATACCTTTGGATGTGTTTTTAGAAGACCATCTACCATTAGTAATACCAATTACAATAGTCAACTAATATTTTTTTGGATGACCATCTACCATTAGTGATAGAATTAATCTAACATTCCTTTGGATAAGTGATTCCATCGGTGATTTATTATAATAGTCAACTAATACCTTTGGATGTGTTTACGAGAGACGACATTCCATTAGTGATACCGATTACAATAGTCAACTAATACCTTTGGATGTGTTTACGAGAGGCGATATTGCATTAGTGATACCAATTATAATAGTCAACTAATACATATGGATGTCTTTCGAGAGAAGACATTTTATCTTTGTTTGGATGTGTTTACGAGAGACCATCTACCATTAGTGATACCAATTACAATAGTCAACTAATACCTTTGGATGTGTTTACGAGAGACGACATTCCATTAGTGATACCAATTATAATAGTCAACTAATACCTATGGATGTCTTTACGAGAGACGACATTCCATTAGTGATACCGATTACAATAGTCAACTAATACCTTTGGTTGTGTTTACGAGAGATGACATTCCAGTAGTGATACCGATTACAATAGTCAACTAATACCTTTGGATGTGTTTACGAGAGACCATCTATCATTAGTGATATCAATTACAATAGTCAACTAATACCTTTGGATGTGTTTTCGAGAGACGACATTCCATTAGTGATACCGATTACAATAGTCAACTAATAACGCTTTGGATGTGTTCACGAGGACCATCTACCATTAGTAATACCAATTACAATAGTAAACTAATATATTTTGATGTGTTTACGAAAGACCATCTACTATTAGTGATACCAATTACAATAGTCAACTAATACCTTTGGATGTGATTACTAGAGACGACATTCCATTAGTGATACCGATTATAATAGTCAACTAATAACTTTGGATGTGTTTACGAGAGACAACATTCCATTAGTGATACCGATTACAATAGTCAACTAATAACTTTGGATGTGTTTACGAGAGACCATCTACCATTAGTGATACCAATTACAATAGTCAACTAATACCTTTGGATGTGTTTACGAGAGATGACATTCCATTAGTGATACCAATTACAATAGTCAACTAATACCTTTGGATGTGTTTACGAGAGATGATTCCATCTATCTAGTCCATTAGTACGAGAAATATCTACCATTACAATAGTCAACTAATACCTTTGGATGTGTTTACGAGAGACAACATTCCATTAGTGATACCGATTACAATAGTCAACTAATACCTTTGGATGTGTTTACGAGAGACGACATTCCATTAGTGATACCGATCACAATAGTCAACTTTGGATGTGTTTGGCGACATTTTTAGTGATAGAGATTACAACATTCCATTAGTTGATACGACACATCATTAACTAATACCTTTGTCGACTAATGTGTTTGTGAGAGACTGACATTCCATTAGTGATACCAATTACAATAGTCAACTAATACCTTTGGATGTGTTTTTAAGAGACGACATTCCATTAGTGATACCGATTACAATAGTCAACTAATACCTTTGGATGTGTTTACGAGAGCCGACATTCCATTAGTGATACCGATTACAATAGTCAACTAATACTTTGGATGTGTTTACGAGAGACCATCTACCATTAGTGATACCAATTACAATAGTCAACTAATACCTTTGGATGTGTTTACGAGAGACGATATTGCATTAGTGATACCAATTATAATAGTCAACTAATACCTATGGATGTCTTTACGAGAGAAGACATTCCATTAGTGATACTGATTACAATAGTCAACTAATACCTTTGGTTGTGTTTACGAGAGACGACATTCCAGTAGTGATACCGATTACAATAGTCAACTAATACCTTTAGTTGTGTTTACGAGAGACCATCTATCATTAGTGATATCAATTACAATAGTCAACTAATACCTTTGGATGTGTTTTCGAGAGACGACATTCCATTAGTGATACCGATTACAATAGTCAACTAATAACTTTGGATGTGTTCACGAGGACCATCTACCATTAGTAATACCAATTACAAAAGTCAACTAATAACTTTGGATGTGTTTACGAGAAACTATCTACCATTAGTAATACCAATTACAATAGTCAACTAATACCTTTGGATGTGTTTACGAGAGATGACACTCCATTAGTGATACCGATTACAATAGTCAACTAATACCTTTGGATGTGTTTACGAGAGATGACATTCCATTAGTGATACCGATTACAATAGTCAACTAATAACTTTGGGTGTGTTTACGAGACCATCTATCATTAGTGGTATCAATTACAATAGTTAACTAATACCTTTGTATGTGTTTTTGAGAGACGACATTCCATTAGTGATACCGACTACAATAGTCAACTAATACCTTTGGATGTGTTTACGAGTGCCGACATTCCATTAGTGATACCGACTACAATAGTCAACTAATACCTTTGGATGTGTTTACGAGTGCCGACATTCCATTAGTGATACCGGTTACAATAGTTAACTAATACCTTTGGATGTGTTTACGAGAGCCGACATTCCACTAGTGATACCGATTACAATAGTCAACTAATACTTTGGATGTATTTACGAAAGACCATCTACCATTAGTGATACCAACTACAATAGTCAACTAATACCTTTGGATGTGTTTACGAGAGCCCATCTATCATTAGTGATATCAATTACAATAGTCAACTAATACCTTTGGATGTGTTTTCGAGAGACGACATTCCATTAGTGATACCGATTACAATAGTCAACTAATAACTTTGGATGTGTTCACGAGGACCATCTACCATTAGTAATACCAATTACAATAGTAAACTAATATTTTTTGATGTGTTTACGGAGACCATCTACTATTAGTGATACCAATTAAAATAGTCAACTAATACCTTTGGATGTGATTACGAGAGACGACATTCCATTAGTGATACCGATTATAATAGTCAACTAATAACTTTGGATGTGTTTACGAGAGACGACATTCCATTAGTGATACTGATTACAATAGTCAACTAATACCTTTGGATGTGTTTACGAGACGACATTCCATTAGTGATACCAATTACAATAGTCAACTAATACCTTTGGTTGTGTTTACGAGAGACAACATTCCATTAGTGATACCAATTATAATAGTCAACTAATACCTTTGGATGTGTTTTGAGAGAGACCATCTTCCATTAGTGATACCGGATTACAATAGTCAACTAATACCTTTGGATGTGTTTACGAGAGACGACATTCCATTAGTGATACCAATTAAAAAGTCAACTAATACCTTTGGATGTGTTTACGAGAAACTATCTACCATTAGTGATACCAATTACAATAGTCAACTAATACCTTTGGATGTGTTTTACGAGAGGCCACATTCCATTAGTGATACCGATTACAATAGTCAACTAATACCTTTGGATGTGTTTTTAGAGATGACATTCCATTAGTGATATCCAATTACAATAGTCAACTAATAACTTTGGTTGTGTTTACGAGACCATCTATCATTAGTGATACCAATTACAATAGTCAACTAATACCTTTGTATGTGTTTTTGAGAGACGACATTCCATTAGTGATACTGACTACAATAGTCAACTAATACCTTTGGATGTGTTTACGAGTGCCGACATTCCATTAGTGATACCGATTACAATAGTCAACTAATACCTTTGGATGTGTTTACGAGAGCCTACATTCCATTAGTGATACCGATTACAATAGTCAACTAATACTTTGGATGTGTTTACGAGAGACCATCTACCATTAGTGATACCAATTACAATAGTCAACTAATACCTTTGGATGTGTTTTCAAGAGACGACATTCCATTAGTGATACCGATTACAATAGTCAACTAATACCTTTGGATGTGTTTACGAGAGACGACATTCCATTAGTGATACCGATTACAATAGTCAACTAATACTTTGGATGTGTTTACGAGAGACCATCTACCATTAGTGATACCAATTACAATAGTCAACTAATACCTTTTGTTGTGTTTTCGAGAGACGACATTCCATTAGTGATACCGATTACAATAGTCAACTAATACCTTTGGATGTGTTTTATTTAGAGACCATCTACCATTAGTGATACCAATTACAATAGTCAACTAATACCTTTGGATGTGATGAGACGATATTCCATGTTTACCGGACAATAGTAATTAATATATTTGGATGTGTTTATTCCATTACATTCCATTAGTGATATCAATTACAATAGTCAACTAATACCTTTGGATGTGTTTACGAGAGACCATCTATCATTAGTGATACCAATTACAATAGTCAACTAATACCTTTAGATGTGTTTTCGAGAGACGACATTCCATTAGTGATACCGATTACAATAGTCAACTAATACCTTTGGATGTGTTTTTACGAGAAACCACATTCCATTAGTGATACCATTACAATAGTCAACTAATACCTTTGGATGTGTTTACGAGAGACCACATTCCATTAGTGATACCAATTACAATAGTCAACTAATACTTTGGATGTGTTTTACGAGAGACCATTCCATTAGTGATACCAATTACAATAGTCAACTAATACCTTTGGATGTGTTTACGGAGGCGACATTCCATTAGTGATATCGATTACAATAGTCAACTAATACCTTTGGTTGTGTTTTTGAGACCATTCCATTATTAGTGATATTACAATTACAATAGTCCTTTAATACCTTTTGGATGTGTTTACGAGAGACGACATTCCATTAGTGATACAATTACAATAGTCAACTAATATCTTTGGATGTGTTTACGAGAGATGGCATTACCATTAGTGATACCAATTACAATAGTCAACTAATACCTTTGGATGTGTTTTACGAGAGACGACATTCCATTAGTGATACCTGATTACAATAGTCAACTAATACCTTTTGGATGTGTTTTTAGAGATGACATTCCATTAGTAGTGATACCAATTACAATAGTCAACTAATATCTTTGGATGTGTTTTACGAGAGAGGCGACATTCCATTAGTGATACCAATTACAATAGTCAACTAATACCTTTGGATGTGTTTTACGAGGCGACATTCCATTAGTGATACCGATTACAATAGTCAACTAATACCTTTGGATGTGTGTTTTAGAGAGACGACATTCCATTAGTGATACCGATTACAATAGTCAACTAATACCTTTGGATGTGTTTACGAGATCTGACATTCCATTAGTGATACAATTCAATAGTCAACTAATACCTTTGGATGTGTTTTACGAGAGAGACGACATTCCATTAGTGATACCTATTACAATAGTCAACTAATACCTTTGGATATGTTTTACGAGAGACCATCTATCATTAGTGATACCAATTACAATAGTCAACTAATACCTTTGGATGTGTTTTGAGAGACGACATTCCATTAGTGATGATGATTACAATAGTCAACTAATATATTTGGATGTGTTTACGAGAGGCGACATTCCATTAGTGATACCAATTACAATAGTCAACTAATACCTTTGGATGTGTTTTTGAGAGACGACATTCCATTAGTGATACCAATTACAATAGTCAACTAATACCTTTGGATGTGTTTACGAGAGAGACCATTCCATTAGTGATACCGATTACAATAGTCATCTAATACCTTTGGATGTGTTTTAGAGAGACCATCTACCATTAGTGATACAAATTACAAAAAGTCAACTAATACCTTTGATTGTGTTTACGAAAGACAAAAATTCCATTAGTGATACCAATTACAATAGTAAATTAATACCTTTGGATGTGTTTATTTACGACGAGACCATCTCATTAGTGATATGTGTTACTAATAGTCAACTAATACCTTTGGATGTGTTTTTAGAGTGACATTCCATTAATGGAATAATAAAACACATCCCTTTGGATTTGTTGACTAGACAATCATTGGTATCACTAATGGTAGATGGTCTATAAACACATCCAAAGAATTTCCATGAGTATCTAATCAATATCAACTAATGGAATGTGTTTCGAGAACACAACCAAAGGTATCGTATTAACCTATTGTAATCTATCACTAATGGAGTTTGTGTTCTTAAACTCATCCAAAGGTATTAGTTTACTATAGTCAACTAATCACTTTGGAATGTGTTTTAGAAGACATTATCCATAGGTATTAGTTGACTATTATAATTGGTATCACTAATGTAATACAAATGTATTAGTTGACTATTGTAATTGGTATCACTAATGATAGATGGTCTCGTAAACACAACCAAAGTTATTAGTTGACTATTGTAATCGATATCACTAATGGAATGTCATCTCTCGTAAACACATCCAAAGGTATTAGTTGACTATTGTAATCGGTATCACTTATGGAATGTCGTCTCTCGTAAACACATCCAAAGGTATTAGTTGACTATTGTAATTGGTATTATTAATGGTAGATAGTTTCTCGTAAACACATCCAAAGGTATTAGTTGACTTTTGTAATCGGTATAACTAATGGAATGTCATCTCTCGAAAACACAACAAAAGGTATTAGTTGACTATTGTAATTGGTATCACTAATGGTAGATGGTCTCTCGTGAACACATTCAAAGTATTAGTTGACTATTGTAATCGGTATCACTAATGGAATGTTGTCTCTCGTAAACACAACTAAAGGTATTAGTTGACTATTGTAATCGGTATCACTAATGGAATGTCGTCTCTCGTAAACACATCCAAAGGTATTAGTTGACTATTGTAATTGGTATCACTAATGGAATGTCGTCTCTCGTAAACACATCCAAAGTTATTAGTTGACTATTATAATCGGTATCACTAATGGAATGTCGTCTCTCGTAATCACATCCAAAGGTATTAGTTGACTATTGTAATTGGTATCACTAATAGTAGATGGTCTCTCGTAAACACATCAAAAAATATTAGTTTACTATTGTAATTGGTATTACTAATGGTAGATGGTCCTCGTGAACACATCCAAAGTTATTAGTTGACTATTGTAATCGGTATCACTAATGGAATGTCATCTCT